>CM072515.1:68713566-68796066 GCA_036898135.1 Oncomelania hupensis
CTGCTGTGAGGGTCCATGCTTCGCAAGCATATAGGAAGATGGAGATGACAAGGGAATGTGGACTGATGGTCCTGTCTTTCCAAATGGGCTTCAACCTTGTCAGGGCAGCAGTTGTTTGTACGATCCTGGAGAGGACTTCCTGTCGGGACCCATTGTCTGATACAATGGCTCCTAAATATTTGAAGCTATGCACTGTGTTGAGGGATTGGCCTTGGACTTTGATGTCCGTGTTGATGCCATTGGTGTTGTTGGTCATCATTTTGGTCTTCTCTGCACTTATTTCCATTCCATAAGCTCTTGAGGTGGTGTCAAGCCTCTGTACCAGCTGTTCAAGTTCTTGTTCCTCTCCAGCCAATCCATCAATGTCATCCGCAAAACGAAGATTGGAAATTGCTCTACCCCCTATGCAGACTGTGCCTTCGTGATCTGCAAGAGCATCTGACATGATGCGCTCTAGGAAGATGTTGAAGAGTGTTGGAGAGAGTAGGCATCCTTGACGCACACCGTTTGTTGTTCTGAACCAGTTCCCGATGACGCTGTTTTATTTTAGCATGAGAAACAAGCTTTACTGACATAGAACAGTTATTTCTAAGATATCCCTTTGTGGTTTTTCCCTCCTGTACCATTTGATTTGCCTTAGTGGCTGCTGACTGCAGCGGGATGGGTAGAAGGTATTCCCAACGGTTTTTTGCCGTTTCCTTGTCATAGTTGTTTGTCCATTTAATGACTTTTTGAGAGATAATTCTTCTTCTTCTTCTTCTTCTTCTTCTTTTTTTCTTCTTCTTCTTCATCATCATCTTCTTCTTCTTGTAATTTACATGGATTTATAAAGTGTCATCAGGCCTTGCAAAGACCATCCTGCAAGGCACAGTGCAAGGAGGTGAAAGGAGAGGGAAACCGAAAAAGAGGTGGGAGGACAACATTCGAGAATGGACTGCACTGGTTTGACACTGAGCGAAGGCATCAGCTACAGAAGATTTCTGGGCAATTCCTATACCCAGCACAGGGCCGGACCTGCCCTAGAGGCCCAAGGGGCCGGGGCCCCTACCCTTTTTGGAACAAAAAAAAGAAAAAAAAATGTGGGGGAATTGTTTTTTTAAAAACCACACACATACACACACACACACACACACACACACACATACACACACATACACATAAATAAAAACAAGTGATACAGAAACGAGAGTCTCTCTGCAGAAACAAACGAAAACACAAAATCAGCGGCAAACTATAGCACCAAAATTTTGCAATTTACATGCTCAGATTGCATCAGATTGCACCATTTTTTCTCCCTTTTCAAAAAATTTTCCGGGGGAGCATGCCCCCGGACCCCCTTAGCAAACTAGGCGCTTGGCGCCGTCGGCTCGGCGCTTCGCGCCTTCACTACTACCCTAAAATATATTGGGGCCCCTACCCCTGAAAAACTTAGGTCCGGCCCTGCAGCACATCACCAACGACGAAGTCAAACAGACCATCACATTGGACAACACGATGACGTGCTCACAGTGGTGAAGAAACGGAAACTCCAATGGTATGGCCGTCACCAGATCATCAGCCTTGCAAAGACCATTGTGCAAGGCACGGTGCAAAAGGTAGAAGAAGATGGAGACCGAAAAAGAGGTGGAGGACAACATTCGAGAATGACTGTTTTGACACTGAGCGAGGCGATGAGGGGTTGCTGAGGACAGAGAAAGATGGAGTACGCTGGTTTAAACGATCATCTGTGGTGCCCTACGTCCTCAGAGTTATGGGATAGGATAGGATAGGATAGGAAGCCATCAGTGTTGCTGAGGACAGAAAAAGCTGGAGTACGCTGGTTAATCGATCATCTGTTGTGCCCCTACGACCTCCGAGTTATGGGATAGGATAGGATAGGATATAAATTGTATAATATTTCACACTGAGAGGTGTCACGAAGAGAGGGGTTGGGGGATGGGGTAAGCTCTTAATCTCTCGCGCTGTATTACCTCCTTTGATAGGTTAATGGTGCGATGACATTCAAGAGATTAATGCTAGGCCAACTAACTAAGTGATAGACAGACAGGGAATAGACGAGATGGAGGGTAAGCTACACTAGTTAAGAAATTCACATTCAAAGGCCAGTCAGGATAATTGCAATTTCTATAACTATTTACTTTTATTAATTTGAAATGGGGAGTCTAGGTCAAATGCTTCTAAAGTGAGTCACTGGAATAGCGTCTTTCAGTAAGGAGTAGTTCGGTGATATTCTGGGTAGTCAATATCGGGGTACTAGAGCTACTGTAGACTGATTTCATCACAGGGCGAGAGTGTATCTGTATGGTTTCAGGGTCTCTCTGATAATCTGGCGAGTGGGGATTCTCGTAGGCTAATCACTTAGCTCGGTACTGCAGAGCGGCGATTGGTCCAGGATACTCTGGGTGGCTTGTTTACCACGGTCGCGTGGCGTGGGCGGTGATGATGCAGGTCAGTTGGTCACGCGGTGACGCATCGATCACGAGTGATTGTCTTGTGCAGGTACAGGCCTAGAATTCGGCTTTCGTAGCTAGCCGTCTAGAAAATGGCGAAGTCCCGAGTCACGCTTCTCATTGACCTCCTGGGATGTCAGGGGCCTGCAGCGGGTCAGCGACTGGGAGATGATACAAGGCCGGGGTGATTCGCCCGGTACAGGAACCCGTCTGTAATGTAATACAGACTCTGTATCAGCGGGGGATCGGGATAGTGTGGATTCAGGGCCTGTGGTACAGTCGCCCTTCTCAGAATTCAAATTGGTTGACCGGTCAAGGTTGAGCCAGTGCATATACCAACAGTCAAACAATGCAACTAGATTTACTGGGCCAAAGTGGAGTTTATTGGCAGCCGCTAGTATATGATACCTTCGGCGCATTAGGATGGGGGTTGGCAACAGGGCAAATATTTATACATTGGGAGCATGGTGGAAAGCAAATGTAAGGGTACAGGGCAAAGGGGTTGTAGTGGGGACTTTAATCTATGTGGAGGGGCGGCATGGCATGGGGTATTTACACATGGGGCTAACGGAGCATACAAGCATAAATCCAAACATGTCATGGGTCATATACAAGGTAGAAAATATGTGCAAGGGATAAATACAAGTCACAGCAACACATCAAGGCAAAACTATAAACATGAACATACATATCGACAGGACGCATGAACATGATGGGCGAACGACGGGTGATGGGTCTGCTATATGACAAAGAGTAAGTTCCCTCTCTTACCTTGACTTAAGACGGGTGGAAGCACACGGGTACTGTCGAAGCTCAGAGGTCACTCGGTGATGGAGACGTGTCTTCGGACAGGTTGTGACTTCAAGGCTGGAAGGCTTGGGTCTGACACTAAGTCAGGTTCTGTGGCAGGCTTTAACTTGATGCCCGAGGGGCGGGGCTTAAGCGAATTGGCGAGCGAGCCTGCTAGAGGTGGCTGGTTAAGGGGAAATCGTCGCTGGCTGGGTGTGTGGAATGACTGTGGCTAGCCTACGTCAGGGGTGCACGCCTTGCACGCCTTGTCACAGAGGCCCCCCCCAAGGAAAAAGGCGAGGTCGTAGGCCTCGACTAAGACGCGGCCAATCAGCTCTGAGGTCGGCTGCCGGGTGAGACGATGGTTTGCGATGATCCGGGTGATGCGGGGCGATGCAGGGTTCCGGGTAGTCGGTGGCGGATGCCCAAGGCTGGGGTCCGCGGAGCTGCCGGGTTTCGGCTACGGTTAGTGGGCGGCGGCGGGAATGAAGGCTGGGGCGTCGGCCCTCAGGGGCGACTCGCTGGAGTCGGTTGCGGGGTGACGGCTGAGGAAGTCTGCGCCGTGGTTGTCTTTTCCTGGGATGTGCTCCAGCTGGAAAGAGTATGCTTGGAGCAGCAGAGCCCACCTCATCAGCCGGGCGTTGAGCGATTTGGATGTCGCCAGAAGGAAAGCGGCTGATGATCCACTTGGACGGTAAAGTGCGAGCCGTAGAGATACAGTTGGAACTTCTGGACTGCCCAGACGAGGGCGACACTCCTTCTCCGACGTGGCGTAATTCTGTTCGGCCGGCTTAAGTTTCCGGCTGGCGTACGCGACGGGGAAGAGCGTCGGGGCGTCCGCGGAGTCCCGTTGGAGTAGAACGGCTCCGAGGCCTACGTCGCTGGCGTCTGTGCGCAGGACGAAGGGCTGTCCGTGGTTGGGGAGTCGCAGGACTGGCTGGGACGTCAGCTTGTCCTTGAGCTCCTGGAAAGCAGCTTCACATTGCGGGGTCCAGAGGACTCGGTCCGGTGCGGTTTACCGGGTTAGGCTGGATAGTGGCGCGGCGATCCCGTTGTATCCGGGTACAAACTTTTGATAGAAGCCACTCAGTCCCAGGAAGGACTGGACATCTTTCTTGGTCTTGGGGCGTGGCGCGTCTCGAAGGCGCTGGACGGTCTTTTCCAGAGGCCGGAGCTGTCCACGGCTGATGGTGTGGCCAAGGAATTCCAGCTCTTGGTAGCCGAACTGGCATTTGGTCGGCCGGGCAGTGAGGCCAGCTTCTTTGAGGCGGCGCAAGAGTTGGCGCACCACTCGCAGGTGCTCCTCCCATGTCTCCGTTGCGACGAGTATGTCGTCCATGAAAGAGTGTACGAACGGACAGTGGAGGGGGTCCAACAGCTTCCGCATCATCGTGCTGAAAATACTTGGGGCATTGTGTAGACCAAACGGCAGAACGTTAAACTCATAGTGGCCGTCCATCGTGCTGAAGGCCAGGTACTGGCGGGATGAAGGGTGCACGGGGATCTGGTAAAAGCCCTTGCTCAGATCCACTCGGGAGAAGTATCGGGCGGATTGTAGCTTTGCAAACAAGTCTGTTGGGTCGGATAGGGGTCCGGGCACGAACTGGGTTACGAGATTCAACTGCCGGAAGTCGATACAGAGGCGATGTTCTCCGCTGGGCTTCCGTGATAGAACTATTCCTGCGCTGTAGGGGGAACGGGAGGGAGCGATGACTCCGGCTTGTAGCAGAGCCTCTACTTCCGTTCTTACTACTTGCTGCTGGGAAAGTGGGACGGGGTACGGCTTCTGTCGGACGGGAGTGGGGTCCGTCAGGGTTAGTCGAACTTCTTCTAGGTCCGTCCTCCCAGGAATGTCGGTGAGGACTTCCCTGTATTCTGCTACGATGGCGCGTAGTTGGCGTTGCTGGCCGGCGGGGAGTGAGGGGTCCAGAGAGACGTCCCGGAAGGATTCCTTCCCTTTTAGTGGAAACTCGGCGACGCCGGTCTCTGTGCCATCCACTTCGACGGCCAGCGCGACCGTGAGTAGCGAGTGGGAGTCGGGGGCGGGTGCAGGTTGCTCCAGGTACCGCTTGAGCAGATTGATGTGGTGGGTCCTGGGCTTTCCGCCTACCTCGATGCGATAAGTGGTACGGGAGAGCTTCTCAAGCACCGGGTAGGGTCCCTGCCAAGCTATGTCTAGCTTGTTGGTGCCGCTGGGGAGAAGCAGTAGGACTTGGTCTCCTACCTGTAGTTCTCGGTCCCGGGCGCGGCGATTATGATAGCGGGCTTGCCTTTCTCTCGCCTTCTTCAGGTTGGCGGAGGCGGCTTTCCATGTGGCCTTGAGGGTTTCTTGGAGCTTCGTGACGTATTTCGTGGCGTCGACCGGTGCCTCGTCCAGTTTGGCGTCGGTCCAGCTACGTCGCAAGGCGGCTAGAGGTCCGGAAAGGGGTCTTCCAAAAAGCAGCGTGGAAGGCGTGTATCCGGTGGAGGTGTGCGGGGTCTCTCGGTACGCGAAGAGCGCTGACGCGACGTATGTGTCCCACGCTTCCGGCTGTTCGTCGGCGATCTTGCGGATAATCGAGATGAGAGTCCCGTTTAGGCGCTCGACCTGTCCGTTGCTAGCGGGGTGGTAGGGTGGAGTCCGGATATGGCGAATGCGGAGTAGTTGGAAAACTTCCTGCATGAGTTTTCCGGTGAACTGGGACCCGTTGTCGGTCAAGATGTTGTCCGGGAATCCGACTCGTGTGAATATGGTGACGAGCGCGTCGGCGACTCGGGCGGCGTCGATCTTCGGTAGAGGAACGGCCTCACACCACATCGAGCAAGCGTCGACAAGGGTTAGTAGGTACTGGTTCCGCTTCTTGGTCCGCGGGAGGGGTCCTACTATGTCGACAGCCACTCGTTGGAAGGGTGTTCCGACAACTACGGTGGGGCTGATAGTGACCGGTACGGTGTGATGGCGGGGCGAGTATCGTTGGCACTGGCGACAGGACTTGACGTAGCGCTTCACGTCTTCGGTCATCCCGGGCCAGTGGTACTGAGCGCTGATGCGTAGAGTGGTCGCTCCTATGCCCATATGTCCACTTAGGGGCATGCTATGGCCAAGTTCCAGGACTTGGGGGCGAAGTGTCGCAGGTACGACGAGTTGAGAATGGTCGTCCTTCTGACGGAAGAGGAGTCCGTCTTCGACGAAAAAGTCCCCGGACTTGGGTGGAGTGCGTGCGGCGGGAAGCTTTCCGTAGCACTTGCGGAGGGTGACGTCGTTCTCTTGGGCCTTCCGGATCTGTTCCGGCATCTGGTTGGGTATCGGGGGTGGTGTCGCGGCTGTTTTCGCCTGGGCGCGCGTCTGGACGGCGGCCATCGACTCCACAGGCTGGGGCGGCATACCCAAGAACACGTATCGGCATCCTAAAATCAGGTCGTACAGGGGCTGGTCCATCACGGCAGCCTGAATGGTTCCCGTGACGTATCGGCTGGTGACTTGGATCCGGGCTATAGGGAGCGTGGTGCTGGGTTGGGACGCGTCGGCCAACTTCAGGGTGATAGTTTCGCCGGTCAGGTCCTGTTCCCTGATGAGCGAGCGGCGGACGACGGCGTCGAAGGTGAGTCCAGTGTCGTATAGACAGTGGGCTGGGCGATTGTTGACAGTCACTTGCTCGGTGACGGCCGGTCGATCGGCGGGAGTGACGACGGGGGTTACCGGTTTCCCGTCGGGGGTAACTTGGCGTAGGGCCAGTACGGTGCCTTGTTTGCGACGCTGGTCGCTGATGCGGCGGAAACATTTCTCCCGGGTGTGTCCTCGGCGCTGGCAGTAGCCGCAGTAGAGCTCTGTGCTCCGCTTCCCTGGCTCTGCTCCGGGGTTTGGGCGTCCTTTGGGCGGTTGTGGACGGTGGTTCGCTGGCGGGACTGGCCGGCGAGGCTGGTGGCGGGTATCTGGCGACGAGGGTGCGGGGGGATCACGGCGAGGCTGTCTGTCGTCGGGATGGGCGGTGAGGTAGCGGTCCGCGACGATGATAAGATCTTCAAGGCGAGCGGCCCCCTGTTCGGCGGCGAAGGTCCGAAGTTCCGCTGGCATTGTCCCTCGGAGTTGCTCGGCTAGCATCAACTCTAGCAATCCGTCGTACGTCCTTGGTTCGTCAGTTTGCTCTATCCATTTGTCCCGTAGCGTAGCTAGACGGTCGGCAAACTGCGTAAACTTCTCCCCTTTCTCTCTCCGGGAGTTCCGGAAATTCTTGCGGTAGTGCTCACCTGAGAGCTCAAAACCATGCAGTAGAGCTTTCTTGAGGGCGGGGTAGTCTCCCTCCTCGGAAGTCGGCGTCTTGGCCAGGATTTCATAGGCCTTCCCCTTAAGGCCATGACTGAGTTTGCGGTACCAGTACTGGGGGTCAAGACCGTTTTCTCCCGCGACTCGTTCGAATCGGGCGAGATAGACTTCAATCGATTCGTCTCGTTCGACGAATGGGTCCAGGGGAAAGTTCATCCCCGGAATCGGCGGGGGGTGTGCGGATATTCCGGTGCTGGCGGCGAAGCTGGGGGCGAGGAGCGAGTAGTCTTCGCTAGCGGGCGATGCGATGCCTAAATCGCGGCGGTCGCGCTCAAGCTGGAGGAGTGCTTGGCGCCGTTCGAGCTCCTTGTCCTTCCTCTTCTCTTCTAGTGCCGCGACCCTCTCGTCCTCCTCCTTCCTCCTTGCGGCGGCCCTCTCCTCCTCTGCAATCCTCTCCTTCGCCTCCTCTCTTCTATGCTCGGCGGCTCTCTCCTCCTCTGCAATCCTCTCCTTCGCCTCCTCTCTTCTCCGCTCGGCGGCTTTCTCCTCCGCTGCAAGCTTCCGGGCGGCGGCTTTCTCCTCCTCTGCAAGCTTCCGGGCGGCGGCCCGTTCCTCCGCGGCGATGCGCTCTTTCTCCTCCTCTTTCTTCGCCTCTCGCTCTTTGGCCCTCTCCTCCCTCTTCAACTTTTCCTCTGCCACGTCCGCATCTACGTTAGCCAGGACGTAGTCCTTGAGTTCGGTGCCGGCGAGCCCTAAGCTCTCGCCAATACTCTTGTACTTAAGCGCAAGCTCTCCCCGGTCGGCCATGGTAAGGGAGGTAACTTACCCTGAAAAAAGTCCTAACCGGAATGAGGGGCGCACACAAGGGGGTACACTGACGGAAAACAAGGGGGTGGGCTGGATGAGCTACGATGAAACTGCAAAGGGGCGAATACAACACAACCACAAAGACAAAATGCAATCAATCAAAAATACAAAAATGAATGCAAGAAAAAGCCTTTTGAGATATCACCACTCGGGAAACCAGTAAGGGACCTCTGGGGCTATGCTATCTACTACTAGGCTTAGAGGGCTGGGTCCTATCTATACTGGGCTGGGGTGGAAGTTACGCTAAGTCCTAAGTCTCGTCAAGTTGGGATGGGAACCTAAGTCTTTAGTCTCGTTGGGTTGGAAGGGGGAACCTAAGTCTTTCGTCTCGTCGGGGTCGCCAAAGTTAATGTCACGAAGAGAGGGGTTGGGGGATGGGGTAAGCTCTTAATCTCTCGCGCTGTATTACCTCCTTTGATAGGTTAATGGTGCGATGACATTCAAGAGATTAATGCTAGGCCAACTAACTAAGTGATAGACAGACAGGGAATAGACGAGATGGAGGGTAAGCTACACTAGTTAAGAAATTCACATTCAAAGGCCAGTCAGGATAATTGCAATTTCTATAACTATTTACTTTTATTAATTTGAAATGGGGAGTCTAGGTCAAATGCTTCTAAAGTGAGTCACTGGAATAGCGTCTTTCAGTAAGGAGTAGTTCGGTGATATTCTGGGTAGTCAATATCAGGGGTACTAGAGCTACTGTAGACTGATTTCATCACAGGGCGAGAGTGTATCTGTATGGTTTCAGGGGTCTCTCTGATAATCTGGCGAGTGGGGATTCTCGTAGGCTAATCACTTAGCTCGGTACTGCGGAGCGGCGATTGGTCCAGGATACTCTGGGTGGCTTGTTTATCTGGGTTCGCGTGGCGTGGGCGGTGATGATGCAGGTCAGTTGGTCACGCGGTGACGCATCGATCACGAGTGATTGTCTTGTGCAGGTACAGGCCTAGAATTCGGCTTTCGTAGCTAGCCGTCTAGAAAAATGGCGAAGTCCCGAGTCACGCTTCTCATTGACCTCCTGGGATGACAGGGGCCTGCAGCGGGTCAGCGACTGGGAGATGATACAAGGCCGGGGTGATTCGCCCGGTACAGGAACCCGTCTGTAATGTAATACAGACTCTGTATCAGCGGGGGATCGGGATAGTGTGGATTCAGGGCCTGTGGTACAGTCGCCCTTCTCAGAATTCAAATTGGTTGACCGGTCAAGGTTGAGCCAGTGCATATACCAACAGTCAAACAATGCAACTAGATTTACTGGGCCAAAGTGGGGGTTATTGGCAGCCGCTAGTATATGATACCTTCGGCGCATTAGGATGGGGTTGGCAACAGGGCAAATATTTATACATTGGGAGCATGGTGGAAAGCAATTGTAAGGGTACAGGGCAAAGGGGTTGTAGTGGGGACTTTAATCTATGGGGAGGGGCGGCATGGCATGGGGTATTTACGCATGGGGCAAACGGAGCATACAAGCATAAATCCAAACATGTCATGGGTCATATACAAGGTAGAAAATATGTGCAAGGGATAAATACAAGTCACAGCAACACATCAAGGCAAAACTATAAACATGAACATACATATCGACAGGACGCATGAACATGATGGGCGAGCGACGGGTGATGGGTCTGCTATATGACAAAGAGTAAGTTCCCTCTCTTACCTTGACTTAAGACGGGTGGAAGCACACGGGTACTGTCGAAGCTCAGAGGTCACTCGGTGATGGAGACGTGTCTTCGGACAGGTTGTGACTTCAAGGCTGGAAGGCTTGGGTCTGACACTAAGTCAGGTTCTGTGGCAGGCTTTAACTTGATGCCCGAGGGGCGGGGCTTAAGCGAATTGGCGAGCGAGCCTGCTAGAGGTGGCTGGTTAAGGGGAAATCGTCGCTGGCTGGGTGTGTGGAATGACTGTGGCTAGCCTACGTCAGAGGGTGATTGCACGCCTTGTCACAAGAGGAAAAATGAGCCAAGTTGGGGATGTTTCTTTCTTGTTCTTCCAGGACTTCAGAGTACACCATTTTCCGAGCTGCCTTGAAAGTGAATCAGAGAAACGCCAAACTGTGGAATAACGTGGGCCATGCATTGGAGAAATTTGAGAAATGGCAGGAGGCACTGGTCTATTTTGAAAAAGCTGCAAGGTAAATGGGGGAAACAATAAAAGGGAACTGCAGAAATAATACAGAAATGTATGTTTTTGCTCAATAAAATAATGGTTCATTGTAGGTTTTTGTTTTCTCTCACAACCCCCCCCCCCCCTCCCTCAAAAAAACCCAAACAAACTTTTTTTTTCCTTTCACATGCCACAAATTTTTTGGCAATGTGTAATAATGAAATGATGAAGAAATGGAATATATTTACTATGAAATTTTGGGTAATAATAATAATAATAATAATAATAATAATAATAATAATAATAATAATAATAATAATAATAATAATAATCTTTTATATAGCAAGATTCCCCAATGATTCTTGTTAATAGTTAATGTGTTTTCTTTGTTTTGTTTTATAGTTAAAGTTGTTCTGTATTGATGCATAGAGCTAAGTCCAGATTAGGTGGATAATTTGTATCACTACTACTACTACTACTACTACTACTACTACTACTACTACTACTACTACTACTACTACTACTACTATTACTACTACTACTACTACTACTACTAATGCAGTAAGCAGTTTTATAGCTGGTCAGCATTGCCAGATGGGGTAGCACCGGCTCAGTGCTTCGGTGGTAAAAACTGTCACAGTAATAAAAAGCTCCTCTTGGTGTTGATTGGAGATTTGAGTAACATTTGCGTAGTTTCTCTTCATGCAGTGTTTCACCTCCCCTTGTACTGCCACAGTTACGTTTTGCTGTTACAGAACCCCGATCCTTTAATCACAAAAAACAAGAGCTTAGGGTCTGATTGTTCAGGATAGCTCAGTAGTCTGGGGCTCTAAACGATGCACATCAAGCAGCAAGTTGGCCAGCTGTGTGGCTTTTGGTTAGATCTTGCCTTGAGTAGCTCTTTGAGCTAGTAAAGCAGTGGGGCTTGTGGAAGATGATGCATTCATTGATGGTTGTTGTGTTTCTAGCGCACAACCTGACGACATAGGAGCACATATAAATGTTGGACGAACGTACAACAATCTCAACATTTCAGCTGAGGCGGAAAAGGCCTACCAACGAGCTATTGGTCTTTTCCCACCTGTTATCAAAGGTGTGTTCAAATACAAGAGCTTTTTTGTTTTGTTGTTGTTGACAATATCATACCATGAATACCGTTAGCTTTCCAACTTCCAACAAATTATATAAAACACGTAATAAGTTCACTGGTATTGTGTACTCTATTTCAAAATAATAATATGTGATCACAGAATATTAATTGTGTTGTGTCTATTTCGATATAATAGGGAATTTTTGTAACTTTTTCCTAGCGATTCCGTGATTTAGAAGGATCGCATCTGTGCCATCCGTTCATTTTTACCTTTTCGGTTGAAATCAACGTTTTCTTTTGCTAGAGTCCATAATATGGAGAAAAAAAATTGCAAACTTTCGGTGAGTTTTAAACTTATTTTGTGTAAAAATATGAAGTCGTGTTTCATCAGTGTATGTAAGAAATCTTTTATTCCTTAGCTCCACTGTGGATTGTTGAAAGTATGTGTGACATAAAAACAACATTTCGCATTATATTTCTTTTTTTATTTTATTTTTCTCCCCAAAAGGGGAGTGGGCCGATCCCGGATGTACTGCAATACCGGGCCAACCCGTGGCGAAGGTGGAGCAAGCCCCTGACACTTCGCCCAAGTTCAAAAATCAGTTTAATATCGAAGTCCCCTTGTCGGGGACGTATCAGATATTAAGCTGATAAGAACAGATACTACACTTTGATCTTAGCCAAAAGGCCGAGAAGCGATAATTTAAAAGTGGTTTTAATTTCCCCAGGTAAAACTTCGTTCTCAAAATATTTTGGTGTTTAACTTAAACAGATAATGAATATTTAAAAAAAGGGCTAAATAATATGTTTTATTATTTTATTGTTTTTTGTTTTTTTTTACTTTGTAACTTACAAAGGTATGAAATTTTGTTATGTGGCCAGTTTTCATTTTGTTTCCTTTGCTCAACATTAATTTTGTGTAATCAAAGGTTTCTGAATCATCTGAACGCACTTGAATACGCACAATCCCATAGTACCTCACTGTTACTATAAATAGATTTTCCTAACGGGTCAATTCAAGGGAAACAACTTGAGTTTAGATATCTTAAGTAAGGAAAGCAACGTGTTCTTGTCTTGTAAGGGAGACAACCTGTGTTTGATTATTAATAGACATTTACTTTTTTGTGTTAAAAAACCAGCAAACGTTCTTTTTTTCCTTACCTTCTTGTTACACTCGATTGATGTTGGTGTTTTTCTATCAGTAGTTGATTCAGCCCCAATTGCTTGAATCCTCCTGATGGGTGTAACTCAGATTCGTTTATCCACGCAACCCGTTCAATCATCAAGTCAGGAGTCGTCGTATAAAGTTTTCAAACTTTATTCAGCGTTCATCAACAACTGCATACAATCGCCTTTTCACTCTCTCCTTTCACAACACAGTGTGTCAATTATATAGTTTTTCTCTCAACTCGAGATAACCTCAGGACGTTCCAGAATGACGCGTTACAACCAATCAGAATTAACTTCGTTATCACTGTTTTACGTCATACAATTTTCCTTTCTGTCCAAGAATGTTCTCAAATATCGCGAAGCTTCTATCGACAGTAAACAAGCGAATCTAGAGAATTCTCCAATAATATCGACTAACGAAAATTATCGAAGGTATACAAAGCTTCTCCTAACAACAATGCAAACTCAAATCAAAGGTAAATACACTCTATTATTGAATACCTTGCAAAGCGAAACGATTAGATCTATAGTGCGCGTTTCAGACATACTATCCTTCGCGTTTCAACGTAACATAATCCCCCACTCAAGAAATTTACCCAATTTCTTTCAACAACGTTGAAACGTAATGCACAAACAAAGTCCAGAATTAAAACTTATTTCAGTCTGTCAATGTCAATGTGCTCAGTTTATCTACACAATCAACGGTTTTCATCTTCAAGTCTGTCTGGATATTGCCAATGTTTTCAGTTCACCCAAACACAGAGTCAATGTTCTTGCCCTCGTCCGTTACTGTCGTCATCGGCCCAGGGTCAAAGACGGTGATCTCGTGGGCTTTCCTGGAGTCAGTGCATCCTCCGTTGTCTCCTTCTTCCATCGAATGTCCGACGAAGACGACTGTTGTCAGTTCCCAGAATGCACTTACTGGGTCTCACGGTCAGGTTAGCTTCTATTAGGCGGTGAAACAGCGCCCTCAATGTCTGCAGATGCTCTTCCCAGTTGTGGGTGTGGACTAGCAGGTCGTCCCAGTAACACACGACGTTGTCCATCCCTTTGAGCATCTTCCTCATTCCTCTCTTCAGGGTAGCTCCGCTGTTGACCATGCCAAAGGGCATCCTTAGGCACTCGTACGTCCCATCAGGAGTTATAAAAGCAGTCTTTGGTATGTCCTGTTGACGCACGGGGACTTGCCAATAACCCTTGCTGAGGTCAATCTTCGAGAATATTTTACTGCCCGATAATTGGCGGTAGAGGTCTGCTGCAGTAGGCATCGGCTCGGGGTCGAAGACGGTGATCTTATTTAATATTAACCTTCCTGTAGTCGATGCATAGCACTCGCTACTGTGTCGAAAGTGAAGCACCGTCCGGTGCGGTTAGCACTTGGATGGGTGACCGCTAAGGTGTGAAGCGACAAACAACAACGCCCCCAGTTGACTCAACTGTGATTGAGTACCTACTCTCTTGAGGGTGGGGAAGGTAAAGCAGCGAGGGAGAGAGTTGGGCATCACCCTCATTACGCTGGCCCAAGATAAGTGTGATCTCCAACATCACGCTCCCCTACGGCCACAAGGCTATGGGACTACCTTTACCTTTACCTTTTAGTCGATGCATACTCTGTTGCTCCCGTCCTTCTTCTTCACGACCACGACATGGGACGCGTAGGGGGAACTGGACTCCCTGATAATGCCCATCTTCAGCATCTCATCGATGTCTTTCTTCAAGGATTCGCGGGCCTTGAAAGGAATCGGGAAGGATTTGGATCGAACGGTAATATCTGAAATAAGGTGGACTTCATGTTCGACCAAAGTTGTAGAGCCTGGGACATCGCTGAAGTTACGGGGAAACTCGCCCATAAGGTCCTTGAGCTCCATCTCTTGACCTTCCGTCAAGCTTCGATGCCTTCTTTGCTGTTTCTCGCTGTCAAAGCTGTCGTCGATCTCAGCTGCTGTTGCTGCGTGTATAGTCTCTGATGGCCTTTCCACGTACAGCTTAAGGAGGTTGGCGTGGTATATCTTGGAATGCTGGCCGACCTTCACCTTGTAGTCGTTGATCCCCACCACGGTCTCCACTTCGTACGGGCCTTTCCACTGCATCAGCAACTTATTATGATCGGTAGGTAGCAGCACCAGCACTTTGTTGCCAGGTTTGAACTTCCTGTTCACAGCCCTACGGTCATAGTAGTGCTTTCCACAGTCCTGGGACTTCTTCAGGTTTTCTCTGGCTATCTCGAGAGTCTGCTCCAGCTTCTCCCGTAGCTCAAACACGTACTGGTAGCTGTTCTTCACCTCTGGGGTGTCTACTTCTTTCGTCCACAGTTCTTTTAGGATGTGCACCGGCCCTCGGATGGTTCTTCCGTACAACAGCTCGAACGGAGAGAAGCCGGTGGACTCCTGCGGTACTTCTCTGTAGGCGAAAAGTAAGGCGTTGATGTAGCGATGCCATTGTCTGGGCTGCTCGCTGCACAGTTTCTTCAGGGTGGACTTCAGCGTAGCATTGAATTTTTCGACAAGCCCGTTAAACATTGGATGGTAGGGTGTCGTAGTCAAATGCCGAATGCTCATCAGTCTGTTGACCTCCTTCATGCAGTCAGAGACGAACTGTGTCCCGAGGTCTGTCAGGATCTCTTCAGGCACTGAACATGTCCACCAGTGCCTCTGCTACAGTCTCCGTGTCATTCTTCTTTAGAGGCACTGCTTCTGGGTACCGAGTCGCACAGTCCACTAAGTTCAATACCCATCGATGACCTTCTTCACTCGGAGGTCTCATTTCGCCGATTAAGTCTAAGGCCACCCTCTTGAAAGGTCGGTCGATCAGGGGAACCTTTGCATAGGCACTTTAGGGACCCTTCCTCGAGGTATGGTCTTCTGGTAAATGTCACATGATCGGCAGAAACGGCTGACGTCCGCATGAAGTCCTGGCCAGTAGAACACCGCCTGGATTCTATCCGACGTCTTCTTGATGCCCAGGTGACCTCCCATAATTGAGTCATGCGCTACTTGGTGCCTTAGGGGTAACGGTACCAAGACTTGACGTAGTGGTTTTCCTCCGTTGACCCTCGGGTGCTGGAAGATTCGGTATAGGATCTTGGCCTTCACCTCAAAATAGACCGTGCCACTGCCCTTGGTCACGTGGTCTTGGCGGTTCCTGTACTTGTTTAAAGTGCTATCAGCTTCCTGGAGCTGGATCTGTTTATCTCTGTCCACGATGGCAGCTTTGGGGTTGTCGGCGACCTTCAGTGGCGTAGAAGTCTTGTCTCTCTTGGCCTGGGCCCTGGTAGTAACAGCACCGACGATCTCTGGTCGGCAGGGCTGAGCCGGAGTAGCCACATTTTCCCGTAGCAGCTCTGTAAGTTCTCCATCGAGAAATGGCAATGGATCCTCCACAACTTCGACACGTTGGGTTGGGGCAGGACTCCATTCTGAATCGGGGTCGTCGGGTCGTCTCGCGCCGTCGATATTCCCGATCATCAAATCATACAGCGGCTTCTTCAGGCAAACCGCTTCTTCTTCGCAAATGTAGAAAGGGGTGCTGACTTGAATCTTTGCAACTGGCGCTTTCACACACTTGCTGTCGGCCATAAGTGTCCAGTTAGAATCGCCAGTGAACTGTTCTTTGGCGATTAAATCTTCTCTGACGATGACCCCTCTGCAGCCAGAGTCTTTTAGGACAGTCAATTCATGATTTCCGACGCGTCCCTTGAGAAACAGGCATGTTCTGGACGGTCACAGCTGCGCTTGCGACAACGGGGATAGATTTCCCGTTGGCAAGGAGGAGTTGGCCATCGGTCATGCACTCTTGCACGTCCGCAGGAGTAGCTGTGCGCTCGGTCTCATTCGGAAGAATGACGCTCCCGCCGCACACTTGATGGTCAGATCTACTGATTTGCAGTTGATTGGAGTACCGCCTCTGCCGTTTGCCCGCCGCTGCATTGTCCGTATTGCTCCGCTGTCCGCTACTTTTATTTTGAGGACAATTAACAGCTCTGTGGTCTGTGGCGTTGCAGGTGAAACAGCCTCTTGAACGCCCTTCCCTGGAAGGTGGCGTGGAGTTCGTCTGTCTCTGGCTCGTCTGATTCCCCTGGATCTGGTTTCCAGTCTTCTGAAAATGCTTCGTCGCCTGGGGTGGCCCCAGCGTCTTCCCGTGAGCGAGGAGATATCTTTCAGCAGCCTCCTTCACATCATTAAGCGTGTGCAGCTTCTGTAATTCTAGGTGGGTCGCCAGGTCCTTGTGACAGGCATTGAGGAATTGCTCCTTCACGATCAGGTCATGGAGACTATCGTAAGACTTCCCTTTGCCTGATAGTTCCACCCACTTGTGTAGATACGACGACAGGCGCTCCACAAACTGCTTTGGCGTCTCGTCTGACAAAGGCCGGCATTCACGAAAGCGTTTACGGTAGCCCTTCTCTGTAAAGTTGTAGCACTGCAATAGGGCCGCTTTCAAAACGTCGTAGTCTTTGGCGTCAGTGCTCGACAGTCTGGTGTAAACGTCGAGTGCTTGCCCCGTCAGAAGTGCACTGAGTCGAATTGCCAAGTCTTGAGGTTGCTAGTTAGAGCTTTCAGCGAACCTTTCGAATCTCGCCAGATAACTGTCAATCTGGTCCTTCCCGTCGACGATGTCACGTGGGGTTTATGGGCTCTGCACAATGGAATTATGGACCCTCACGTTTATTCGGTGGGAACTGCTAGTAAGTCACCCTATGAATTACTTTAATAAATTTATATGTTTAGCTCGTTCTGTGTTAAGGTTGGGGTACAGAGATAGATAGAAAAATGGTAAAAGATACTGTCACACTAGCTTTCACACGGCTATGAATCATATGTAATCCAGCCACTTGATAACAGTTAAAATCACACATTTAATTCTTCTACTCTATACAAGATTCTCTAAGTACTAATCTAACTTAAAAAGTCTCTTTCGATGCTAATAGTTCGATCGCTGATAGTCTAGGTAGCTGTTATTTCTTCCTCGGGCACTTGCTATTATATCTCATGTAGATTTGGACTACTGTGGTCCGTTTTACAGTTTCTGAAGAGTTGGACTACTGTGGTCCTGTTTTGATCAGGTTAAGTGCACTTGGAAGAACACACTTAACTGGCGGGTGGTGCGGTCGAAGTCCTTCTGTGAGGTAGCTTCAGGGGCACCTGTGTAGTTGTGTAGTTGGGTTCCCTTGCCACGCTGTGGGGTCTGACAGGGTGTTTTTCCGGGTAGCTCTTTCCGTCTTGTGCGGTAGAGGATACTCCGCCAACTTGTTTCTGTGGAGTGGGGTTCACAGGATAGCTCGGGATAGCTCGGGATAGCTCGCCTGCTCGTCTGTAATATAAGAGACGAAATTCTGCACAACCCTGAATAATCGGTTTGTGCAGAGCGTCTCACTGAAAGCCAAAGTAGCCCTCAGTGATAGCTCCACATCTCTATACATAAGCGACGAACATTCTGCTACTTCCGGGTTCCACTGGAATCTCACTCTAAATTCCTATACATATATAAATATCAAACGTGGCTAACTATACACATACAGAATTAATAATATTATAAACATTCCGTGGTACAGCCACTGGTCTGCAAACATACATATAAGTTAAACAACAGTGGTTCCGTACGGGATACAACATGGCGGCGTAACCGGTCGTGTTTCGCCTCGTGGTCGGCTCTTCCACATGGTCACGCAAATTCGGATTAATAATTCACATTTATGCATAGCAAATTCCACAAACATAATTTCAACAATAATATAAATATATCACGATGAAACAGAAGGGTGTTCATTTACCTGTTTGACAAGTTCAGGCCCGTTGTGACTTGATAGAATTCTATGCTTCTAAGTCCTGCTTCCTGGTCTAAGTGTGTAGAGATTTCTCTAGCTATCTAGCTGTTCACACTTCGGTGTATTCCTCCCAACTGACCAAAACTGTGCGTGGTTTGGACCCAGTCAAACTGGCTCCAACCACTTTGCCTAAGCTCTCCCATTGGTTCCAACGGTCCGATTCAAAACTTAAGTGCTGACGTCACTGCGCTGTGTGTGTGGCTCAGGCTCGCAGTGTGCTGTAATTTAATTGCTGCTGTGTAATAGACTGACTCTCTACTATTACAAAGACTACACAATGCTAAATAGTCAACAAGCAGAGTTAAAACTAGTCCTAACGCGACAGGCTCCCTCAACTGAAAAAAGGCGATGACTACTGGATTCGACCTTTTTCTACTACAGAGCCTAGTTTAACGCTGCACTATCCTAGGGTCCTATTTACAAGCTAAGTAAGTTGCTCTACCTGAGCTGCAATGCTGTGCCAGGTAGCTATGGACTCTAGTGACAGGGTATTACTGGGCGGGGACGAATTCTGGTGCTGTGGCCCTTAGTTGTGTTGGGTGGGCGACAGCTGCTGTGTCCTCCACGAGATGGCGACTGAGGTAGTCGGCTCCGTGGTTTTCCTTGCCGGGGATGTACTCGATTTGGAATGAGTATGCCTGAAGGGTGAGTGCCCATCTCATCAGGCGAGAGTTCAAAGACTTGGAGGCTGCCAGGAACGATAGTGGTTGGTGGTCCACCTGAACTGTGAAGTGGGTCCCATACAGGTAGAGTTGGAATTTCTGTATGGCCCAGACTAGTCCAAGGCATTCCTTCTCCGACGTGGCGTAGTGGGTCTCGGCGGGTCTCAATTTTCTGCTGGCGTAGGCGACAGGGAATAGCGTCTCCGCATTCTTGGGGTCGCGCTGTAGCAGTACTGCTCCGAGGCCTAAGTCGCTTGCGTCGGTGCGAAGAACGAATGGCTGAGTCAAATCGGGTAGATGGAGTACTGGCGCCGATGTCATTCTGTCCTTGAGTGTTTGGAAGGCTGTCTCGCATTCCGCTGTCCATACGACTTTGTCCGGGGCGATTTTCCGGGTTCCATTTGTCAGTGGTACGGCGATGCTGTTGTAGTTGTGGATGAGCTTCTTCCGCGATGGCGATGGCCATCCATGTGTGTGTGCCGGGGGTCGCTGGTCGGTCCGTGTATTTCTTGAGGCGATTGATGTGGTGGTATCGGGCTCTCCCGTTCACCTCTACTTGGTAGACTGTCTTGGATTTCTTGGCAGTCACCCGGTACGGTCCTCTCCAAGCGATGTCCAGCTTGTTGGTTCCACTTGGAAGTAAGAGTAGCACTTGATCGCCGACTTGCAGTTCTCTGTCCTTCGCGTGGCGGTTGTAGTACTTCGCCTGACGGGCTCTTGCCTTCTTCAGTGCTTCACCAGCTTTCTTCCACGTTGCTTTGAGGGTTTCCTGCAGGTCTGCGACGTACTTGGTGGCACCTCTTGGTGTGTCGTCTATCTTGGCCTCCGTCCAACTTCTGCGTAGGGCTTCTAGCGGTCCTGCTAGAGGTCTGCCGAATAGCAATGTTGACGGGGTGTAGCCTGTGGCTGCATGGGGCGTTTCTCGGTATGCGAACAGTGCCGCATTCACGTAGGTGTCCCACGCTTCTGGATTGTCGTCGGCGACTTTCCTGAGTATGGTGAGAAGGGTTCCATTCAGTCTTTCTACTTGTCCGTTGCTGGCGGGGTGGTATGGTGGTGTGCGAATGTGATGAACTTGTATCAACTCGAACACGTCTTGCATCAGGCGGCCGGTGAACTGAGATCCGTTGTCCGTTCTAATGCTGTCCGGGAATCCGACTCTGGTAAAGATGGCGATGAGTGCATCTGCAATCTTCTTGGTGTCGATCGCTGGCAACGGGACTGCTTCGCACCACATCGTACATGCGTCGACGAGTGTGAGTAGAAATCTGTTCCGCTTCTTGGTCATGGGCAGTGGTCCTACTATGTCTACTGAGACTTGCTGGAATGGCACGCCGACTACTACCGATGGTCCTAAGGTAACTGGTACGGTGTGATGTCGCGGGGAATATCGTTGACATTGGTGGCAAGATTTCACGTAGCGCTTGACATCCTCCGTGATTCCTGGCCAATAGTAGTGTGCGCTGATTCTCTGCACTGTGGCTCCAATTCCCATGTGTCCGCTGAGTGGCATGCTGTGGCCTAATTCTAGTACTTGGGCTCGAAGGGTGGCTGGTAGTACTAGTTGGGTGTGATCTCCATCTCCTTGTCGATGTAGAACTCCCTCTTCCATGTAGAAGTCTCCCTTGTGCGGGGGTGTGTGCGCCTTGGGTAGCTTCTGGAAGCACTTCGCTATCGAGGTGTCTTCTTTCTGTGCTGTTTTGATCTCTTCGAGTCCTGGATTCGGAGCGAACTCGGGCTGGGGTGGTTGGGTTTTAGCTTGGGCCCTGGTTTGCACTGCAGCTATCTCTACAGTTTTAGGGGGCGTGCCTAAGAACACATACCTACAACCTAGCACTAGATCATACAGGGGTTTCTGTAAAACAGCTGCTTGGATTCGTCCTGTGACGTACCTACTCTCTACTTCGATCCAAGCTATTGGGCAAGTAGTCGTCGGTTTCGTCAAGTCTGCTCCTTGTAAGTCGACTGTCTTATCTGTCAAGTCCGCGCGCGATACAAGAGATTCGCTAACTATCGCGTCGTATGATAGACCTGTGTCATACAGACAGTTCGCTTCTTTTCCGTTGACCTTGACCGTGTCTGTCACCGATGGGTGATCTCCGATCGTGTGTGGCTTGTTACCGCTGCTTTGAGTTAGAACTCTGTGCGCTGGCCGGCTTTCGCGCTCTTCCCTACGTTGTGCGGCCAACTTGAAACATTCTGCGGTGGAGTGATTGTTTCTGTTGCAGAACGAACAATACCGTCTCTGTTCTGCGGGACCTCTTTTCCCGAATTCCGTGTTGGGTCCTTTATTTTGCCCAGGTCTGGGGTTATTCGGCTTATTCGCGGTGCGCTCTTCCCGGTTAGGGCTTCGTTTCTGTGCCTCTTTCCCGTTAGGCTTTAGGTCTCGCCTGAAGCTCTTGGCTTCTCCGTGGGCGGCCACGTACCTATCTGCGACCTTGACCAGATCTTCCAGTCTTTCCGCGCCCTGCTCTACTGAGAATGTTCTCAGCTCGGGGGTCATGGTTTCCCGTAGCTGTTCCCATACTAACAGTTCTGTCAGTCCATCATACGTCTTAGCCGTGGCTGACTGGCTAATCCACTTATCCAGCGTTGTGGACAACCGATCCGCGAACTGCGCATAGCTCTCTCCTTTCACTCTCCGGTTGGTGCGGAATTTTTGCCGGTAACATTCTCCTGTTAGTTCGAATCCCGTTAGGAGTGCCTCTTTTACTTTGTGATAGTCAGTCACTCTGTCAGTCGGTAGCTTACTGTAGATGTCATAAGCCTTTCCTCTAAGCCCTTGACTAAGCTTGAAAGACCAATGAGTGGGATCTAGTTTGTACTCTGTTGCTAGACGCTCAAACCTAGTCAGATAGAGATCTAGACCTTCCTCTCTCTCATTGAATGTTCCCAGTGGAAATGACATTCCTTGTACAGGGTTGGATGCTACCTCTAGCTGATCTGAGTGGGGAGGGGTTGAGGAAGAACTTGAAGCTCCTGATCCCAATCTTCTTAGCTCTAACTCATGCTGTCTTTCTTTTTCCTTTTCTTCCCTCTCTTTTTCTTTTTCTGCCCTTTCATACTCCCATTTCCTAACTTCTGCTTCTCTCTCTGCTGCTAATGCTGCCTTCTTCTGTTCTACTTCTAATTCTAGTTTCTTCTGTTCTGCCTCTAATGCTAATTTCTTTTGCTCTGCTTCTAATTTCTTGGCCTCTCTCTCTGCCTCTAATTCTGCTTTTTTCTGTTCTCTCTCTGCTGCTCTCTCTGCTGCTTCGAGTTTCTTAGCCTCTCTCTCTGCTGCTCTCTCTGCCTTAGCCTCCTGCTTCTCTACCTCTGCATTGATATACGCAATTAGGTCTGCCCCTTCTAAGTGTAAAGCTTCTCCCAATTCCTTGAAACGCAATCTCAAGGCCACTGGGTCCGACATTGCCAAACGTGTCTATGAACACCCTCTGAATCACGTGGAATACCGAAACACTAGCAATATTGCAATTCAATAAAAAACAATGCAAAGACAATTAAATTCGTAATCAATAATAGAATAAAACAAGAGTCAAATGGCATACAACAGTTATTTAAGCAAAACCTGCAAAAGAACAATGCAACATACAGGCACAAAAATATTTGAAGCAAAAAAGTTTTTAACTAAAGAATAGTGCACCCAACTGATCAGTGTTATACCCTTACACTATTCTAAGTTATTCTACTACTCCTACTGTTATCTAATTTTATTGTACTTAGATCCGTTTATACCCAATTCCTATTATACACAGATCCTAGCTAGGCTCGCCAATTTAAGTGTCACGTGGGGTTTATGGGCTCTGCACAATGGAATTATGGACCCTCACGTTTATTCGGTGGGAACTGCTAGTAAGTCACCCTATGAATTACTTTAATAAATTTATATGTTTAGCTCGTTCTGTGTTAAGGTTGGGGTACAGAGATAGATAGAAAAATGGTAAAAGATACTGTCACACTAGCTTTCACACGGCTATGAATCATATGTAATCCAGCCACTTGATAACAGTTAAAATCACACATTTAATTCTTCTACTCTATACAAGATTCTCTAAGTACTAATCTAACTTAAAAAGTCTCTTTCGATGCTAATAGTTCGATCGCTGATAGTCTAGGTAGCTGTTATTTCTTCCTCGGGCACTTGCTATTATATCTCATGTAGATTTGGACTACTGTGGTCCGTTTTACAGTTTCTGAAGAGTTGGACTACTGTGGTCCTGTTTTGATCAGGTTAAGTGCACTTGGAAGAACACACTTAACTGGCGGGTGGTGCGGTCGAAGTCCTTCTGTGAGGTAGCTTCAGGGGCACCTGTGTAGTTGTGTAGTTGGGTTCCCTTGCCACGCTGTGGGGTCTGACAGGGTGTTTTTCCGGGTAGCTCTTTCCGTCTTGTGCGGTAGAGGATACTCCGCCAACTTGTTTCTGTGGAGTGGGGTTCACAGGATAGCTCGGGATAGCTCGGGATAGCTCGCCTGCTCGTCTGTAATATAAGAGACGAAATTCTGCACAACCCTGAATAATCGGTTTGTGCAGAGCGTCTCACTGAAAGCCAAAGTAGCCCTCAGTGATAGCTCCACATCTCTATACATAAGCGACGAACATTCTGCTACTTCCGGGTTCCACTGGAATCTCACTCTAAATTCCTATACATATATAAATATCAAACGTGGCTAACTATACACATACAGAATTAATAATATTATAAACATTCCGTGGTACAGCCACTGGTCTGCAAACATACATATAAGTTAAACAACAGTGGTTCCGTACGGGATACAACATGGCGGCGTAACCGGTCGTGTTTCGCCTCGTGGTCGGCTCTTCCACATGGTCACGCAAATTCGGATTAATAATTCACATTTATGCATAGCAAATTCCACAAACATAATTTCAACAATAATATAAATATATCACGATGAAACAGAAGGGTGTTCATTTACCTGTTTGACAAGTTCAGGCCCGTTGTGACTTGATAGAATTCTATGCTTCTAAGTCCTGCTTCCTGGTCTAAGTGTGTAGAGATTTCTCTAGCTATCTAGCTGTTCACACTTCGGTGTATTCCTCCCAACTGACCAAAACTGTGCGTGGTTTGGACCCAGTCAAACTGGCTCCAACCACTTTGCCTAAGCTCTCCCATTGGTTCCAACGGTCCGATTCAAAACTTAAGTGCTGACGTCACTGCGCTGTGTGTGTGGCTCAGGCTCGCAGTGTGCTGTAATTTAATTGCTGCTGTGTAATAGACTGACTCTCTACTATTACAAAGACTACACAATGCTAAATAGTCAACAAGCAGAGTTAAAACTAGTCCTAACGCGACAGACGAACGCTGGCAATTTTGGAGCCATGTGGTCGCTGATGACTTGTGGCGCGTGCTGCTGTTGTTGGATACGCGCCATTTCTAGCTGGAGCTGCCGATCAGCATCTCTTTCCTCACGCCTGCGCTCATCTTCTCTTTCTTTCCGCTGCTCTTCTCTTTCTTTCCGCTGCTCTTCAATTTCTCTTTATTCACGCCTTCGTTACTCTTCTCTTTCTAGACGCTGTTCTTCTATTTCTAGGCGCTTCTGTTCTAATTCTATTTCTTCTCGGCGACGCTGTGCTTCGAGTTCTCTTTCTTGTATTCTCTCCTGGGACTTGACGTACTCCGTCAGTTGTTTGCTTTTTAGATTCAGTTCAATCCCTTTCTACCAGAAGTCAGCCATCTTGATGCTTTTCTGGAAAGTTTTTGACTATGCTGTACCTTTCTAGACTGTTCTAGAACAGCAAGCTTTCTGCAGTAGCGCTGATGCTTGTCACTAGTCGCCTTCGCTGACGTAGGCACCGCTGTCCTCGTCGTATGCGACGCTGCCCCACGCTGGTGTCGATGTACACGCATTTATACTGAAGTAGACGCGACGTCCACTCGTCGCTCTCAGTAAAACTGGCGATGTAGCCTCGAGACTGTCCCTCGACGTAGTTTTGCGGCAGACACGTAGTCCCGCTCTGTTGTTCGCTCACGAAGCAACTCTTCGGCGACTATACGCCCTTGCACTCAACCCGAATCTATCGAGGATGTAGTCCCAGTATGTTGGCCCCTCCCGACGCAACTCGTTGGCGGCTACCCTCGATGATTGCCTCTCGTAACGTTGACTCGCTTGTTGTAGCAGTTGAACCCTTGGCTATGGCTTGGATCCTGGCTTAACCCCCAAAATGTTACACTCGATGTTGTTTTGTTTTTATCAGTAGTTGATTCAGCCCCGATGCTTGAATCCTAACAGGTGTAACTCAGATTCGTTTATCCACGCAACCCGTTCAATCATCAACAAGGCTGGAGTCGTCGTATGAAATTTTCCAACTTTATTCAGCATAAATCAACAACTGCATACAATCGCTCAATCGTTTTTTCCACTCTACAATTCTCAACTATCAACCACTATTTTGAAACAGTGCGGCACTTATATAGTTTCTCTCTACTCCAGAGAGAGAAAGAACATTCGGGCAAGACACACTTATAACCAATCAGAATAAATTTCGTCATCACTGTCTCACGTCATACAACCATATTTAAAATGGAAACGTCTCTAGTTACCACTAGAATTATTCACACGCTTCGATCGATAGTAAACATCCAACTCTAGAAAATTCTCAAATAATATCGACCAACTAAAATTATCAACGTTATACAAAGCTTCTTCTAACAACAACGCAAAATCAAACCAAAGGTAAACACACTCTATTATTGCATGCTTTGCAAAATAAAACGATCAGATCTATCGCGCGCGTCACAGACGTAACACCGCGCGAGTCTCAACGTAACATAATAATAATAATAATAATAATAATAATAATAATAATAATAATAATAATAATAATAATAATTTATTTTCTAAAGCGCAAAACCAAACTTAGAGTTCTCTAAGCTCTCGCAGGCACACACACACACACACACATACTATCGCAAGGATTTTTTTTTTTTTTAAATATGCTTTGCATTTGTGTCGGGCCTGTACGCGTATATATATACAGTGCTAGGACTGTATACAAAATCCGGACCTACCAAATAATGCTAAACAGTCTCTCTTTCTCTGAGGCTTCTCCAGTATCACGGTAAACACAGCGCGCGACAGAAAAAAACAGAATGTTTCTATTACAGCTCCAGTGACATGTTTATTTTGAATTAGCCAAGAACTGGAAGTCCAGCTAATGGATCGCAACATCTGGAAAGTCAGTAAGTTCCAGCTGACATCAGACCAATCTCATGCGGTCACTATAGCACCAGTCACAGGAACGCACACAGTTTTAGCACTGACCTGTGTTTTAGCAAGCAACCAAGCAGTTCTGGAACCGATCAAGCGGCACATGTTTGACCAGCCGACTTTTTAGCATCCACAATAACACTTTTAATCCATTCTTGAATGCACGACTTGTACTTTAAGCGACTTACATATCCCCATTCCGAACAGCATTATCGTAGAGCATGTTTGTTCAGATTGAGAACACAAACAGTCAAAATGTTTCTGTGACCTGATGCGATGAGGCTGACCACCAAAATAGACACGGTATTCTACCCCACCGATTCGATCCGGTTAGATGTATCACTTAACCGCTACCGTCTGCTCCAAGTCGTTAGTGTCGTTGTATAAACGTCCACAAAGAATTTGAAACTTAACTTTCTTTGACGTCCGTCTGGCCATGTGCAGTATCTGCAGAACCTCTTGTTGAGTTGGTAACCTGTACCAAAGAGCTTATTACGGAAAGAGAGGGAACTTCCATTATGTCCTATACAAAAATGCGAGACGCTCTCACGGATTATTTCCCTTTGCTCGGGCTGGCTATATTTCACCATCTGCTATATGAATGATCTGTGCGTGGTAACTTATTGAGCCTATGCCATTGCAAAAGAACATTTTAATGGCAACGTTTGCAAAAACCAAACTTTTAACCATCATTATTATTAACATTCCGCTACTGCTGTCTTTTTTGTTTTTGTTTTTGTTTATGTTTACTTATTGACATTTATTAGGTGCTTTTATGCTGCTTATGTGTGTATGTCATAGGTTCGTTTTTTGCCCTGGAATTTATTATTTTGTAATCAACGACAGATATTTTAAAATTAAAATATGCATGACAGACTGTTTCATTTATCCGAAACTGTAAATCCGTAATCGTGAGAGAGAGAGAGAGAGAGAGAGAGAGAGAGAGAGAGAGAGAGAGAGAGAGAGAGAGAGAGTGAGAGAGAGAGAGCTCTGTCATTCGATCAATTAATCACAATAAAGCACAATAACAAAATGTTTCACTAATAGGGTGAATTTAATTTATATCAGGCGTGCCCCTATCCCCCAACCCTCTCACCTCCCACATCACTGGCTTAATAACATCAGTCATTTCATGGAAAATAATTAATTAATCAGACAGAACAATCAGAACCTACTGGCTAGACTACAACATTCCACGCAATATAGATCTAATGCGCAGAAATTCACAGATCAGAACAAGGTCTGAGTTTCTACATTACTTTTTTTTTCCCGTTTACTCTCAAACGAAAAGGGATTACAACAGATCAAGGACCATTTTTGTGCATAGGTAAGGGGTTATCTTGCACAGTATTTGATCACGAGGAGAAAACAGACTTAGTCTAATTTAACTTGTTAACATAAGCAGTTTGACGAAGCCAAACTGCCAATCTGACATCTACTTTTGAAATATAAGCATAAATATAGTCAAACAACCTAGCTATAACGTACACAGTGAGCGACCTGTTGAACGTAAACTGTCAGCAAGCAAACTGTTTTGGATTTAGCACATAGGTATAACATGAATCATTCAAGCCGCTCTCCGATTGTTTTAACACTAACAACACTGCAATGGTCTTAGTTTAGGCCTACATAAACACAAAAAAATGAAGTTTTTCAATTGCAATTTACCTTTCTTTGTCTCTTAGAAATTTGAAAAAGGACTTGCCAACACAACTTTTCTTGTATCTGGCATTATGGCAATTGATAGCTGTGCAAAAGTCACCGCCCTGTTTCACTCGGTCGCCTTTTGACTTTCTGCCACGAGCCATTTTCAGCATGTCGACAAGGGAGCATAACTCGCACATTTCGTTTCGCGGTTCTGTACCAAGTTCTCCCTCTTTCTATCATAAGCTCTTTGCCTGTACTAACTGATGATGGACAGTGTTAGTGACCATTCCCTTTCATCAGTCTGGAAGCTTTAGAGGCCATGCTCGATGGAAACATAATGAAGGACAGTATGGAACGGCTTGGTATGTTCCGCTAATTAGCCATACTGAAGTTTGGATCTAGCCTATATAAACTTACCTCAACTCTGGGTGTATTCCTCCAAAGTTACTTGAAGAACTATACAAATCATCATCGTCATCATCATCATCATCATCATCATCATCGTCATCATCATCACCACCACCAACTTCTTCTTCATCAGCAGTAGCAGCATTAGAAGTCTCTAATACAGAGTGTGGCTATTCCATTTATTAACGGGGTAGGGCTTTCACTGACACTGTGGCTTTCACGAAGAGAGAACTTTGGAACTTTGTACTTTTACACAAACAAGCACAATTTCTAGAAAATATTAGGCTCATAGCCAAGGGAGAGAGAGAGAGAGAGAGAGAGAGAGAGAGAGAGAGAGAGAGAGAGAGAGAGAGAGAGAGAGAGAGAGAGAGAGAGAGAGAGACAGAGAGAGAGAGACAGACAGACAGACAGACAGACAGACAGACAGACAGTTTACATTACATTACATTACATAATTGTTGCTTTAGGTCCAGCGGACTCTTCCGAGCCAAATCAGGACCGAACAACCCCCAATCCGCATAAAAGATCTGCTGAAACAACCCTAGTGGGAAAACTGAATGCCCTCCACCAGCCAGTCACTTTACAATAAAGACATCCCACGCAGGGGACGGCTGAGGCTTCACCCCAACTTATCGAACCTCCGTTTACAAAAACAAAATAGAATACAAACATCATTATAAATTATCAACAAAACACATACATACAAAATGCCTACATAGTACATTGCTAAATAATAACATCATAGGAAGCCCTAGTGATCACCTGGCAGAAAGCGTCCAATATTCCCAAGCTGATCCAACAGACCTCACACACAAACAAGGAGTCTTGTCCCGGAAGAGTTTTCAAAAAAAAAGGTAGGAGACTGGCCTAGCGAAGAAGACGATAGTATAGCAGATTGATAGAACAGAGCAGGAAGGAGAAAGAGCAAATGAGAAAGACTGAAACCCCCGGCACCCCAACGGGGGTGAGACAGACAGACAGAGACAGAGACAGAGAGAGACAGAGATAAATCATACAGCGTAGCTGAGACTAGCCGAGCCTGATGACCTGTCTTAAGTTGAAGGTACGTGGAGGTCCAAAAGCGTTTGTTTTTTTTGGTTCTCAGATCCCGAACCTAGGTTGCTGAACCTTTTGGACAGGTTAGCAGCCTAGGTTCAGTACCTTTTGGACAGGTTAGCAGCCTAGGTTCAGTACCTTTTGGACAGGTTAGCAGCCTAGGTTCAGTACCTTTTGGACAGGTTAGCAGCCTAGGTTCAGTACCTTTTGGACAGGTTAGCAGCCTAGGTTCAGTACCTTTTGGACAGGTTCAGCAACCTAGGTTTGGGTTCTGAGAACCTCGAAAAAGACTTTTTTTGAACCTCCACATGAAGACAGGCCATTACGCTTCCCTCTTGTCAGAGGTACTCGACGAGTCTCACCTACGGTGTGTGTGTGCGATCTGACTTTCACATGCAAGGGTGAAAAACCGGTTTCAAAAAGCAAACCCCTTTAAAAACTGTGAGATCTGAAAATTTTAAATTCGTTTTTCCCAGCCAAACAAGTTCCAGCTCAGTCTGATCAAAGTGTAACCCTCTCTTTGAACTCTCCAGTGAACTTGGACGAACTCACGTTTATGTCGGCTTTACTCACAGTAGCCTAATTAATGTCTTCATAAAAGCAGCAGGGGTTTTCTAAAGCTATCGCAAATACATAAGAGTCCGCAATTGCACCTGTTTCGTCATTTAAAAGGAGAGGAGATTATTTATTGTATTGATTTAAATCGTTGTTATATCGCGCTTTTCCAGCTCAAGAGCTCCTCAAGGCGCTGCGCATCTGATGCATCTGACGCCCAGACAACTGAGCACGATCCTGGGCGACCGGGGATGGAGGAATCAGGGACCTAGTGCTTGCTGAGTGTATCTGTGTAGCTGGCACTCACCCGACTAGGACATGAGCGTCAGGATCTTTCAAAGTCCGTGCCATGGAATGCGTGCGTGCCTAGACTAGACCTCGGTTTATACTCTCATCCGAAGGATTAGAAAGTGTCTTTAGAGTTTTAGCTTTCAACCTAAAAATGGTTGTATGACGTAAGACAGTGATGAGGAAGTTTATTCTGATTGGTTATAATTGTGTCTTGCCCGAATGTTCTTTCTTTCTCTGGAGTATATAGACTATATAAGTACCGCACTGTTTTGAAAAGTTTTTAAAAAAAAAAGTGGGAAAAAGCGATTGTATGCAGTTGTTAATGTTCGCTGAATAAAGTTGGAAAACTTCATACGACGACTCAGATGTCTTGTTGCTGAGTGAACAGGTTGCGTGGATAAACGAATCTGAGTTACACCTATCTGGATTCAAGCATCGGGGCTGAATCAACTACTGATAAAAAAACAACAAGTGTAACACGTACACACCTATAACTCGTCACAAGTTTGAGCGACGACTGTGCGTTTGTTGTGTATATAAGAGTGTCTGTAACATGTGAGCGTGTATGTTGGGTACAGATCGCAGTGCTTTGAGTCTGGTTTAGGAATAAAGCGCGCGTAGCATCCAGTATATTATTATTATTATCATTATTATTATTATTATTATTATTATTATTATTATTATTATTATTATTATTATTATTAGAACAGACTTTGAATAAATCTATTGATTAAAATTGAATTGCGTTGAACTGAGCCAAAATCTCGCGTTCCTGTTGTTGTTTTTTTTTCAACAACGCTAGACATTAAACTAGCCGTGAGCTATGTCCATCGTTTATGCTTCAATCCGTTTGGCCTTGCCTGTTATGCACCAGCAAAGAACGTACTGTACGTTCTTTGGTACCAGTAAAGAGAGTGTAGCTTATTAGCGAGCTGGAGTCAATGCGCAGTTCCTTCCCTTGGTCTTGATACTCCTTGGTGGAATGGCATGGTGGCTGCCAAGCTTTCACCTGAGAAAGTGACCCCAATTTTCACCCCTACGTTGGTGATGGAGGGGAGGTGAGTTCAGGGAGTGTGTCGCACGTACAGACAGTACGGAATGTACGTCTGCTTTACTCTGCAGGCTGCCTGGTGTGTAGTGTAACTCAGGTGTAACTACTGCTGCAAACGACGGGTGAAGAAATGATGGCTCATTGCACGCACTCCTATTTTTCTTTCCCTTCTAAGTCTTCACACATTTACCCTCCCTCCGCCTCCTTTAAACACACACACACGCATGCACACACGTATATACACACACGCACACACACACACACACCCACACACACATATATATACATATATATATATATATCTATACACACACACACACGTACCCACCCACACACTACCTCAAACAGCACCTAAAACAGGAAAGACGTTAGATACGGTTGGTTGAAACGAGCCGTAAGCTTAGTTCATCAATCATTGCATTAGTGTAAGCAAAACTAATAGAAAAACAAAATTAAGCGTAGATAACATTACATTACATTACATTATTATTGCTTTAGGTCCAGCGGACTCTTCCGAGCCAAATCAGGACCGGACAACCCCTGATCCGCATAAAAGATCTGCTGAAACAACCCTAGTGGTAAAACCGAAAGCTCTCCACCAGCCAGTCACTTTACAATAAAGACATCCCACGCAGGGGACGGCTGAGGCTTCACCCCAACTTATCGAACCCCCGTTTACAAAAACAAAATAGAATACAAACATCATTATAAATTATCAACAAAACACATACATATAAAATGCCTACATTGCTAAATAATAACATCATAGGAAGCCCTAGTGACCACCTGCCAGAAAGCGTCCAATATTCCCAAGCTGATCCAACAGACCTCATACACAAATAAGGAGTCTTGTCCCGGAAGAGTTTTCAAGAAAAAAGGTAGGAGACTGGTCTAGCGAAGAAGACGATAGTATAGCAGATTGATAGAACAGAGCAGGAATGAGAAAGAGCAAATGAGAAAGACAGCGACAGTGAGAATTTAAAGCACTAAATTTCCAGAAAGTGGGGATACTATTTATACTGAAACCCCCGGCACCCCAACGGGGGTTAAGCGTAGATAATAATTAAGCTTATATGAGGAAAGGTGTAAGTATGTTGATATGTTCGTATAGGGCAACATCACGTTTATTGTCGATCGATTAATATTAGACTATCTATAAGCTTAACTACTATATATCAAGGTTTTCAATACAATTTTCTTTTGGGGCTGAGGTGGGGATGCGGAAATGGGATGAGGGGTGAGAGGGAAAGAAGGCGGAGTGGGGGTGGGAGGGAAAGGGGGGCGGGAATTGATTGATTGTTGCTTTAGGTCCAGCGGACTCTTCCGAGCCAAATCAGGACCGGACAACCCCCGGTCCACATAAAAGATCTGCTGAAACAACCCTAGTGGGAAAATTGAAAGCCCTCCACCGGCCAGTCACTTTACAATAAAGACATCCCACGCAGGGGACGGCTGAGGCTTTACCCCAACTACTCGAATCCCCGGTTACAAAAACAAAATAGAATACAAAAATCATTATAAATTATCAACAAAACACATACATATAAAATGCCTACATTGCTAAATAATAACATCATAGGAAGCCCTAGTGACCACCCTGCAGAAAGCGTCCAACACTCCCAAGCTGATCCAACAGACCTCATACACAAACAAGGAGTCTTGTCCAGGAAGAGTTTTCAAGAAAAAAGGTAGGTCATTGATCTAGCGAAGAAGAGCAAATGAGGAAGACAGCGACAGTGGGAATTTAAAGCACTAAATTTCCAGAAAGTGGGGATACTATTTATACTGAAACCCCCGGCAGGGGACGGGAATGAGACGATGTCTTCGACGAAAGATACAACGGTAAAGTTGTTCCCGTAAACTTTCGGATGTTGGAGAAAGAGGCGTTGAGGGCCTATATCTTTTATCGGGGCGGTGTTTACCTCATCTCCTTCGCTGCTTTAATATTAGTCCTACCTTCCTCGGTTGTAAACAGAGCCAGCCTAGGTACCCATTCACAACTGCATGTATGGATGGACTGGCTGGCGTGTATTCTATTGCGCGCTTGTTTCATTGGCGTCGTTTGGTGGTTGCCCTTTGCAGTTCCAAGTATGGCCACCCATCCAAGTACTAACCGTACTTGACTTGCTTAGCCAAACATTTCTAGACCACTACGTCACTCCGCCACCACACCGTTGGACGAAAACAAAAAGTGGTTTAATGCTGTAACAAGTGAAAGATTACACTTACGTTTGACAGTGGATAGGGCTCCATGGAAGGCAGTGGGGAGACTGAAATGTATACATGTGCAAGACAAGCTTATTCCTACGTTTGTTCTTACGAAGAGTTGCTTGAAAAAAAGAAAATAGCACACAAGAAAGGTATTTTCAATTGTCTCACCCCATTTGTTGATGAAAAGGCAGGCCCGGCCCAAACCCACTCGCAGGGGTGTTTATTTATTGTATGTTTCCCGGACCACGTGCGTTATTCCAGCCTTATAGCACTTAAGTCACCGAGAACCTTAACCCTGCAGAGCGGAAAGGCGTACACCGATATTCCCATCCTTGTTGTAGTACTATAGCGCTTCTCCAGCTCAAGATCTACTCAAGGCGCTGTCCCCATACAGGATCTGACTCAAGCCGGCCGCCCGAATCGAGGGGCCCATTCGCTGCCGCCCAGAAAACTGAGCATAATCCTGGGCGAGCGGGTGTCGGGTAGAAAATGCCTACTGCTTGTTGGGTGTAGGACATAGGCGTCAGGATCTTTAAAGTCAGTGAGATGGAATGCAAGCGTGTAAAGACTAAACCTCGATTTATCTTCTAATGCTGAAAGTTATCTAGTTCTTACACATGAATCCCGCAACACACTACTGGATCTGTGTACTAGTAAAATTGGCATACTACAACGGAATAAAAGATTAAAAATAAATATAAGTAAAGCAATAATCACATACATTCAAAAAGAAAAAGAAAAAAAAAAGACTGGTAAGTTTATCGTGTTCCTTCCTTCGAGAAAAGCTCAAATTCTTTTGAAGTAGTACTAACTGCATATGACGCCGGTGTGTAAGAAAATGTATGTAAAATAACACTTTCAAAAAGCTCGACCGTTTTCGTGACTGACGATAAAAGAATCAGTCGCACTGAGCATGCAATATTAGACGGAAATCAGCGACCCAAAATCACTATGATCCTCTAGGGAAGACAACAGGGTCTTGACTCCGATCAGCATAATTATTATCATCATCACAAATTCACTGCTTTAAATCTAATAGAGATGGGAACACAACAGGTTCGTTACACAAAGAACCTATCACTAGCACCGCTGTGAACGCCGATTGTTTGTTTTATTCAGCTATCTTGTCCAGATGACAAAGAGCATATTGCGGGCGTCTATTTATTTGTTTTACATCTCAGCGTTGTCGTCGTTGGCAGCAGATGCACAAGCACCCCCAACAGCTGCTGCTACAATACACACGAAAGTGCTAAGAGCGTTCTGTGTTTAAGGGGGCAGGTAGGAAGGTTTGAGCGAGATGGATATGGGTATGTGTTTGTTTGCGCGTTTTAAGAAGAATAGCTAAAGGAAGAAAGGATCGTTGGAGGTTAGTTAGTTAGTTAGTTAGTTATTCATTGCTTACAGGGTCCAGCGGACTGCAAAGAGCCAAATCAGGACCACAAAATCAAGACCACAACTTCGCTGAAAGAGGACTCGCCCCTCATCCGCATAAAAGATCTGTCAAAACAACCCTAGTGGTAACACTGAAGGCACTCCACCAGCTGGTCACTTTACAATAAAGACATCCCACGCAAGGGACGCTGACGTTATACTTTTTTTTTTTTTAATCGAACCCACCTTTACAAAAACAAAATAGAATACAAACATCATTATAAAATATCAACAAAACACATACATATAAAATGCCTACATTGCCAAATAATATAGGAAACCCTGGTGACCATTTGGCAGAAAGCGTCCAATATTCCCAAGCTGATCCAACAGACCTCATACACAAATGAGGATTCTTGTCCCGGAAGAGTTTTCAAGAAAATAGGTAGGTGACTGGTCTAGAGAAGAAGAAGATAGTATAGCATATTGATAGAACACAGCAGGAATGAGAAAGAGCAAATGAGAAAGACAGCGACAGTGGGAATTTAAAGCACTAAATTTCCAGAAAGTGGGGATACTATTTATACTGAAACCCCGTCACTCCCACGGGGGTGGATCGTTGGAGGTGAAGTGGAGTGAAGGACAATGAGGAGTAAAGGAGATGGAAGGAGAGTGAGCGACATTGAAGAAGTCGGTGATGAAAAAGACGTGGTTTGATTGATTGATTTATTGTTGCTTTAGGTCCAGCGGACTCTTCCGAGCCAAATCAGGACCGGACAACCCCCGATCCGCATAAAAGATCTGCTGAAACAACCCCAGTGGGAAAATTGAATGCCCTCCACCGGCCAGTCACTTTACAATAAAGACATCCCACGCGGGGGACGGCTGAGGGTTGACCTCAACTACGCGAACACCCCGGTTACAAAAACAAAATAGAATACAAACATCATTATAAACCATCAATGAAACACATACATATAAAATGCCTATAGTGCTAAATAGTACAATCATAGGAAGCCCTAGTGACCACCCGGCAGAAAGCGTCCAACACTCCCAAGCTGATCCAACAGACCTCATACACAAACAAGGAGTCTTGTCCAGGAAGAGTTTTCAAGAAAAAAGGTAGGTCATTGATCTAGCGAAGAAGAAGATAGTATAGCAGAGTGAAGGACAGAGCAGGAATAGGAAAGAGTAAATGAGGAAGACAGCGACAGTGGGAATTTAAAGCACTAAATTTCCAGAAAGTGGGGATACTATTTATACTGAAACCCCGTCACTCCCACGGGGGTGGATCGTTGGAGGTGAAGTGGAGTGAAGGACAATGAGGAGTAAAGGAGATGGAAGGAGAGTGAGCGACATTGAAGAAGTCGGTGATGAAAAAGACGTGGAGGAAAGGAGATGTTAGATAAGTTGAGAGAGAGAGACAGAGAGAGAGTGACAGAGATAGAGAGATAGTTTATCATAAGCTCTATCCAAACGAATTAAACCAGAATGATGAATCTGAATCAATCTTTCAACCGTTTCAAATTACTGAAGAAGAAGAACTTTCATGAAGACTTATGCATTTGTTCAGCATAAACATTTCAATATGGGGACGGTGCGAAAATCTTCTGCTTGATATGATGCTTACCACATTTCATGATGCAAAGAAATAGGCCTATTCAATATAAAGTATATTCACTCTGACGCTTTCTTACTGGATGAGCTTGCATTGTTTTGTTCATGCTTGACATAAAGCAGTGATTGCAGGCTAAGATTTATCGCGTACCAAAGCATACATCTACATTTTATCATATATGTACCACGGTATAACTATTTTGCTTTATAATTTAACTTGCAAGTTTACTTTTAAATAGTTAGCAGACAAAAATGAGTCTATTACACTCAATGTCTGCTAAAAATGAGTCTATTACACTTAATGTCTTAGTTTAATTTTTTTTTGTTTTTTTTTATAATGCTGATAATGCAATTTTCTATTCTGGAGAATTAAGAAAAGCCTTTCCTATAAGTAAACCTGGATACTACAGTCATCGTTTGACAGTAAAATCTAATTACTGAGACTAACACGTGTACACATACATCTACAACATCAAACGCATAACGCAGAGATCATACAAAAAAGACCGTAGCATTTAAACTTTTACTTCGAAACATGACACTGACAATTCTTTATCGTGATACAATTTAATGACAATTTAACATCTAAACCACATAAGAATACAATTCTTCCAAGTGCAGATAACAAGCTTCATGTTTGATGCTTACCATAGTTATCTGATAATTTATTAATGTATTTACCACAGCCAGATAACATATGTTACCTGAAGGCAAACCAACATGCTAAAAAAAAAAAATCACAAAAACTATAATAAATAAAACTTACAGTATTCTTATTACTTGTGCCAGTCAAAATATTACGATAATACATCCATCCAAATTTGTCTTGTAATCACACGGTCAGATGAAATATTTGAGAATGGGAATTATACCTCCCAAGGGCTAAAAGAGTTCGGGATAAGGGTATCGCAGCTAGTCAAAAACAAAACCCATTTCCATTCTTATAGTAAGCCAGAGAGGAGAACAACTTTGAAGTTAGAATTATATTAATGTAAGAAACCAAAGTCGCCACCCAAGACTTTAGCAACAGCACACTATGTCTTCACATGCAAAAAAAAAAACATCATGTCTGTACAATATCTTTTCAACTTTCTTTTTTTTTAACAATGTAAAAGCTACTGCAGAGAAAATACAACATTACACAATGAAAATTCCAATTCGCAAACTTTTCAATCAAAACATTCAGACGTCAAAATCTGTTGCACACTCAGATATTTGTATACTTAAATCAACCATCCTACTAGTGCAACAAGCCTTCTTTTCCACAATACATAAATCCCACAGATCAATTAACAGTACTGAAGTTGGCCTAAATGGCAAACTGTACCATGAAATGGGTCTATTTACAATGAAAACATAAATTTACAATGATCTTTACAAACTAACAACACAAAAAGATGTCTTTGACACTTTCTTTCGTTTAAATTCAAGAACGCAAAATAAAAATAAATAAATAACCCAAAAATAACGTAATACTATGGAGAATACAGTATTTAACTAAAATAAGAGAGCGGATACTTGGTAATGTACAGACAACTCCAAAAGCAAGATCTATCATGTAAAACCATATGATGAAAACAGTATTGCCCAACAAATCTCCAGTATTTCCTGTTGAAAATAATACACAAATCACAGTGCAAATATGATGGATAAAATGTAAAACTATGAAGTTTCCCAAGCCCGACAAAACAGGTATTTATGTACAATTTCTTTCTCCAACATAGAAAATGCTTTTCACACACAACAGGCAGAATGTCAAGCTTTCCAAAATTGACATTATATTAATCTACACATGGGCACAATGAATGATTCCATTCAAGACTGGTGCACCTATGCTGGAATATTCTATTGTAATTAACAGACACCCTGCTATTTCCTACACCACCTTTGTAATACAAAAATATAACCTTAAGGGAACAAAGAGGGAGACGATAAAAGCAGGAATACAAAGAAATAAAAACAGTTTGTAAGTATTGTTCAATACAAAAAAATATTTTGTCACTCCTTGATTGGGGTGAAACAAAATGTTGACAATGGTATCACAAAACATTCATGACTGTTATTATTAGGAAAAGCAAAGATAATTTACTGTATTACTCAATATGACGAAACTGTTCAAATACTGCTGCAGCCTGTCTCCATGCAGTAATAACAGTAAACAACACAAAGTATCAGATATTGAGATTAAAAAAATATATATATATATTAATAAGAAACAACAGTGTTTTCTTTATAATAGGCTAAAATTACAACAACTCACAAAATAAAAAATAAATACATTAATAAATATAAATAAAAGGGATGCACAAAAACAGAGAATGGAGTGTAATTACCAATAAGTCAAATCACAATCATATCTCCTAAAATAACAAACAAGTGATCAAACTACTGCAATTTTTAAAATCACTCAGGAACTACGACACCCAAACCCATCGCAACATCAAATCCTTCAATGGATCAAGGAATCTCTTTGATTGGTTATTGAAAGACCATTCATTTATACAATCTCACAGTCAATGTCCCCCACCCCACCCCTACTCTTCTCTTCTTCTTATGCTATATATGCATTTGGCTCATGCCAGAACTGTTGATAAAGGCCTTAGAACATAGGTTGCTGGAGGTGAATCTCAGCTGTTTGATCCACCTCACATATTGGTAATAATTTTGAGTTCAGATCAAAGATTTTTTTTTCTTTTTTGTGGGGGGTGGGGGAGGGTGGGGGTGGTGGTGGTAAGGGGGAGGAGAGGATTTATTTTGACCATGGGTTAATAAATTTATATTGTCAAATTAGTAAATGCACCTGTACTTAGGAAAATATAGCAGGAGTTAAGTTTGTTTCCCTTCAATAGGTGATGTTTAAACATGTTCACTTATTAACCCTTTGAACCCTGGATGCCCCACCAATTCTGAGCCCATTCCCAATAACCCTATTCCAAACAGCAAGTACTAGAAAGAACAGTAAGCTTTGTACGGACCGCAAGACTAAGGTAAGGTTACGGGACCGGTTTATCGGTCTATCGGGGCACTGCTGTTTAAGGGCTAGACCGATATATCGGTCTTTCGGGTTCAAAGGGTTAACCCAATGCCACTCGGGGCAGTTTTGTGCTTTACCTTATTTAGTTCTCAACTCAGGGGAAAGAACCCTGCAAAATGTTCATGCCACGCTTAGTGAAAAAACAAAAATACAAAATGAAGATTTACACATATTTTAATGTGATGAAAAATACCACCAAATGTTTAATTTTCACACTTTGTGTTTAAAATGTGTGAGGCTGGTACAGAAAATTCACACACAAAAATACAAAGACAACAGTTTCATTTGTTCACATATGTCCAGATTAGAACTGCCTTTTTTTAAGTGCTATTGTTCAGCACAGAGTTGACAAAACAAGCTGTTATTAAAAGCACAAGGAATTCCGATCTTAAAGGAAATAAAATTACCAAAATGGAAGAAAAAAATGAGGAAGAAACAGTGTATTAAAAATGTAACTGAAGAAACTAAGTCAACGTCCGAATGGGTAAAGATGGTAAAAAAGGCACCAAAGTTGCTAACACTGTACAGTTGGTTTCTACTTTGTTTCTTTTGACTATCAGTGAGTAGGTCTACCTGTCTTCTTCGTTTGTCTTTTCTTCTTTCTTTTGCTGGGAACAGCACCAATTGGCAACTCCTAATCTGAATCACTCTCTATGAACTCTCAAAGCTGACCGACAGATCATCTGTCAGTCAGTTCTGCGAGTGCTGCTGATAGTCAAAATCAAGGCAATTTGGGGCTACTGCTAAATCCAAGTGAACATCAGACACCTCTTTTTTCGCTATTTCTTCTAGAGTAAAGCCTATAAAGTCATTGTCATCGCAGCTTTCACCGATAATCGAACACCATAATCTTCCTCCTCCATCTTTGCGACACTTGCTCAACACTTTCTGGTTTTTAAAAATTCACCACGAAAAGCTAATCACTAATCCACCGTGTAGATCTATTGAAAAACTAAACCGGAAATGGACGTTTTTTTGCTATAAATTATATAGCGATGCATTGTGGTTGACCGTTGCTAGACAGTCACGACCCGGTAGATTAGTTCGCGAGACCGAACAGGTCTTGCAAGGAAACAACGGCACCAAATTCACGGGTCTGAATGGGCTTTGCGAGTGGCAAAGGGTTAAAGTTGTTTCTTCTATAATAAAAAAATTTAAATTAAATAAAATTTGTAAAACCTTCACCATTGCAGATGTCTATTTTATGTTATGCCTGAAATGGTGTCTATACCTATCTAGGTGAACTAGCTAATACAAGTTTATTGTTGTCCCCTCCATTCACGAACACTGTGAAAAACACTGTACTGACAGCTCACAGTGACAGGTTCCAACATCTAAAGCATGAAACTGAAGGTGTGCAAGTAGACACCATGTTCAAAAAGATAAAGAGACGTTCACAGGTAGATAACAAAAACCACAAATCTTGATCATCATCAAATAAAACTGTTCCATCCCTCTACACACTCTGAAGACGTCAGACAACGTGGCAAACATTTGGTGATGGATAAGTCACAGCACTATCCCACAGTTACAGATTGACACTGTCAATTCCACGAACACAGAAAACTATCCACGTAAGCTGAAGATCACTGTGCGGACCGGACTGCAATGTTCTGAACATCTGTGAATGTAAGAGAACAGCGCACACAGAATGCCATCTCCCTTGTTCTGGTGTTTGACGTTTCACATTCGTTCCTGAAACATAACACAAAATCCAGTTGTTTAAACTTGTAAGATTTGCGCATGAAGTTGGGTCTATGGAGGATTGGGATATATTAAAACATTGAACTGCTATGGCAATTATTACTACAACTACTGCAGTTCATTTAATCTAACAATGAACATTACTCGCCCAACTTATATCCAGTATTATTTGTGTCAGTTCTGAGTACTTAGGTAAAGATGACTTTTTGGAATTGCATATTGTGATTAACAGTAAAGCATTCACATAAAATACAGCAAAAGAGGCAGCGGCATCTCAAATAATTTATACTGCTCTACATAAAATTCATCTCACAACTTAAAACTTCCTGCAATCAATTTTATATCAACGACAAGGTATTCATGCCAATTACAATTTATTTGTGGATGAAAAGAAAAAGCAAGCAAATTTTTATATCTTGTGCAATGACCAACTCCAGTGCATCATGCTCAATATGCTGTACTTTAATTTAGAGACAGACTGACAGACAGACAGAGACAAATGTGAAAGTAAAAATGCTGAAATAGCTTATAAGCATTATGTACTCTGCAAGTGATAGAATATTCTTATTTTACGCAGCAATATGCATTCGCGTTAACCAAACAACCAATTAGCAACACAAAGCTTATCAAAGCAAATTTAACCGCAACAAAAAGCCGTATTGCATTATTTATAATGGCAAGAACCTTGTAAACATTAAACAGTTGTTACTCAGAATTCTACTCAACTTATAATGATCAAATTCAAAAACCCCCAACTTCAACACAACAACAAATACAAACAAATAAATACTATCCACTTAAAACTACATAAAGTGAAATTTAAGTCTGCCATAAAGCGAAACGATCTCAGCTATATTTTATGAAGCAAGCAACTAACGGACAGGCAACATCAAACAACAGAGTTAAAACTAACCAAACACAACATACATGGGAACTTGATATATTTTAGGACCACTGCCTGATGGCATAAATGCTGGGAAGGCTAGTTTAGCCTGTAAGCTGAGAAGGCCATTTATCCTCTAAAAAAACTCTTCACTTTGGTGTCCATTTTCTGACCTTCCTTTTTATATTTGGATAATATAAAACTGGGCCTAGCGCAAAACTAATGGTAAAGAGAGTGTTGAGGTCAACACAGATGCCAAAGCCAAAATACTCAAGCCATTACTGCACACACGCATCATGACTGAACTCACTTTCATTGTCACCATGCCAGCACCTGACAGCACTGTTTTCTTTACTGCACAAAGACCAACAAGCAAACCACATGCAATAATCAGCCTACCACACACACTGCCAGCTGCAATGTGTAGCGCGTTCATGTTCTTAGCAACAGCACATGGAGCATGTTTAATATGATTAGAAAAAAAGTAAAAACCATATGCATATATCTTACAACCCACAAGTATTACAACAAACACAAAAATCTTGGTCTTCCCTTATAGCACAAAGTGTTTTCCACAGGCAGTTCACATTAAAACAAAAATCAAAAAGTTCAAAAACTTTGAGCTGCTCGCTGTATGACTGCGCAACATTACCAAAGAAATGTTTCATTGATCCTATTAAGTTTTCAACAAGGAGTACTTGATCCAAGGGCATGTAGGGCGGGATGGAGGTGGAGTGGGGGGTTAAGGGGGAGTACTGGAGGGGGAGAAAGAGTAGGAAGTTAGCATTAGGATAACATCTGACGTCCCATGCACATGCTTAGTACAGCACCAAGGGACACCACTGAGATAAGGAGAACAAGCTGCAGGAAAGAACAATCACCTCCCCATATACATACACTTGGCAATGTTCCTACAATTCTAACTTGTATCGTTTGCAACAATGTTATCACACTATATTACTTATTGGTTACTCTTATTAAGAATATGTTAACATATAACAACAAAACTAAAACTTCTGCACTTCAAATAGGCAAACCAAGTATGGATGCTAGACACAAGATTCAGCTAAGTTGCTAATTACAAGCAATGTATAGTTATCAGCTCTAAGAACATACAGCTAGCCTTCATGGTAATGACAACCAATTTACCATTGGTATACTATATAATTTGATGCTATATAATTATATAATACTTAATACACTAATAAATCCTCCATGGTTATTACTAACCAGCACTCAACAACCAAACCAAGGGACAACAACAGTACACAAACTGAGGAATATTTTCACAAAAGGGTGAAAACAGGAGACAAAAGAAATAAACCAGAAAATAAAATAAACACATATTATGAAAATAAGTTCAGGGTGCCTCAAAAAAACAAAAACAAAGGGTATTTCTACATTATTTCATTCCAACAAATAAACCCAAATCACACAAGAGATGAAGAATGTCAAATAAAACTGTTGACAGAAGCAACAAAACAGAACCCATAGCCCTTATTAGTTACCTGTGTTCCATGTCATTATTTTCTCTACAAGGGCAATGCAATTGGTTGTTAGCAAAATTAATATTGAAATCGAATTAATTTAATTTAATACTATTAATTTTTAATATTACTCCAGTTTCTTGAAGAGTGAAAAAGTGTCAAGTCAATGAGCACCTACCATCGCTGACCTCACATAATTATGTTATAAAAGATATATAACAGATTTCGTGTAAAAATAGTGATGATTATACATTTTCCATTTGATTAGGTGCAGATTCTCACTTCCTCATAAATTAGGAAACGAGAGAGAGAGAGAGAGAGAGAGAGAGAGAGAGAGAGAGAGAGAGAGAGAGAGAGAGAGAGAGAGAGAGAGAGAGAGAGAGAAGAGATTTAGAGAGAGAGAGAAGAGATTTAACTCGTGAACATTGTAATAGGGGGTGTTGGATAGCGCAGTGGTTGGAGCACTCGCTACTGTGTCGCAAGTTAAGCACCGTCCAGTGCGGTTAGCACTTGGATGGGTGACTGCAAAACGTGAAGCGACAAATAACAACACCCCCAGTTGACTCAACTGTGACCGAGTACCTACTCTCTTAAGGGTGGGGAAGGTAAAGCAGAGAGGGAGAGAGATGGGCATCACCCTCATTACGCTGGCTCAAGATAAGTGTGATCTCCAACATCACGCTCCCTACGGCCAAAAGGCTATGGGACCACCTTTACCTTTTACGTTTTTTACATTGTAATACTAAACTGCATTTGTTGACAAGATTGATTGAACAAAATGGGGTAGATGGGTTTCAAATGAACAGAAACTCAATACAAACAAAATGACAACATAACTTGCTATAAACTACTAACTACTGAAACTAAATGCAGCAGCACTATCTAAAGGCGCGATCATGTTGGTCGAACTTTACCTGAAGTGAAGAAACAACACCGTTTGCGATGTTGGAGAGGCGGCCGGCAACTTTTGTGATGCCTTGCCTTACCCCGTCTTTGATGTCTTGCAGATCGGGAGTTGAAGAGCCGTAAGTACTGGGCCGAGATTGTCCACTAGTACCGAAAACATCATCGCTTGAAATGCCAGACTTGCCTTCCAACCGACTCAAGTTCTGTCTTGTTTCAAACTGAAAACAGCACTGTATTCCATGAACATCAGGATTTAACAACATGCACAAGGCAAAATGTAGACCGATTGTTGGAACCTAAGGTAAGTTGGTCAAATCGTTGAGGTGGTGAAAAAGGTCCAATACTCAACAATACAATGCTCTATTGGACCTTTTTAAAACCTTCAATGATTTTACCATTTTACAGATTAACAATTCACATGATGGTGCTTTCTTACAACTAAATAGTAACTTTGCCAATGTGAACCGTTGGACGAATAAGTGCTTTCTTACAACTACATCTAACTTTGCCTACAATGGGATGGATACAATTTTTATAAGGAAGTTAAGACAATCAAGCTGGAAAATCTGAGGTAACTGTTCCCAGAACTACACTGCACTCACATCAGGGTCTCTGGTGCCAAAGAACTGGTCTGAAGATATAGACTTGGCATTGGCGTATTTCTGTTTGTCTGTGTCAGTCATTGTGGAAGAGCTGTCTGGGGTTGCAGTCTTGCGACTGCGGCTAGGTCTGAAAGAAAACAAAATAGGTGTACTCGGAGAAGATCCTCATTTTAACAACAATGACAGCTATGATCTGTTGAACAATTTATGAACATCACTAGATGTCATTCATATACACTACTACTATTGATAAACACTACTGAACTTTGTCATTGAAGATGTCACACATGCAAGTCCGAATAACAGGAAACCAAGTCTATTACAATTCAATATTTAGCTAATAAAAAGGTACACAAACAAAAATCTTTAAAAAAAACAAATAAAATAAATTTAGGGAAGACAGTAGATTTAGTGTTTACTGTAATGCAGTGTTTATTTGAGATGTCTATGGTTAATATTGGTGCACAAGCTTGCTAAAACAAAGCACGCACAGGATTAGCATCATAGGCAGATCACGAAAGAATAATTGGCAACATGTCTTGAAACTGCCACTAGCGTGCTGATAACAAAACCTTCGCCAATTGTTTTATAACCAGGGAATCAGAACATGAAGTGGGGACAATGGGGTGGAGGGTTAGGAATAAGAGACAGGGAAGAAGACACCCACACATCAACTATTTCAATGTGGAAACTGAACCAAACCTCAAGCTTTTCTTTGTTAAACACAAAAACCTGTATGAGTATTCTAAACAGATGGCAAGAAGTTCCCTTCACCAGATTTTCAATTCCCAGAAACTTCAATATTAACAAAAGTAAAAACAACAAATCAAACTTAATCATTTTTTTTAAAATCAAACCAATCAGTACCAAAAAAAAACATTCTTTGTTTAACAGAAAACATTAAAAAAAAAAAAAAAAAAGATAGCAAGAAGTTCCCATCACCTGATTTTGAATTCCCGGAAGCTTCAAAATTACCTTAACTAAAACAACGGTCCAAACATTCATAATTTAAACAAAGAAATCAACTAATCAATACAAAAACAAATTATCCTAATAACCCTAAATTCCCTAACAGTAATTATATTTCCATCTTCACACTCAGTGAACAATTTTTACAGTACTGAAAGTGATAATGCACAAACTCAGGGATTTTAATAAAAACCAAAAGACACCTTCCAACAAGCATGGCAGTCAGCTTACACAGTCTGCACATCCATTGTATGATACACTTACAGAAATTGTATGATACACTGAAGAATGTGTTTACTTATTAAAATAATAATAATATAAACAAAATTTTAAAAAACTGCCACAGTTTTTCTTTTGTTCTCTATCTTTACTCTGCACTATAACAAATAATTTTTTAAAATAATGAAGAATGTATATAAAATATGACTGTTATGGTGAACTTACGATCAGCAAACTTCTTCAAATTTGTAAAATGTTTTCTGATAAATCATTTATTGTGTAGCAAAAATATATATTGGCGATAGTAGAAAAATAAAATACATGCCAAACAGACTGCGACATTTCTGATGCAAAGTATTGATCACACCTGCCTGTGTTGCAAATTGCTGTAAAGTATTCTGTTCTCCTTACTAAAACAGTTCCTCAGCTTTGTGTGTCTCATGTGTAGAAACACTTGCATAATTTGTTCGGTGATTGTTTAGCAATGATTTCCACATTATCACAACATCTTTATACCAGTGAAATTCAAATGCATGCATAAAGGCGGCAAATCCATAAACATAGCATTGAGCTGTGGTTCATTAGCTTCACGTTGGTGTCAGAAAGACCATTCTCGACCCTGGCACTAAAACCATGATTCTTCATACTAGTGTCAAAAAAAAAGAAGATTTTTGCTGAACGTTAATACAGTGGAACCTCCGGTATCCGGCTCTCTGGTATACGACTCCCTCCGTTATGTGACCTGAAAACTTCTGACGGATTCACTTCCAATAATAAATGACCTCTGGTATGCGACAACCTCGTTTATGCGACCAGCGACCGTGTCTTAAGCCCTTTATACGACCGTCTTAGGGCAATTTAAAAGAGATATCAGTTAATTTGCTGTCTGTACCTTTCGTTTTTTCTCTCATGTTAGTGTACGCCTGCTGTTGTCTGCTATTTCCGGTTCGCAAATAAGGGACATTACTCGCCTACACTGGCTGTCAAAATGGCGTCGCGCAAGAGGAACGTTTTGAGTTTGGCAGAGAGAATGAAAGTGATTGAAAGAAGTGAAAATGGGGAGAGTTGTTTGTCTATTGCAAGAAGTTTAGACGTTGGGAAGACCCAAATTTAGCTCATCATAAAGGATAAGGAATCTGTGAAACTACGATGGGAGAGTGGAGAAAGTGGCGAAAAGGGAAACATCGAAACTGAGAGCTTCTGCACTGACAGACTTGAATGAACGCGTCTGGCAGTGGTTCGACTGTTTTCTATTTTTGAAGTTGTGAATAAAAGACAAATCTAAAAATGAAACATGTTTTACAGTTTCCTTTGTCAGAGAATACATGCTGGTGAGTGTGAAAATTATGACTACATACCCCTCCGAGCCTGACCCCCCAACCCCCCACCCCACCCCTTGTTTCCGGTATAAGACCACTTCTATTATAAGACCGTTTTTTCTCAGATTTTGGACGGTCGTATACCGGAGGCTACACTGTATTATTATTGGGTAAATCCAAGGAAAATAAATTCACTAGCAAACAATTTTTATTTACACCAGGTAGAGTTTCTGTTTCCTATGACACTAGCAAAATACTCTTAGGACGAGTGAACGAGTTGGTGCTTTGAGCGCTTTGTTTTTACTCTCACAGCGAATTCACACCTGTTTATGCATTTGCAGCTTTACTGGACATTACAAGTATTGTCAGCCCCATCGGTTCAGCCCTCAAGTTCTATTTACCCTTCAGACGAATTGTATCGGTCTCCCATGTCTTTGTGTTCATCGGTCTCGATAAGTTCAAAACTGTTAACATAGTTACCATTAAAACGATGATCAACCATGCCATGGTAAGTTTAGCGCAGCATGCAAATAGGGAAGAAAGCTTACATAATATATACTGACATTAATATAACATTACCAGCACAGAAATACATGTTCAATAAAAGCAGTAATATTTTTCTAAGGAGCCCAAAACAGCAGACAGAGGAGGAAAACAAATTTGAACCATTTAGAAAGACAAAATAAAAAAAAGAAAGAAATAAATAAAGGTAAGTATTTTTAGTTAATTCTGTGGTCTTATTCTGCTCTGAAAGTTTTGAAGAGACTCACAGATTTGTCAATGCGTTTTACAGTCTGAGGTTTCAATATAAATATTTCTTCAATCAAGAAATGCAATGTAATCTTTTCACTTTTTTGGAAACCCCCCCCCGGTTTTGTACCTTGCATTAGTTACCTTTAAACTAAGTCAACTGTATCCAATCAGAAAATTTAAAAAACAAAAAAAAAGGGGGGGGGGGGGACACCAAGAATTAACTCTTTCCCTGCCAATCGACGATATATCGTCGATCTGAGCCGCCATGTTTGTGCCAATCGACGATATATCGTCGATTTCAGTATTCCGTTTCGTTCCGGTTTTTTGCGCAGTCCAATCCAAGTTTTATTTTAACCAAAGAGAGATAACTCTTTCTACTTTCGTTCCCGATCGACACGCGCATGGTTTCTTCAAATTGATTCGTTTTTAGAGTGTTTTTTGTGCATTTTACTAAGCATATGTGATGGGCACAATTGACAGTGTGTCAAACTATGCTAATAATCAATATAATTTCAAACTGTAAAGTGTATTTTGATCCTAAATAAATTTTCTTTCTGGTGTGTGAAGCTGATTCAGTGATTGGAATTATTCCTCCAGATTTTTTTTTATCACTGTGGTATGTAGAAATATTTTTATTTTATTTTATAATTTCAAAAAGATCAACATGCTTTCAAAACACATAATTCAATAACATAATCAAATTAACATTTTTGTCGTTTTTTTTCTTATTCTTCACTCTTTTACCTTTCATTTGATATGAAATATGTCTATTTAACAACTATTATTGAAAGAACAGTAGCTTAAATGCCTAAGGTACTGAACTTTCTTTCCGGTGCCAGAGAAATGTCTGGCACAAACGTGGAAACATGCCTGGCAGGGAAAGAGTTAATCAGTAGTTTGCTTTTATTTGCAGCAATAAACCGCAAAAGAGAAATATTAAAATTATATATTTCAAATCAATTCCACGAATCTTTATGACCACTTCCAAGGAATTTAAAATATTTAGTACACACGCCACAAGCATGACCGCCACACACACAAATATTCACAAAAAGCTGCAACACATACACACTTCACAAACTTCAAGTTTGGAAAACATCTTTACTTCCATCTGTGACAAAATCTTAGAACAATAAAATAGTTTTTAAAAGTTAGTCAACATTGGATACAGTAGACTTTTGTGCTGCACAACACAAAAGAAATTGTGACAATAGTGAGAACATTTTGGTGTTTTTTATTTATTTTAAGCCGATACAAACTATTAAAAAAATGTAAAAATGTGAATGTGTCAGCACCCTGCATACTTACAATATTACCAAATTGCAAAGTACCAGAGACCATGTAAGCTTAATTAAGAACCGTAAAACAAACCAGCAGGTTTTTATAAGAGCATTTTGTGGAAAGGAAAATACGTCTTGTCAATAAGACAAACACAAAAAAAAGTCAATGACATAATGACACATTTGAACAAGACACCATCAATATGTTTTTTATAAAAAAAGAAAAAAAAGAAAAATATATCTATATATAAGGTTGTTGAACTGAAAAACAAAGAAAATTGTTGAGTGAAGAATCTCAATTCATTTTCAAGTAACTTACATTAGCATAACAACTGTGATCATGCAAAAGTGAAGACCTTTCAAAAAATATTAAATAGCATGTAATGATTATTCTACCCATTGGTCACCATGAACACAATAGGACAATAATAATAAGATTAAAACCAAAACAAAAAAAGAAAAGAAAATGGTATGCATAAGGCGAAGTTACTACTAGCCAAGCCATACTCGATCACATTATTTTAGCCAAACTCTAATCACCACACCATGGCTTCACATTTGACAAAATCACATCAGTTAGCTTTAGTACCCTGAATGGGTCACAAACTTCTACTTAGGCATACCATCTCTATCAAGTACAAAACACAAGAATAAAACAGGAAGGCCAAAAGGAAACAATGTTGGGATAACTAGTGCTTAAAGTGGTATGCGAACCTGTCATCGCTTCGAGATGAAATTGCCTCTGAGTGTGAGCTTGATTTGGATTCAAAGGTGTCAATATCCCAAGAGCCCCCTTTGTTTGTGTTGCCCCAGCCAAAGTCGTCTGCTTTGGAAGAGCTCTTGAAGCTGTCACCGCCCCCTTTCCTGAAAAGAAAGCAAAAGTAAATGCGACACAAAAAATTAATTACAAAGTTGTTGATTGTCAAAGATGCATAGACTTAGTAGTTGCATGAGCATGAGTAAAATCCTATCCTATCCCGTAACTCGAAAGTCGTTCGTTGGGGCACCACGGATTATCGTTTAACCAGCGTACTCCATCTTTCTCTGTCCTCAGCAACCCTCATGGCTTTGCTCAGTGTCAAGCCAGTCCATTCTCGAATGTTGTCCTCCCGCCTCTTGTCCTGTCTCCTTCTTCTTGTACCTCCTTGTACCGTGCCTTGTAGGACCTTTGCAAGGCCTGATGCTCTGGTGATGTGGCAATACCATTAAAGTTTCTGTTTCTTCAACATTGTGAGCATGTCATCGTGCTGTCCAATGGCTTATGTGATGGTCTGTCGGACTTCGTTGTTGGTGATGTGCTGGGTAAAGGAAATGCCCAGAAGTCTTCTGTAGCAACTCATCTCCATGCTTTGTATTCTTCGTTGTAGATCTGCTGTGAGAGTCAATTTTTGCAAGAGTATAGAAGATGGAGATGACAAGGGAGCGCAGTAACCTTACCTTGGATCAGTGTAGACTGATGGTCCTGTCTTTCCAAATGGGCTTCAACCTTGTCAGGGCAGCAGTCGTTGGTGCGATCCTGGAGAGGACTTCCTGTCGGGACCCATTGTCTGATACAATGGCTCCTAAATATTTAAAGCTATGCACTGCGCTGAGGGATCGGCCTTGGATTTTGATGTCCATTGGTGTTGTTGGTCATCATTTTGGTCTTCTCTGCACTTATTTCCATTCCATTCTCAAGGTTGTGTCAAGCCTCTGTACTAGCTGTTCAAGTTCTCTCCAACCAATCCATCAATGTCATCCTCAAAACGGTTGGAGATTGCTCTACCCCCTATGCTGACTGTGCTTTGGTGATCTGCAAAGGCATCCTACATGATGCGTTTGAAGAGTGTTGGAGAGAGTAGGCCTACTTGACGCACGCGGATTGTTGTTCTGAACCAGTTCCCGATGGCACTGTTGTGGATGACTGCACTGGTAGCCTTGTCATACAGGCTTTTGGTGACTTCAATAATGTTAGGGCTGATGTTGTACACTCTCATGGTTAACCACAGAGCTACATGCAAGATTTGGTCAAACGCCTTCTTGAAGTCAACAAACACATGATATAGATGTTGTTGGTGCTGTAGGTATTTCTCGCAGATTATTCTGAAGTTGAATATATTCTCAGTGGTACTTCACTCTGCCATGAATCCTGATTGTTCTTCAGCTTTGATTTGTTCAGCTTGGGGTTTCAACCTGCTGAGTATTATTTTCAGGAGGATTTTGCTGAGATGGCTGAGGAGGCTGATGGTGCGGTACTTTTCACACTCCTGAAGGTTACCCTTTTTGGGAAGAGTGATGACAAACGATGGGGTCCATGGTGTAGGCCATTCCCCACTCTGCCAGATCTTGTTTCAGATAATGGCGAGGGCGTCAATCATCGCTTCTCCTCCTGTTAGAAGCAATTCTGCCGGTATGTTGTCCACTCCCGCTGACTTCCCCTTCTTCAGCAATTGCACTGCTGCCTCAACTTCTTCTCGGAGAATTGGGAGGATTTCTTCTTCCCCTGTGTTCTGGGGACATGATAGAACTGATGGGTCTCCTGTTTGGTGTGTGGTTGTAAAGGTCAGAGCAGTACTCTGTCCATCTATCCAAGACTTCTTCTGTAAGCATATGCCAGACTTGCTTTGGATCGTGGAGACTTTGGGACTTGTCATCTGCATCACAGTCTGGTAAGACTTCTTGCTCTTTTTTTGCTCTTTTTCTTGTTGAGACTTTTCTCTATTACCTGGCATTGGTATTCTACCCAGTTCTCCTTTGCTGTGCGCATGCCTTTTCAGATGACATCTATTACTCTGTAGGTTTCAGCTCCCTGTGAGGTTTCTTTTTCATCTCTCTTCGTTTGTCACACAGGTCCAAAAGTTCAGCTGTGATCCTCGGTTTCCTCTTTCGGCATTGCTTGCCAAGGATCTGAGTTGAAGGTGGTGGTCATGGTGTTGACATCTACTTCACCAGCTCCCAAAATGAGCAGTGGTAAAATACTTCTTGTAAAGAGTAAAGCATGCGGGGTGTTATTTTGACAAATCGGCGTCATTTCTTTACTTCTTTCTCACTTTGTTTCCAAATAACCAACAACTATTCACATAGGACTGAAAGAGATTTCTGACTTACTTAGAAGAAAATCCTGACACGGAGTCCAGCTCATCTTCAAAGAAGTCACGGTTGCGGTTTCCTGAACGTGAGGAGTAGAGGTCAATGTCACGGTCCGATCCTCTGGTGCGACTGGGTGCTTCCTGCTGAATGGTCTGCATGTCGCTGACCGCTGAGTGACTCACGCCCCTGTTGGGCAAATGAGGACAATATAAAATGATAGTAAATTTAGTAGATAGTAATACTTTAACACTGGGGGAAAGGATAGACAAAAACACAGATTGCATCATCAACACCACCACAAGTCATGGTGTAACACAAGACTAACAGTTTTGATTCTAATCTGAAACTGCTACACACAGCACCTTTGGACTATCAAAGAACACCACCAACACTCTTTCAGTTACTGTATGATAAATAAGTACAACAATTTATAAAAGGAGGAAACCGCCATCAACCATACAACGAGGCTGCGCAACAATCTCTACAACTACTGCAATCTTTTCTCGAGATGTGCTTGCACTAAGGTCAGAATATAAGTGTGGAAGCTATGTCACTATCCACAATTAAACCACAACAGTGTTTACTGACTAGTGCCAAGGTTCAAATTCAACTTACTTGTTGGAAATAAAACCCATGCCCAGTCGCTCCAGCTGTTCAGCCTTCTTGGGATCTGAAGCTTTGATCTTTTCCTCCTGCTTCTTACGCTGCAGGCTCATGTCCTGGTACGCCAATTTCATAGATGCCCTGTATAAATGATAAAATCCGTACATAAATTAATCCCAATCAAACTAAAAAGAACAAACTTTTTTTCATGCCCTTTTCAATTTAGCAGGTGAAGGCTAATATTGATATAACTCACATTAAGTAAACATTTATCCACAGTGACTACAAAACACAGAAATTGCTAGAAAATAAACTAACTTCTCAATGTCCTGGGAATGCTCATCAATGAAAAAGAATGCAGAAAGGTCAACTTACATCTGTTTTTCCTGTTCTTCTTGTGTCTTGGCCTCCACCACAGCCTGGGTCTTGGCATACTCTTCCTTCTCTTTATCCATTGCCTGTGCACGGTTCTCGATTTCTGAGAAGTTGGCCTTCACTTTCTGAGCCCCTAGACCCTTCTGCGAACAACAGACATCATTTCATTGCAAAGCAACATGAAAACCACACACAGCACGACATGCAACGTAAGTCATCAACAATAATCGCGAATGGTGTCAGAGCAGTTTTTACTGTCATCGTGAATAACAATAACCCGGAAAATGGAAAATAAAGAACGCATTCACTCAGTCTTATACTTCAAAGTGCAGGCATAGAACAAAAGCAAACCATGTCGGAAACCATGTCAGCTTACCCCTTTCTTGCCTGCAGGGGCTTTCTTGGCACCAATCAGAGCTTTTCTGGGCTCCACTGGGGCTGCCTGTGTGGGAGATGTGCTGAGAGCGGCTTCCACATTAGGTCCTGCGCCTGCATCTGCAAACAACATAGCTACCATAATACTACTGTCATTTTAAACTCAGCTACAAAGGGAACTCATTCGCTGTGAATTACCCAACAATTAACAGAAAGCGCTGACGGACTACAACACATGAAGACGAGATCATAAATACCCCACATGTATGTTGATTTTCAAAGCACAAACAATGAAAGTCAGACCTTAATTTGTCTATTGTTCATATAAATGCTTCTTTCACCTTGCGTGACGGCACCATTCTTGACCGGCTGTGGAGAAAACAACTTCTGGTCAGCCATCAGGTCAAAGTGGCCCTCATCCTTGGTATGTTCAGAAAAGAAGTCCACTTCTTTTGTCTCCTGTGGTGATGTGGGCTCTGCATGAGCATCAATGTGCAACTGCAAATAAGAGGTTATCTCTTCATAGCACTTGTTTTCTTGCCTCTGTCAAAAAAAATATCTTCAAAAGTTTCTCATGTTCTTTTGAATAACAAGAAGAAAAAAAATTGATGTTATTTCACTTTAGAACATTAGTACAATAAATTATCATAGTGACTTACAAAAGCAAGAATGCTAGGAGGAACATGCTATTCCCACAATGTTAAATAGGTAAAATCCAATGTAAAATAAAACAAAAACAAAAGTCAAACATTAAGTAGATGCATACCTTCAAGCATATAACGAGAAATTATTTAAGGAAAGTCAAAACTCAAAACCACTGGAAAAAACCACTGGAACGAGGGTTAGTCCGATACAAACATATAAAAAGTGAAAGGAAAATAACTAAAGATGCCAAGTACAGTATTACTAAGATACACTGTAATAATCCATAGTGTTCTTTGAGCCCTGGTGTTAAATTTGGGAAAAGCGCTATTATTACTATAATTTATTATTATTATTAATTTGTTATAATAATAATTATTATTATTATCATCACTATTATTAAATTATTACCATAATTATAATGTTACTAAAAGTTAAATCTGTAACATTATTATAATGAAATTATTATCATTATCATAATGTTACTAAAAGTTAAATCTGTACATTTATTACATAATAATAATAATAATAATAATAATAATAATAATAATAATAATAATAATAATACCAATAACTAGAAGGACAACGGCCACATAACTCACATGCTCCTTATAGAACTCGCAATAATTAACATGTAAATGACTGCTCAGAAAAAAAAGAAAAAAGAAACAATGGCATTAAAATGCAAAGTAATACCTACTGATCTTTCTTGATCTTGAGATGACCTTGATGTCCGGCTCCTAATACATTCATGTAATATTAACTCTTAGCGTCCTATAAGGTTTTCTGTACATTTGCGCCTATATCCTGTAAGGATTTCAACTTTATTGCAATAAATTGGGTTATGAATTTGAAAAAATTGCAAAAAATTTATTTATTGTCACATTAACTTCATATTTTAGGATATGTTTACAAAATGGTTATTCTATGTACCCAAAGAACCATTTTGACTTTAGTACTATTTTACCTGTTGGAATCTTGTAATTAATTCATAATTACAGGTATTTTATGGACTATGTTAATAAAACAACAACAAGATAGTGTGGATTGCATGTGAATGTGTGCACAGACAGTCAACACAGACAAGAAAACTCACTCTGGTTGTCTACACCAAGTCCTTGTGCTCTTTCAGCAATAAGCTCATCAATAAGGTTACCAAACTCACTATTACTGTCGGAGCTATCCCCTGCCATCATGGCCGAAAATTTCGCAAACTCAAACCTCAAACAAAATCGTTAAAAAAGTACACAAAACCACGTCAAACTTGTGAAAACGATAGCGGAAAACACACGGGAACCTTTCCGGAAGTTGACTAAACCTTCTCTCACGCACTGGAGAGTTCCTATTTCCTGTGATTTCATGACTAAAAGGTGCACTAACGAGGCGCGCATTACCGTGCTTCAGGAGTACAGGCGAGGCGCGCATTACCGCGCTATAGGACGCTAAGAGTTAAATAAACTACAGCAACAGTTGTATTATGCCCACAAAAAAAATTAAACAGGGACCTTGGGATGATCTTGACCTTTACGGACCTCTCATGCTCATGTATGATCAAATAACCCAATGTTGTTCCATATTATAAGCTAAATAGAGCCATTCCACTGAATGAATACTTTTTAAAAAAATGTTTTTACAAGACCTCAAAAGACCTTGACCTTCAAGATCAACCCAAAAAATGAACAAATATGAAAAATCAATCAATCATACCTAAATACAACAAGTTTGAACTTTATAACTCTCGTAGTTTAGGGTCAAGGTTGTAACGTTTGCGAAGCGCACGACAGTACGTGTGAGACGCGCACGATAGACCCGATCGTTTTGTTTTGTAAAGCATTCAATAACAGAGTGTGCACCTTTGATTTGATTTTGCGTTGTTGTTAGAAGAAGCTTGTTATAATGTGGATAATTTTCGTTGGTCGATACTACTAGTAGAGTATCTTCTAGGGTTGCTTGTTTACTATCAATCGAAGCATCTAGATAGATGTGCTGGTAGCTGAGAAAATTCTTGGACCCTAAAGAAAGTTGTACTAAGACAGTGATGACGAATTTCATCCTGATTGGTTATAACTGCGTCACGCTGGAACATTCGAACGTTCTCTAGAGAGTATAGAGAAACTATATATGTGCTGCATTGTTTGATGGTGAGGAAGTGGAAAAAGCGATTGAGCGATTATACGCAGTTGTTGACGTACGCTGTATTAAGTTGGAAAACTTCATACGACGACTCCTGCCTTGTTGCTGAGTGAACAGGTTGCGTGGATAAACGAATCCGAGTTACACTTATCAGGATTCAAGCATCGTGGCTGAATCAACTACTGATTAAAAAAAAAACAACAACTACTGCAACAAAAGTCAATTCAAAGTACTTATACTTACTGACTTTGTACAGCTCCAGTGACCTTGGAGTGATGTTGACCAGATGTGCATAAGATGTGTTTCTCATTGATATATATTATTATGCATCAAAGAATCATAAGTTAATATTGACCAAGAAAAGGTTAAATTTTGTGAAAAATTGCCATTTCTTGATTAACGTTTGTTGACTAAGTGACCTTGAAGTGAAGTCATTCATTCACTGATCATTTATGAGGTCTCAAGTTTGGTTGTGATAGTTGGAATAGGTTTTGAGATAATCCACTTGCAAGTTTGCACAAGTGTCTCCAAACGGTGGACAGAGGAAAGGACACTTTTTTTTAAAAGGTAATTTTTGGACTACATTATTTAGGACTCATCTTGCACATACTTGCACAAGTATGAATGTTGGGTTTTTTGGGTGAGCACACAGACTTACATGCATGAGATTATTATTATTATTATTATTATTATTATCATCATCATTCTTCTTCTTATTATTATTATGTTCCTAAAAGTTACATCTTTTTAAACATGTCAATGAGTTGAATGACAAAGCAAGAAAAGATTGCATCAAGCATGTACTGACTGTACATAATCTCAGCATCCACATTGAACTTGTATGCACTAATCACTTAAAATACTATGAAAGCGATGAACCAGAAAATATTTTTGGTGAGAAAACATCTGAATAAATAGATATGCCATTAATTCAGGTATCAGCATAAACAACATAAACACACTATTCTAAAGAATGATGGGCAAAAATAATGTGTGAGAACAAAAATCTGAATAAAAGTACAGTTTAATTTAATCATACTAAAAACCCAATCCTGACAGCTACAACTACTTACTTCACAAGAAAGAATCACATAATATCAAATACACCCTCAAAGTAATGTTTTATAAGTAACACCTGGTACTCTCTATCATAGTCCAGTATGTCAGGCACAGTTTAAATTCAAAAATAGTAAAATGAAAATTAAAAATATATTATACATGTGACCAAAATTAACCATTATTTATACAGTTATTATCAGCATAATATTGTAAGTGATAAATTGTTTCAATAAATTTAATAATTATTAATTATGTTAATTGTCCCTAAAGCTAATGACAAAAGTTGTGAGAATAGGTAATGTGAATCATATTCATATCGCGGTTACAATATGATTAATATTGTCAGAAAGTTTCAAACATGGGAGAAAAAAAAAACACAGAATAAACAGTCAAATAATAATTGGAAAATTAAAAGAAAAAATGACTCGCCTAATATATACATTTGCTACGCTAATTTTATATCCTCTTCCTACCACCCCCTCCTCCCCCTCCACCCTCCTCCCCCCCACCCCCCCATCCCTGCTTTCCTGTTTTCAAGCTACGGGGTATTTGTTCCCCTACAAAACAAAAGCTAGTAGGTGAGAACCACAAGGTTGAATGTGGAGAAATATGTTGCTAATAACAATACAACCAGAATCCAGCCCTATAAACTATAGCATCTAACATTATGTAGTCTTGGATGCACCCTCAGGTGTATTTGAATGAAGGGCTTGTTTTAGCAAGGCCAAAGCATACACCCTTTGCACAGACAAGAGTGCTTCAGCTAGATCCCTGCACAACTTGTAGTTGGAAGAAGCCAAGCATTCAGCTGTTAGAATGTGAAAAAATCTTGGTCAGTTTGTGAACCCTCAGAAACAAAGTACACTCTACATGAACAAATGTCACCCAAATGGCAACAAACCTTATTCTTGCCATCCACATCAAAGAAGGGCTGAACAAAATAAAGAAAAAGTTATATATATAACAGTTGTTTTAACTCTCTCAACTTCCTGACTACAGATGCAAATTCTCTTTGAGCTAGAAAAGCGCTATTATAAGGACAATTCATAAAAAGATCCACCACAAATCAGGAAAGCATAAACATTTTCCTATTGCTAAAAGCAAAGATAAACTTCATGAAGTATGGAACTTCGCCAAGATGCTTTCACACTCAAAGAAAGCCTCGTTTAAGAATGCCACAACATGTCGTACGCTAACAGGCTTAAGTATCTTTACTTACACTCTTTTAAGAGGCCTTAGATTAAGAGGTGACCTCTGGGTACAAAATGTCTAATAGCCTGGATGATGCGAGTGGGTCAGACTGTTGTGCTTCACCACAATGTCACAGAACACATAACGCAGCTTAGGGGAAAAACAAATTATATCCAGCATTGCAACACAAATCTTGGCAAATGTTCCTTTTCCAACTGAGTTGTTATTTACTGGAATTAAATTCTTGATTCACAATATATATATATATATATATATATATATATATATATATATATATATATATATATATATATATATATATATATATATATATTTATTTATTTTTAAGCGCCTAACATTAATTCCATTAACTAGAAGGGCAAAACCCATATGACTCACATTCTCCTTATGGAACTTGCAATATTTAACACAAAAATGACTCCTCAGAAAAAGAAAAAAAAAAAAAAAAAAAAAAAACACGTAACAATGGCATTAAAATGCAAAGTAATACCAACTTTGATTTTTCTATGCTCTTGATATGACCTTGACCTCCGGCTCCAAATAAACTCATGTAATATCAAACTACAACAAAAATTGTATTATCATTATGTCAAAAAAAACAGTGGCCTTGGGATGACCTTGACCTTCACATGACCTCTCATTCATGATCAAATAACCCAATGTTTTTGCATAATATGGGTTAAATAGAGCGATCCCACTGTACGATGGCTTTTATTTTCTATATTTTTGCAAGGGAGAAAATTACCTTGTCCTTCAAGATCAACGTAAAAATGGCAAAATATACAAAAGATCATATTATCATCTCTAAATACAACAAATTTAAACTTTGTATCTCAGATAGTTTAGGGTCAAGGTCACTTCAAAGTACCTATAAGGACTTAGGACAGCTCTAATGACCTTGGCCTTAGAGTGAAGTTGACCACATTTAAATAGTATGTATGTCTCATTGATATCTATCATGCACAAAAGAATCATAAGTTCATATTAATAACTTAGAAAACAAAATTTTGTGAAAAATTGACATTTTTTGACTAACATATGATGATTCTGTGACCTTGACGTGAAGTCATTCATTTATTCATACACCATCTTACCAAATTTGGCTGTGAAAGTTGAAATATGTTTATTGAGACATTAATCCACTTGCAAGTTTTGAATATATATCCAGACGGCAGACAATGGACAGCAGATAGACAGACGGAAAGTTTTTAAAATGTCATTTTTGGACTATTTAGAACTCATCTCGCACAGATTTGCAAAACCTGATTTTTATTTTAATTTTTTTTTTTTTTTTGGGGGGGGGGGGGAGTAGAAGGGTTTGGGGTCACAAAGGAGGGTCAGTACATAGCCTCGCATTGCTAAGCACATGAGTCAATTGGGTGAGATCCCAAAATCTGAAGTACTATTATATGGCTTTGATGAATGAAACTTTTAGGAAAACTGCACACTAATCACTCAGTAAAAGTAAAACCTGACAATGAAGGGACATTAAAAAAAGAAGGCCTCACAACCTATTTTGCCCTAAATCTACTACTACAAAACGATACATGTACATACTGCACAGGACACATTTGCAAAATGTAATATCGAAGAAACTTGTGATCAATATAAAATCTGAATTCCCTGTCTTACCTTTGTGCCATGCAGCCTCATTGCATGCTGAGCCTGACCCAACAGTTTGTCACGGTACAGGCGTGCTGCCCGACTGTTGTATTTCTGTTGGGCATCGGTTGTTATACAGCCATGCTCTGAGAAGAAAGTACGCTGCACACACAATAGAAGAGTTAATATTATTAATTAACCAGTACTAAAATAAATCTGGGAATGACACCTATATTATCATAACTACAACATAAAAACAAATGTTATAAATGACTCATTAACAACTGTGTACATTTATAATTTTATTAAAATTATATTATAAACTTCAGTTGGAAGAGGGAGGGAGAGAAGGAGGTTGAGGAAGAGAAATGGCCGAAATTTGGCACATCTGACGGCTTGAGTTACATCCTTATCGGCCAGCGCCTTGAGCAGCTCTTGAACTGAAAAAGCGCTCCATAAGATTAATTATAAAATGACATTATTTGTGTGTTGTGCTGTTTTCATAGAATACAGAATATATTCAGCCAAATGACGACATACATTGCATATGGCTGTGATGTTGGCAAACAGTCACACACACATACACACTCTACAATAAAACATCTGGCATACACAGTTGCAGCATTAACCCAATGCCACTCGGGCCAGTTTTGAGCTTCCCCTTATTTAGCCTTTCAACGCAGGAGAAAGTACTCCGCAAAATGTTCATGCCACGCTTGGTGGAGAAAAAAAAAAAAAAGTAAAAATACGAAAAAGAGGATATATACACCGGTTTTAATATGATTAAAATACAACCTAATGTTTAATTTTCACACTTTTAAAGGGTTATTGTTCAGCACAGAATTGACAAAACTAGCTGTTATTAAAAGCACAAGCAATGCTGATCTTAAACTAAAATAAAATTACCAAAATGGAAGAAAAAAAAAAAAGAGGTAGAAAAAATGTAATAAAAATGTAAGTGAATGGGTAAAGATGGTGAAGAAGGCACCAAAGTTGCTAACATGTACAGTTTGTTTCTACTTTCTGTTTCTTTAGGCTATCAGTGTTTAAGCCTACCTGTCTTCTTTGTCTTTTTTTCTTTCTTTCGCTGAGAACAGCAACAGTTGGAAACTCCTGATCTGAATCACTATCTAATTCTCAGAACTGATCGACAGATCATCTGGGAATCAGTACTGTGAGTTCTGGGAGTCCATTTTAAGGCGATTTGGGGTTACTGCTAAATCCAAGCCAACATCAGACACCTATCCTTTTGCTATTTATTCTAATTTAAAGCCCACAAGTCATCGCCACTTTTACCGATAACCGAACAGCTTATCTTCCTCCTCCATCTTTGTAACACTGAAATTAGGGCCAAAAACTTTCTGGTTTTTAAACAAAAACACCATGGAAAGACTATCGCTATTCCACCATGTAGATCTAGCAAAAAACTAATTATAAAGTGATGCATTATGGTCGACTGTTGCTAGACAGTTACTACGCGGTAGACTAGTTCGTGGGATTGAACAGGCCTTGAGAGGAAGCAGCAATGAGCCACAGGAGGCCTGAACGAGCCTTGCAAGTGGCAAAGGGTTAAGAGCAATCGCAATGGACATTACAAGTATCAAGAATGGATATGTGTATATCACAGGCAAGCTTTCACAAAATCTATTACATACAAACACATGTGCGATCTCACACACACAAACGCACGCCCACACACATACATTGAAAGGTAAATCATATTTAAAGGTAATGCATATGCCATATTTAAAGAACACTGTTACATTAAAATATATTGTGGAAATAATCAGAAACAATCATGTTTTTCGTGCTTTTTGTTGCACGTTTTTTGCTCGTGTGAGAGTCTGAGACTTCACCTTCACACTTACATCATAATGAAACGTGCAAGAAAAGTGTAATGAATCAGAATGAGACCATTTAGCACTGGTCACCTGATATGAGAGTACCCAGCCAATGATAACAACATGTCAATAACTGACACTTGCAGTAAAGACCATCACTGGCACTTGCAGTAAAGACTATTTCTATTCTCTAGTGTCTCTCAAAACTCACAGCATTGGCATTGCCTCCCAGCTGCATCCCCCGTAACTGTAGCCATGACCAATTTGTGTCAAGGTTTGTGGACTTTATGAATGTCAAGTGCACTCCGAGGGAGCGGTGAACAGCAGAGCAGTCAATGCAGAGAAAAACACCGTATGTGCAACTGGCCCATGTTGGGTTGTTGTTGCCACAATCAAAGCATTGCTGAAAATAAATTGAACAAATTAGGCAGGTAGTGAAGGCTCAATTATAGAACTTTAGCAGATCATCACACTTTCAGTGAGTGAGTCGGTCATATATATCATCTCTTTTACTCTAATTCTTAATTTTTAAGGACAAAGCAAACCTATTCATTCAGTAACTCACTAACTGATTAACTTTATTCCAGGGCAAAAATAACAAAAAATCAATCCCAGGTCTAAAAATGTTTGCCTGCTTATTTGCCATTAAATGGTTTAAATGCCCATAACACATATTTACTGGCATAATTATATTTATATAGAATAATCGTGATAATGCGCATGTTTTTATTATTTATGCTCAAGAGAAAAGCAGAAAAACTCAAAAATCTCTGTTGCGTGACGGAAAACGAACCGCTGTGATGACATTAAACACACAACCTGACAATTAATGTTCACATTATTTCTTCGCCTGTCGCGATGAACGCAATAATCGTAATTGAAAATGACTGCTACCGGCATATGGAGAAACAAGCCTATTGCAAAATATCAGTCAAGTTGGGGTGTCATCAAAAATGAACACGTATTCCTGACAGAATTTATAACATTAAAAATTCTTATCAGTCGACTGATAATGAGTCAGTTTATGAGACGACATATCAACAAATCACTTCAAAAAGAAAGTGATATAAACTAAAACTTACTTTATTCGTAGGAATAGAGCGTAATCGCTTGAAAACAGCAGTGATATCTGCCTTGCTAGGTTGATCTGCCATGTTGGTGACGTTTCTGACAGAAAGTCATGTGACTAAAATAGACCCTAACATCCGCGGTGAAAGAATCCTATCATTGGATTCGTCAAAAATTGTCCTTGACGTCTGCTTGTTTAGATATGGCGCACGCGAACGATGGCAGCGGTGTTCCTTCGCTTTTCAGAACGTACGTTTGTGAATTAGTGCATTACTATTTTTTAATAACTGGAATCGATGTATAATCTTTGTATTTCAGTGATTATTTTATTACGAATTTTATCCGATTTGTAGTTAGTGGATCACACTATTCACTAAATGTAACAAAGAGCCAGAATTAGTAAATAAACTTAATAAGTAATTCAATGAAGTTTATTTACTAACGAATTTTATATTTAGTGAATAGAGTGATCCACTGACTGCAACATAATTAAATCGTGAAATGGTTGTCATTTTAATTAGGCTATTTGTTTAAAATGAAATGCAACATCTTGTCTCAACTATTTTTATAAAATGCCACATCTTGTGACTTGTCTCAACATGAATTATCAGTTCACTCATTGTGAACTGATTCATGTTGAGACAAGATGTGGCATATTAAAAACAAAAAAATCCCTAAATGAAACAACAACCATTTCACGATTTAATTATGTTGATACCATTCTAATACCCTTCAGGCTTATAGTTGTAAATTTGTGGAATAACATATATTAGATCTGGCCTTTTTGTTGTGGTTGTCTTTTACTTGCAATTGGTTTATTTATTTATTTTTCTGTAACAGATGTACTCAGGCAGTGGTGAAAAGCTTGCAGCAGCATGAGGATGACCTCAGCACATCTCCTATCCCCATAAAAAACGCCTGCCTACATCTAGTCAGCAAACGAGGCTTGATCACAGATGATAATATTGCAAAGGTATATATAATATAGTTTATTTTGTGTGTGAAAGAGAGACAAAGAGAGAATTAACAGGAATTTGAAGTATTTATTTCTACTTATATGTTTATTGACGGTATTACATACTAATGGTTTAATGGGACTCTATTAATTTGCATAACAGGAAGGTACAACCCAGGCCATTATTTTAATGGTGTTGGGATGGGGTGAAAATGTATGCAAATCTGTTCTGAGAGATTGGCAGTCATTAATTGAGCACTAAATTTTGCTGGTCGACATCCTTTTTTTAAAAAATGATAAAGCAATTCTCATCCTCGTTGTAGAACTCTGAATGTATCTCGATCTCAGACAGCCGGCTGCAAAATGATTTAGAGAAACAGGGGTTCTAACCCCTATTTCGCAGCAATGTATGGATCACATGCACAAAAATGGCAGCGCATTGAATGGAATATCGGAAAAATGAACGCAATTATACAAAAATGACTGCACTTCCTTTTTGTCTGAGTATCAAGCATCAGCCCTACACTAACCATTAATCATCGATTTAACTTATTGCGAGAATTTATGCGTGGTTAGCTGTTTGCAATCAGAAAATGGGTTAATGTTACTGTCACTGGATAAGTTGTATGGACTTTTCTGTTGCAGTTAATTTCAAATAACCTCAAAGTGTTAGACCTGTCTTCTAGCGTTGTGTCCGATGAGTGCTTGTTCAAGCTGTCAGCCTGCCGAAACTTGCGCAAGGTGGACCTCAATGCCACAAAAGAATCCAATCAGGCAATCACCTCTGCAGGTCAGAAATTTATTAATTAATAATTTTATTTTAATATTTTTTTTTGACAATGTTCTGTTTTGTAGTTTCTGATATCAGTTACACCAAAAGCAACAGTAAATCCAAATCTTATTTATAAATTTTATTTTTTGACTCACATGCATAGCAATGTGAGTCTATGTACTCACCCCCCAATATGTGTGAAATAAGTCCTATAAATAGTCCACAAATTACTTTTTTTTTTAAATTGTGTCCATTCGTCTAGCTGTCTGGCGTCTGTCTGTGGTAAATTTCCAAATGGATTAGTATCTCAGAACCTATTTCAACTATCACAACCAAACTTGGGAAGACGATGTATACCTATGAGACCTCAAAAATGATCAGTGAATGAATGACTTCACTTCAAGATCAAGGTCACAGGGTCAACAAAGGTTAGTCAAAAAATGACAAATTTTCACAAAATTTCACTTTTTTTAAAAGTTATTAATAATAAACTCATGATTCTTTTATGCATGATAGATAGCAACGAGATACACATACTTTTAAATTGGGTCAACCTCACTCAAAGATCAAGGTCATTGGAGCTGTCCAAAGTCAGTTAGTATAGGTACTTTGAAGTGACCTTGACCCTAAACTGTGAGAAATATAAAGTCCAAACATGTTGTATTTAGAGAGGATAGATTGATCTTTCATATTTGTTCTGGTTTTTGCATTGATCTTGAAGGTGAAGGTCAAAAACATACAAAAAATAGGTAATTGTACAGAGGAATGGCTCTAATTAACCCATAGTATTCAACAACATTGTGTTATTTGATCATACATGAGCATGAGAGGTCACATGAATGTCAAGGTCATCCCAAGGTCAAGATCACTGAAGGTTAAGTTCATCCCAAGGTCACAGTTGTTCTTTGGGTTTTTTGCGTAATACAACTGTTGTTGTAGTTTATTTGATAGTACATGAGTGTATTTGGAGAAGTGGTTCAATGTTATCTCAAGGTCAGGTGCATAGAAACACCAAAGTTGGTATTACTTTGCATTTTAATGCCATGTTTTTTTTTCTAGGCAGTCATTTTCATGTTAAAAATTGCAAGTTCTATAAGGAGCATGTGAGTCATATGGGCTTTGCCCTTCTTGTTTTATTTTCTGTTGAGGGTTCGTTGTCATTTAATCAATAGCTTTTATTTGTCAAGAGGCTGCTACAAAACTTATGATTGTTTTCAAAGACTTGCGTCGTATGTATCAACAAGTGCACTCACTGCAGAATATCGTATACACAAATTTTGACATAGCTGCACATTTTTGTGATAGTGGCCACAATTTTCTCGAATGCCTGTACCTGTATACCACTCCTGGCTCTCAAACTACTTACAACTGATTTATAATATCTAAACAATACTGCAGCATCTCACTATTATATAATAGTAAGATTTGTACTGCTAGTATGCATGTGTGTGAATAGGTGTGTGTATCTGAGTGTCAGTATTTACTTTTTTTAAATTGTTCTTTTTTTTTTTTTCTTTTTTTTTTTTAAGGAGTGGTGAGCTTGTGTGGCTCATGCCCTCACCTGCAGATTGTGTATTTGAGGCGCTGCGTGAATCTGACAGATGAAGGCATCATCGCCTTGGCACAGAACTGCAGGCATCTCAGGGAACTTAATGCTGGTGGCTGTAGTCAACTCACCGACCAAAGTCTCATTGCACTGGGTCAGCACTCACAGTATCTCGGCTCCTTCAACTTCTCCAATGCCTCAGTAAGAGTTAAAAGTCATTTTGTTTCTTTGCTTTTTTAAATCAGTTACAATTTTTTATTTACATCTTTTACCTGGCATTTATGGACCCAGTCATTTGTCATCACTCTTCCCAAAAAGGATAACGTTCAGGAGTGTGAAAATTACTGCACTATTAGCCTCAGGCATTCCAGCAAGGTCCTCCTGAAAATAAAACTCAACAGGTTAAAACCCCAAGCTGAACAAATCATAGATGAAGAACAAGCAGGATTCAGGGTAGGGCGATGTACCACTGAAAAGATTTTTAACCTCAGAATAGGTAAAGGTAAAGGTAAAGGTAGTCCCATAGCCTTGTGGCCGTAGGGGAGCGTGATGTTGGAGATCACACTTATCTTGGGCCAGCGTAATGAGAGTGATGCCCAACTCTCTCCCTCGCTGCTTTACCTTCCCCACCCTCAAGAGAGTAGGTACTCAATCACAGTTGAGTCAACTGAGGGCGTTGTTATTTGTCGCTTCACGCCTTAGCGGACACCCATCCAAGTGCTAACCGCACCGGACGGTGCTTCACTTTCGACACAGTAGCGAGTGCTCCAACCACTGCACTATCCGACACAACCTCAGAATAATCTGCAAGAAATACCTACTACACCAACAACATCTATATCATGTGTTTGTAGACTTTAAGAAAGCATTTGACTGAGTCTGGCATGCAGCTCTGTGGGAAACCATGAGAGAGTACAACATCAGCCCTAAAATTATTGAAGTCATCAAAAGCTTGTATGACAAGGCTACCAATGCAGTCCTCCATAACAGCGAAATCTGGAAATGCTTTAGAACAACAATCGATTTGCGTCAAGGATGTCTACTCTCTCCAACACGCTTCAACATCTTCATAGAGCACATCATGTCAGATGCCCTTGCAGATCACGAAGGCACAGTCATTATAGGGGTTAGAGCAATCTCCAGCCTCCGTTTTGCGGATGACATTGGCTGAAGAGAGGAACAAGAACTTGAACAGCTGGTACAGATCGAGGCTTGACACCACCTTCAGAGCCTATGGGATGGAAATAAGTGCAAAGAAGGCCCAAATGAGAACCAACAACTCTAATGGCATGAACATGGGTAACAAAGTCCAAGGCCAATTCCTCAACACAGTGCATAGCGTCAGACATATAGGAGCCATTGTATCAGACAATGGGTCCCGACAGGAAGTCCTCTTTAGAATCGCACAAACAACTGCTGCCCTGACAAGGTTAAAGCCCATTTGGAAAGACCGGACCATCAGCCTACATTCCAAGGTAATAGGCTGGTGTGCTCCCTTAATTGTAATCTCCATCTTACTATACACTTGCGAAACATGGACCCTCACAGCAGATTTACAACGAAGAATACAAAGCATGCAGATGAGGTGCTACAGAAACAGAAGACTTTTGGGCATTTCCTATACCCAGCAGATCACCAACGATGAAGTCCAACAGACCATCACACAAGCTATTGGACAACACAATGAAATGCTCACAGTGGTGAAGAAACGGAAACTCCGATGGTATGGCCACATCACCAGAGCATCAAGCCTTGCAAAGACCATCCTGCAAGGCACGGTGCAAGGAGGCAGAAGAAGAGGGAGACAGAAAAAGAGGTGGGAGAACAACATTCGAGAATGGACTGGCTTGACACTGAGCGAAGCCATGAGGGTTGCTGAGGACAGAGAAATATGTAGTACGCTGGTTAAATGATCATCTGTGGTGCCCAATGACCTTCAAGTGATAGGATAGGATAGGATAAGATTATAAATGCAGCAGAGAAATTTATTTGAATTGTTGTGTTGAAATACTTCATTATGAGTGTTGGTTGTTATGGATTTAACAAGATTATTCTTATCATATCCATGTTTTCTAAAAATTTTATTAAAATGTTATGTTTCATGGTATACTTCTTGCGAAGGTTTACTCTTCACAGAAGAACTGAGAGGAACACTCAACTTGATTTGTTAAAAGTTTTATGTCTGCTCTGTGTCAAACTGATAGTACTGTCAAACATTGTGCAGGTGACAGACAATGGTGTTTACAGTCTTGTTAGTGGTGTCTGCTCTTCTACCCTCAAGGTATTTCTTTCCTTAGAAAAGAGAGTTGTCTCTATGTAGCATGCTTGCCAGCTCATAGTCATAGAGATGTTCAGCACTCAGAATCAAACCCACATTGTCCAAAATAAAGGATTGCAGTTGTAGACGAGCGGGTGAAATACATAAATTATCATTATTATGCAATCAGTATGTCAGTAATACAAATTTACAATGTATTGGAATAGAAGGATAGATGTTGCATGGCTAATACTATGTTAAAATGAGGATGAGGATGAGGATTGGATATGCAGCTACTATCAGTGTTATTACAGCGCGTTCAGTAAGGCAGATATAAGACAAACTGCTTGGATTGTTGCAGGAAATTGATATGAGCCACTGCCAGCTGTTGTCGGATGAGGCAGTTGAGAGTGTTGTCCAGTGTTGCCCGCAGATCAAAATTCTCATTTTCCATGGTTGTCCACGCATAACTGGTTGGCATTTTATCTTAATTTTGTTTTTATAAAAAATCAAGCATTCAAGCATAATTAATTTCTTTTCCTTTTTTTTTTTTTTTTTGCGATTACATTATTTGCAGTATTTAAAGGTTTTTGCTGGTTGAACATTTTAGAATATTTTAAAAAGTACATGACCATAAAAAGTTAAGTGACAATGTTGAGGATGTATTTACAAAGCGTAACATAATTTTGTAACTACTGTAAAACAAAAACGAAACAAACATAAAAAACAACAAACAAACAAAATTAACAAAATAAAAATATAAGAATTTCAATTTTAAGCTGTGCTGATTAGCAGCAGCATAAGGAAATAGAGAAGGGAGGTAAATTATAATGTGTATTTTTTTAAATGAATTCTCCAATGTTTTCCAGTATGTTTAAAGTTTTGTAGTTTAAAGTAGTAGATTTTGGAAATATGATTTATTTATTTATTAACCTTTTTTGTCTTCAGAAAATGCCAGAGTGGCCCTTGAAGAGCTGATGCTGCAAAATGGATCGAACAAAATGACGCAAGTGACTTTCACAGTCTACTGACCATCTCCACTCTGCAAATGAAAAGTTTAATGTTGATCTCGTTTTTTTGATATAATAAATAAATAAACAAATACATAAATAAATAATTAAAAGACCTCCTAGTAAAGCCCTACAATATACAATACAAAATATTTTTATTGTTCGACTTGCACTGTGCATATTTGAAAGTGAAAAATTAATTGATTATGGTATGGGATCAAAAATTAAAAATGTCAAAAATGCCTTTAAGAAATGCCGAACAACTTTCTACTGATGCAAGTTTTTCACATGTTCTGCTGTAATGCACTCCTGCATGGATGTGGCCTATGTCTCATCCTATCCTATCCTATTCTATCCCGTAACTCAGAGGTCGTAGGGGCATCACAGATGATTGTTTAACCAGCGTACTCCATCTTTCTCTGTCCTCAGCAACCCTCATGGCTCGCTCAGTTAAGCCAGTCCATTCTCGAATGTTGTCCTCCCATCTCTTTTTCTGTCTCCCTCTTCTTCTGCCTCCTTGCACTGTGCCTTGCAGGGTGTCTTTGCAAGGCCTGATGCTCTGGTGACGTGGCCATACCATCGGAGTTTTGGTTTCTTCACCACTGTGTCATTGTACAGGCCAATGACTTGTGCGATGGTTTGTCGGACTTCGTCGTTGGTAATGTGCTGGGTATAGAAAATGCCCAGAAGTCTTCTGTACACCTCATCTCCATGCTTTGTATTCTTCGTTGTAGATCTGCTGTGAGGCGTATGTCTAAGGCACATGTTTATGCATATGTGATGATAGATTGTGACATTCCGCGTTATAGTTTCTGTGATACTCTTCTTTAGTTTAAATGTTTTTCTAAACTTTATCTTCAAAGGAAGAAGATGGAAAAATAAATGTTACACTGCCAGTACTGTGTTCATCACAGATATAAATAAACAAGGAATTGTCAAAGCATTACATTTGTATTTCTACCGTCATAGTAGTTTTTCCTTCTCACTGAAAAAAGCAACAAAAACTTTTTTTTCAGAAAAGGTTATGTTTTGGTTTAGTGTCTGTATTTAATTACACAACGAACGAAAAACGATGCTTAACGTCCTATTGCATGAGCGTTAAGGACAATAAAATTGGGCTAAAAAGCCCTCATCATACATATTTACCAGACCATTTGGTCTGGCTCTTTTCTGGCCGTCTAATTACACATAGTTGTGTATTGCGTTGTGATATATTTAATGCATTTTCCTTTATGATGCTTGTATTTTATTATATAAATTATAATATTATTGTGTATTAAGTTGTATATTTATTGAATTTCATGTTATCTTGTAACTTGTATTGTATGTTGTTGTTTTTTGTTGTTTTTTTAAAACAAAATTTAAAGTTGAATCTGAAGTACATTTTTCAAATTGAATACTAGATAGTATGATCAAGAAGAGTTTATTAATCTATATTACACTGAAAAAACTGAAATCATGCCTGTAGGCAAAGCCTCGTGTCTCAGGCAGGTCGGCAGCGACTCCCTAGTTGTAAATGGCAGCAGCATTCCGTACCAAGACTCTGTGCGCTATCTTGGAGTCAAAATCGACCAAACTTTGTCAATGCAAGATCAAATTGGTACTATTTGTCGTGCTACTTTTCTCGAGATGAGGCGCAATGCCTCTATTCGACCGTTTTTAACCGAGTCAGCGTGTGCAGCTCTTGTCAATGCTTTTGTGACATCACGGCTTGACTTCTGCAATTCTGTTCTGGTTGGTCTTCCAGCTGAACAGATAAATCGCCTTCAACGCGTACAAAACAACGCAGCGCGTCTTATTTTGAAACGGAAGAAAAGGGATCACACCACTCCCTTACTATGCAAGCTTCACTGGCTGCCGGTGAATTTTCGCATTCAATTCAAGGTCTGCGTTTTGGCTTTTCGGTTCTTTGAAGGCACACTACCATCCTACCTAGCCAATGTACTTGTAGCCTATAAACCAACTCGGGCACTACGTTCTTCATCTGAACGTCTTTTGACAGCGCCACGCCGAAATATGAAAACTTTCGGAGAACGTGCATTTTCTTTTGCTGCGCCTACTCTCTGGAATTCGCTGCCGGCAAACATGAGAGGCGTACCTGACTTGATGACATTCAAATCGCAACTGAAAACTTATCTGTTCAAGCTTGCATTCAAATAATAATTATTATTGTTGTTTTTATTTTATTGTACTATTATGTTATATGTGTTGTAATGACAGGATGTACAATGGATGAATGCGAGTGGGTGCGCAATGAGTCACAATGTGAGATTTGCGCGATATAAGTACCATTCATTATTATTATTATTATTATTATTATTATTATTATTATTATTATTATTGGCATGGAAGCTCTCAACCAAGCATATAGTACTAGGCAGCCTAAAAGACATTGGGGTCCTTGATAACATCAACCCACAAGTGAAGCAAAGGGCTACTTGATATCCATGGCACGTCACTCATTACCACACTCACACAGTACGCCCGCTTAGTTACTTCACACCAAGACCTTGGAGCGTGTTTGTCCTGCACCGCTGTGCCTGTGTATCTACTCTAAGGAAGACAAGCCATTTACTGCTGTAGCAGACGACCCTTTGAACATGAAGAGTCCAAGTTTTGCAGATATTAGACACAAGACATGTTTGCATAAAGTAAGAAAAAAAGTCATCTCCTATTAGCGTGAATGAGATAATTTACAAGTCTTTGTGCAATTTTGATCTTGACCTCAGAAGCACACTTTTAACGTTTTGGTGAGAGCCAGATATGTCTGGTGGTTGAGGAAGCTAAAGTGCTTGCACATGTGTGTGTGTTGGGTGGGAGGGGAATGGGTTGTTTGTGGAGAATGGATGGATGGGTGTGTGGTGGGGGGTGGGGACCTGTGTGTGTGTGTGTGCACGTTCGTGTGTTTAGCATATATGAACGGGTATTTGGAGCTCTCGTGTTTTAATTTGTGGCAATATGCTCTGCTTGACTGAGTTGAGTGTATTAGAGCTTTTCTGCAATTTGAAATGTTTGAACATAAAGCACTTTACAACAGTCATTTTTCAAGCTTTTATCCTACTTAATTTTGCCTTCATGCAGCTGCTGACACAGGCATTTTTTGTTGTTCATTTTAATGTGATTTTACAGTTTCCGGCCATGTAAAGTTTTGTCTTAGATACTTGGAACAATTTATTGTACATTAAAATTTACTTTAATTGTGTATTGTATGTTATATTTATTGTTTTTGTTCTTGTTGTCTTTTTTAATAAATGTATTAATGTGTGACTTAACATTTTAATACAGTAAATAAACTTACGAACAAAAAATCTGGTGTCTTGTGTTTCTGATGATATAGAGGAATGAATGCTTGCACCAAAGAATGTTCAGCTATAAACTTTCTTTGTTTGTGCTCATCATGAAAGAGTGACTAAAATGATATTGTGCAGTTTCACTGACATGCCCTTGCAGATCACAAAGGCACTGTCAGCATAGGGGGTAGAACAATCTTCAACCTCTGTTTTGCGGATGACATTGATGGATTGGCTGGAGAGGAACAAGAACTTCAACGATTCAACGATTCAACGAAGTTTATTGGCCAAATTGACATAAAACATGCACATGGAATATGTTGCGATGTGGCAGTAACATTCATAAAACATACATGCAAACACACGTTTACCAGCTAATAAAATACTGATCAAGCGTGCACACATACATACGCAAACAACAAATAGTAAAAATAAACAAATAGGTGCCAGTGGATAATGACGTGGCGTCAGTAACAGCATTATACATTTAACATTATAAGACATTTAAAGCGAGAGCAGCCTCTGGAAAAAAAGAATATCTAAAACGGTTTGTTCTGGTTTTGAGGGCTCTGAAGCGCCTGCCGGACGGGAGGAGCTCGAACAGATGGCCGGCTGGGTGTGAGGGGTCAGCTGTGATGTTTCTAGCTCTACGGACCAAGCGCGTGATGTAGATCGAGGCGACAGATGGAAGTTCGCACCCGATAACTCTGGACGCGTGTTGAACAGCTGGTACAGAGGCTTGACACCATCTCCAGGGCCTTTGGAATGGAAATAAGTGCAGAGAATACCAAAATGATGACCAACAACACCAATGGAATCAACATGGACATCAAAGTCCAAGGCCAATCCCTCAACACAGTGCATAGCTTCAAATATTTAGGAGCCATTGTATCAGACAATGCGTCCCGACAGGAAGTTTTCTCCAGGATTGCACAAACAACTGCTGCACTGACAAGGTTGAAGCCCATTTGGAAAGACAGGACCATCAGTCTAAATTCCTAGGTAAGGCTGCTGCGCTCCCTTGTCATCTCCATCTTCCTATACGCTTGCGAAACATGGACCCGCACAGCAGATCTACAGCAAAGAATACATAACATGGAGATGTGGTGCTACAGAAGACTTCTGGGCATTTTCTATATATCAGCACATCACCAACAACGAAATCCGACAGACAACATGATGACATGCTCACAGTGGTGAAGAAACAGAAACTCCGATGGTATGGCCACATCACCAGAGCAGCGCAGGCCTTGCAAAGACCATCCTGCAAGGCATGGTGCAAGGCAGCAGAAGAAGAGGAAACCAGAAAAAGAGGTGGGAGGACAACATTCGAGAAGACTGGTTTGACACTGAGCGAAGCCATGGGGATTTCTGAGGACAGCGACAGATGGTGTGCGCTGGTTAAACGATCATCTGGCCCAACGACCTTCGAGTTATACGGGAAATGATAAAATAGGATAGATAGAATAATATCATTAATGAACCAACGGAAATGTAATGCATTTAGAACCAAATACGTTAAACATGTTTTATGTGTACGTCGCAGCCGATTATTAAACTGTTTGGTTCATTACTAGATAGTCCTTTGGGAACAGTTTTGTAGCATTTTACCTGATATGATTTGTTAGTAACGAAATTAAACTGGGTAGTAGTGTTTGCCTATGGCTTAATATCCATATTTTATATGCTTGGGAATAATTTAGATGAACATAAAAGCTCTGAGTTTTGTTGTAGATATATTTTTATTTAATTCCGATTGTTTATTTTGTGCATATGATATGGACTTAATTGTGTGTGCAAGCGTGTTTGTTTGTATATGTAAGTGTATTTTTTGGGTGTATGTATACATGTGTATATGTAAGTGAGATGATTAGTGAGTGAATGATCGTCTAAAATCATAAATTGTGTATAGATGTAAAATGAAATAAATGTACAAAATATTAAAATGAGTTGTGAAATTGGAATTAAAATAGCAAATCACAATTACGTATAGACTTAAGGTGAAATTTTTTAAAATAAAATTAAATTGAGTTGTACAATTGGAATTAAAACAGGTAATTTGTGTGTGGCACTCTAGTCTCATCATGGGAAGTAATCTGAACTGCATTGATGAATGTGGAATTAACACGCGTTGTCTTTCCTTATACCATCTAAAGCAAATCGCGCATGCCTAGTAAACTAGTCCGCCATTTTTTGTCAGTTAGATTGGAGGGCATTTAACGGTAGGTTTTGCTTATTCAGTATCGACGTTCTGGTACCAATCACGAATGCACTAAAATAACTGTAACCTAACGTTGATCTTCGCCGACTGACACAGCCGACAGATTAAGAATCTTCTTCTTTGGGAGGTAAGTTCGACATGTTGGTGTTTCTTTCCTCCTGTTGTGAAGATTTTCCTATTTCGTCGCTCTTCAGTTTTGAGGATTCTTCTTTCGTTTTTTATCGGTGGAGATGATGTCCGTGGAAGTTTTTATGTTTGAAAGCATCGTGTAATAAAGATTAATTGGCATTATGTTTTTTAATAACATTGTATACTGCAGCGAAAGCGCAGATTCACGTCAATGGACGGTAAAGCACGAAGTAATACATGTATACATTACATGATAAGCCTACGGACTTCACAGCCTGTGAGTGAATACATACAGAATAATTTAGATTTAGAATACTATAACTTATAGTATAGACACATTAGACTATAGTATAGTTGACTTTCATTTTCGTTAACACTTTAGAGACGAAACCGTTTTCCAAAGTTTTTGGCGTAAATTACTAAATAAAGATATCTTCTTTTTTTTTTAAATTAAAGATCTGACAGAAAACTGAGAAAGCGGGTGATGCAAGTCTATTTCAGATACACAGTACTTGCACGAGTTCTTTGTTGTGGTCAAGCAAGATGACAGACTTGTTACCATTTTTGCATTTAGATATGCCAGGGAAGCGTGGTCGGCCACCCAGGAGTGCAAAAAATGGGTCTGAGACCTCTGCAAGCAGTGAAAATACAGGTACAATTTGGGAAGTTAGCTGTTTTAATTTTTTTTCTTTATTTTGTATTTTTAGTTTAGTATAAATTGTGAAGTTATTGTTCTTTTCGACTTTTTTTTTTTTAAAATATGTGTACTTAGAACTTCATACTACTAATAATATCTAATATTAGTGCAGATTTTTCTATGGTTTTCTGACTATATCAAAAGAAGCCGGAAATATTCACAAACAGTACGTTGACCTTATTTTCTAAGAATACAAACATTGAGATACCCATGATGATGGTGTAAGTAATAATAAAGATCCTATCCTATCCTGTAATTCAAAGCGGTAATTGGGGCACCACAGAGGATAGTTTAACCATCTTTCTTTGTCCTCAGCAACCCTCATGGATTCGCGAAGTGTCAAGGCAATCCATTCTCGAATGGTGTCCTCCCACCTCTTTTTCTGTCTCCCTCTTCTTCTGCCTCCTTGCACCATGCCTTGCAGTATGGTCTTTGGAAGGCCTGATGCTCTGGTGATTTGGCCATACCATTGGTGTTTCCCTTTTTTCACCACTGTGAGCAGGACATCATGTTGTCCAACGGCTTGTGTGATGGTCTGTCAAACTTCATCGTTGGTAATATGCTGGGTATAGGAAATACCCGGAAGTTTTCTGTAGCACCTCATCTCCATGCTTTGTATTCTTCGTTGTAGGTCTGCTGTGACTGTCCATGTTTCGCAATCGTATGATAGATGGAGATGACAAGCAGCCTTAGTTACCTTGGAGTGTACATGTATAGACTGATGATCCTGTTTTCTCAAATGGGCTTCAACCTTATCAGTGCAGTAGTTGTTTGTGCGATCCTAAAGAGGACTTTCTGTCAGGATCCATTGTCTGATACAATAGCTCCTAAATATTTGAAGCTATGCACTGTGTTGAGGGATTGGCCTTGGACTTTGTTGTCTGTGTTGATGCCATTGGTGTTGTTGGTCATCATTTTGGTCTTCTCTGCACTTATTTCCATTCCAAGGCTCTTGAGGTGGTGTCAAGCCTCTGTACCAGCTGTTCAAGTTCTTGTTCTTCTCCAACCAATCCATCAATGTCATCCACAAAATGAAGATTGCTTGTAACCCCTGTGCTGACTGCCTTCGTGATCTGCAAGGGCGTGGGTAGAAAAAACGGCTTCAAATTTTCACTTTCTAAAACTGAATGCATTCATTTTCATCGTAAACAGAACCAGGTTTTGAATCCTTCTCTCCATGTTTTTGTCTATCCCATCAAAGTTTTTAAACAAGTGAAATTTTCGGGTAATATTTTTGACGGCAAATTAATTTTTTTGCCGAATATTAAATACCTGTGGGAAAGCTGCCAGAAAGGTCTTAATATTTTGAAAGTTATCAGCCACACAGACTGGGGAGCAGACAAGCAAACTCTGCTCCTCCTCTTTCATTCTCTGGTAATGTGGTATGCTCTAAATTGGATTATGGTAGCATCGTATATAAATGGTTCCATTAGGAAATCCTATCTGAAAGCCTTGGATCCAATCCATCATCAAGGTCTTTGGATCTGCCTGGGGGCGTTTTACACTTTCCCGAAGAAAGTTTTTGTGCTGAGGCTGGTGAACCTCCCTTGGAGATCCGTAGGCTTCAGCTCGCCATGAACTATTTTCTCAAACTTAAAGCAAACCCTGAAAATCCCGCTTAAACTAAACCCTTTATTTACACTTAAATACTCCAACAAACCAACAGAAGTTCCTCCTTTTGCTATCAGAATGTGTCCTCACTTTGATAGTGCAAGCATAGATATTGACTCTGTTAATGATGACCAATTCTTAACTGTGCTCCCCTTGGAACCTCATCAACCCCATTATCAACTTCCACCTCACATCCTTCAAAAAGAACGACACTTCTGAAGCTGTTTATAAGCAACTTTGCCTAGAATAATGTTCATTGTATAAAGGATACGAAAAACCTTTTACGGAGGGGTCGAAGAAGGGAGACGCAGTTGCTGCTGCGTCGGTCTCTGGGAGACACTTCGACCAGCCTTTGCAACAGTGTATACGTGATTTTTGCTCGGTTTTTATAGCTGAGCTCAAGGCAATTCATTTAGCTCTGAAACTTATCAGTCCAAACGATCCTCTTTTTTAATCATTTCTGATTCATTGTCAGCACTTCAGGGTTTCCACAAAAAGATATCACACCCCTTTCTGGCAGAGATCCATGAGCTCCACACACAATTTGTTTCTGAGGGTAAAAAGATTGTTTTTATGTGGGTACCTAGTCACATGGCCATAAACAATATTGCAGTGGACAAAGCGGCTAAAGAAGCTCTGCATCTAGATTTTCCTTCACTGATTTTCCAATTTGTTCCATACTCTGACCTGTGTTGTATGACTGACTCTTATTGTAAACGGCTGTTGCAGACCAAATGATCTAATCAAATTGATAACAAATTATTTTAAATTCTTCCAGATTGGTCTGCCTCTTGCCTAACTTTGCATCCACTCGCAACGAAGAAACTGTTTTTGTCACCCATGGTTTCCTTTTGTAAGACTAAGAACCACCGTGGTGCTTTGCATGTGATAAGTCCTTTTCTGTCTGCCATTTTATGTCTGAATGTGCTGATCTGGTTGATGAAAGAGAAAGATATTTTGGTTCTATATACCTTTTAATGAGATTTTTGAAGTTTGCAATATAGTCGACACCTGTTTCAGTTTTTACATGATGTTGGTTTTTACATGTTGTTTATTGCATTATATAGGTCATATAGTCTTGTTATATTCTTGGTTAAATTTCATTAGTAAGACTGGTTTTATTTACATTTTTTATCATATGTAAATGTTAGGAGGTTGGTCTGATTTTGGTTAGTTTTGTGTGGTCCTGACTCAGCTCTTTGCAGTCAACTGGATCCTTTAAACATTGAATAATCTGCAAGGGCATCTGACATGATGCGCTCTATGAAGATGTTGAAGAGTGTTGGAGAGAAGGCATCCTTGACGCATGCAGATTGTTGTTCTGAAAAAGTTCCTGATGGCATTGATATGGAGGACTGCACTGGTAGCCTTGTCATACAGGCTTTTGATGACTTCAATAATTTTAGGTCTAATATAGTACACTCTCAGAGCTGCATGCCAGACTCAAACGCTTTCTTGAAGTCTACAAACACATGATATGGATGTTGTTGATGCTGTAGATATTTCTTGCAAATTATTCTGAGGTTGAAAATCTGTTCAGTGGTACTTCACCCTGCCCTGAATCCTGCTTGTTCTTCAGCCTTGTTCAGTTTGGAGTTACAACCTGTTGAGTATTATTTTCAGAAGACTTTGCTGGTATGCTTATGCTGATGGTGAGGTACTTTTCAAACTCCTGAAGGTTACCCCTCTTGGGGAGAGTGATGACAAGCAAGTGGGTCCATGGTGTAGGCCACTCCCAACTCAGCCAGATCTTGTTACCGATATTGGTGAGGGCGTCAATCATTGATTCTCCTCCTGCTTGAAGCAATTCTGCTGGTATTTTGTTCACTCCCGCTGACTTCCCCTTCTTCAGAGATTGCACTGCTGCCTCAACTTCTTCTTGGAGAATTGGGAGGATTTCTTCTTCTCTGTTCTGGGGACATGCTAGAACTGATGGGTCTCCCTTTGGTGTGTGGTTGTAAAGGTCAGAGCAGGACTCAGTCCATCTATCCAAGACTCCTTGTTCTTCTGTATGCCTTAAATAATAAATTAATATAATAAAGTTACGCTTGGATTTGTTATCTTTTTTTTCTCTTTTCCAGATGGATCGCAGTCACCCCAAAAACAGTCAACCCAGTCCATACCAGCTGCAGTCACAATGGCTCAGCGCAGACACAGAGAGAGGAGCGGTGACTCCAGGGGTGACGTGACAACACCACCTGCATCGACCGCCATGTCACAGGAGACCTCAACACCTGGTGGAAGGAAGCGTGGAGGAGCCAAAGGGGAAAACATTGGCGAGCCTGAAGACAACGCAAAGACAGATACTACAGAGATTGAGAGTGTGTCATCAACTTCTTTCAAGGATGAAACACAAGGTGAGAAAGTAAAAAAGCTATTTTACCAAACGAAATGTTTATAAAAAGATTTTTTTTAATAACGCCTGACACACATAATGGTAAGGTTGAAAGAGTGAGCAGTGTTGACATTTGTTTGCTACAAATAATGACAAGCTTATATGAATGCTTAACCTCTCTTACTTATATGTTGCAAAATAGCATTTGTATTGAGTTTCAACTTTCATTCTGTTACAACCTTTATCAAATTTGTAAACCACTGGGACTGTTATTGCCAAATTGAAGTCGGCGTTTAATTTGATTAACTGATCAATAGATTCCTTGCAATAGATTTTTTTCTGGATTATCATTGTTCTCATTTTTGACTCACATGCATAGCAATGTGAATCTATGTTCTCACCCCACCCCACCCCCCTCTACCCACCCCTTTATCCAACCCCTCCCCCCTTCTTCCCCCCCAAAAAAATAGTATATATATATATTTCCATATTTTTGCAAATCTATGCAAGGTAAGTCCTAAATAGTCCAAAAATGATATATATATATAAAAAAAAGTCAGTCAGTTTGTCTGTCTGTCATCTGTCTGTTCAAAAACTTTAAAGTGGCCAAGTACTTGGAGCCTATTTCAACTATCACCACAACCAAACTTGGTAAGAGGTTGTATACCCATCAGACCTTGAACATGATCAGTGAATGAATGACTTCAAGGTCAAGGTCACAGGTCATCAAATGTTAGTAAATAAAATGACAATTGGTCACAATATTTCACTTTTTTTTCCTAGGTTTTTAACACAATGCCATTCGGGGCAGTTTTGAGCTTTCCCTTATTTAGTACTCAACGCAAGGGAAGGAACTTCACAAAATATTCATACCTCGCTCAGGAAAAAAACAATTAATAGTACATGAGTGTATTTTGAGCCAGAGGTCAATGTCATCTCAAGGTCAAGAGCAAAAAAAGATCAAAGTCTGTATTATTTAGCATTTTTATGCCACTATTTCATGTTGTTTTTCCTAGCCACTCATTTTCATGTTAAATATGGACTTCCATAAGGGGTATGTGAGTCATATGGGCCTTGCCCTTCTAATTTTGGTATTGTGTCATCGCAGCTGATTCCAGCAAGGGGGAGGGCTTATTAAGTCCTAGACGCAGTAGCAGAGGAGTTGTTCCCAACCGTCGCTTTCAAGACATGGATCTGGAATACTGGAAGAAGAAACCTAAAGAGGAACCTGATGATGGTAAGCAGATGAAGGAAAGAATAGAAGACGAAGGTGTAGAAGAAGAAGTAGAAGTAGACTATGTGTGGAATAATGGAAATAATATTAATTCTTTCAGTTTTATATACAGCCTTCTGATACAATTGTATTGAAAGTTCAGCCTTGTTCAGGAGGCGCACATTCATAATGTTGCACGGTGCCCAATGATGACAGAACACTGCGCAAAATTTAAGTGCAGGCTCTGCAGCTAGACTCCAGCACGAGAAGTGTTGTCGAGTTGTTGCTAGCATTGCAGTCTGCTCAATGTAAACACTGTGTAACTGAGGGTACCTTTTCACATTCGTGCTTTTGTCGTTGTTTACCAGAGTTTCCCATGCGATATAAACATAATAAAGCGTGATCTTGTTGTATTTGTTATGTGGAGAAGAATAATGTGATAATGAGAATGATTTACATGCACTTTTTTAGATCAACCACCTGAGAAGAAAGCCAAAGTGCTGAAAATGGGTCGGCCAGGCAAAGACCCTAAGTCGCCTTTAGTACTTGGGTAAGTCACTGCATTATTATTATTATTATTATTATTATTTTGGTAACGCTTTAATGTCCCTTTTTATAGGAAAATTCTTATTTATTTTATTTTTATTTTTGTTATTTAAAAAAACAAAAACATAATGTATAATTATCT
>CM072515.1:68801066-69033566 GCA_036898135.1 Oncomelania hupensis
TCCGAACTTCTACAAACACAAGAAGAAGCACATTGGTAAGTATTTACTCAGAGATCTGTGTGAACACACACATGTTTGTTTGTTTTTTAAAATACACACACAAAAACAACAGCTTCCACTGGCTTCATGCAGTTAAAGACATTTTTTGCTGAAAAATATATTGTGCCTTCATTGATTTGTTGTGAACTTCATTTCTTTCAGTGCCAGTGATTGATCTGCATGAGTTCAAAGACTCTAAGAGTCAAAAATATATTTTCACTTCTATAGACGAAATCATTTTGCGCACTGAAAAGTAAAAGGGGGTGAACTAAACTCCGCATGCAAAACCACGAATTGGAGGAAGGAGTAACATTGCCAACTTGGGAAATAGCTGCAGCATACTATGTGTTGTGTGGTTTGTTTGTTTTTTTTCATCTGTAATTTATTCTTGCTGTGTATCCACTTTGTTTTGATTTGTACTAACAGCCTTTCTTGTGCACATTCCATGTGTAGATGCCAACATGCGGCCGTTTGTCTGCGCACAGTGCGATTACCGTGCAGCGACTAGCAGCAATCTGAAACGCCACCTGGAGATCCACCAGGACATTCGCAACCACAAGTGTCAAATCTGTGACCTCAATTTCCGACAGAAAATCCACCTGGAGCGCCACATCAAGTACAGACATGAGGTAAACAGGAGAAGATCAAGATGGCTATGGGTGTAGGTGAAAAGGCCGCAATCTGGACTTCCGGCTTTTTTAAAATTTATGTGCGCTTCCGGCAGTCACAGTGCTAGAAGAAAATACAGGTCTGATGCAGTGTCTAGGCACAGGCAATTGTCTTGACTTGACAGTTGTAAATACTGTGAGGAAAGGTTCAGGCGGACTTTTGTTACATCCGTAGATGATATCCATGTACAAGAAGCTGAGAGTAGCTGTTCAAATAAAGTTTGACATGGTAAAGCAAATTAGCTTTGAAGAGAGTAGAACACTAGTAGAAAGTACCTTTCCACGTGCTAACATGAGCTAAGCCAAGAGAATGGCAGGATAAAACTACCTTAAAGAGAGCAGAGCTTCGATTGGTTGAGGTGCGGTGCTGCTAGGTAAAACACTTTGAAAAGACAATGGTAGTGAATTGGATTTTGTCTCCTGAGGAAGTAATTTAGCGAAATAGGTGCATTGAGAACGTTTTTAGTCTGCTGCGTTATACCTCCTTTGTTTCTTTCTTTACGTCGTCTTCTGTAAATGAAAGGTTTTCCCCCTAAAAGGGCCTGCCTACCATCCCGGAGTGGCCGTAGTTGTCCCTAAAAATCGCAAATATACATTGAGTGTCCCGGAATCCAGATTTTCGGTGGTGTGTCCCGGAAAATGGTCAACTTACATATTATTTTGAGTAAACATTTTGTGCAGGTGTACTCATTAGGGACCAGTCATGAGATTTCTCCATTAATTAACGTAAAACTGTTGAAGACCCAAGGGTCATTTCTGAGATTCGCACAGAACCGGTGTGAAAATGTGGAGAGAGGGAGAGGGAGGTGAGGTTTTGTTTTACGTTCTTGTGAGCACCATTTTTATTCCCAAAGCACGTTTTTCATCAAATTGCTCCAAAAGATGTTTTAATAATATCAAGCCATTTGAGAACAGCGCTGTTAGTTACTATTCGACACGCTATCGGCTTCAATGTTTTTAAACGAACATCTTGAGAATTCTGGTATATGTGTGCCTTCTTGTCATCATCAAGAATGACAAGATGCTGTTTCGGAAATTGAAAACCAGTGACAAAGCTCTTGCGAGAGATTTAGACAAGAAAGGAAGTGTCAGAAACTGTTGGAATTGGAAGTGGTTGTAGGAGTCCGTGACACTTTATTTTTCAACACAACCTTGCACCACAAGTCTTTCTTTTCTATTACATGTACATTCACGAGCAAGTGTTGAATAGAGTTGAGAGACAGCAGTTCAGAACATCTACATTTTCAGCATTTTGTTCTTATTAATTTTAGTAAATTTCTTTATAATTATTTGAACTACTAAATAATGCCATCTGCTTATGTTCCAATGTACACCAAAACAACCATCAGCACAGCTTCAATGTTTGACTCTGATTATAAGTGATTGGTGACAAAACAATGGACTTTGTTTCACAGCTCAGATGTCAGGAGAGTGATACTTTTTCAATCCAAAATATAAAAAATCAATCCGAAATATGAAAAATCAATCCAAAATAAATATTAAAAATCAATCCGAAATATGAAAAATCAATCCGAAAAATGAGAAAGTAATCAAAAATATAAAAAATCAATCCAAAATGTGAAAAATCAATCTGAAATATGAAAATGCAACCAGAAATTTGAAAAATCAATCTAAAATGTGAAAAAGCAACACCAAAATGCAAACAAGCAATCCGAAATATGACAAATCAATCCGAAATACCAAAAAAATCAGTCCAAAATATTGAAAAGCGATCCAAAATGTAAAAAAGCAATCCAAAATGTGAAAAATCAATCAGAAATATGAAAAATCAATCAGAAATATGAACAATCCAAAATCACAGTACTAAGTTTGTGAATGCGTAATGCGTTCTACTTGTGTTGATAGTCATGTGTAGTCCTTTCAGCTGCCTCATGAAAACTTACGAGTGAAAAACAATGGCGTAGTCTAAAAGAAAAGCGGCGTGTGATGATGGTTTAGCCTCTACCTTGTCTTCTACTTTGGCAAAGAAACGTTAAACAACATTTAAAACAGCCTATTTTGTGGAAACAGAAAAACATCAGAAAAACATTCAAATATCTTAACAGCAACAGAAAAGTCAAAAGATCTGCACCTTTTTTGAGACCACAGCAGCAAATTCTGATAAACCTAAACATTACATAAATGTTATTCATGTAGAGACAATGATGGTGGACTTGGTCATTGAGATGAATATACCCATGGCTTATTTAGATACATTAAACAAGGCCATGCACATGATGTTCCCAGATTCCAAAATTGCCAAGAACTTTCAGTGTGGACGCAGTAAGGGTACAGCAATCTTAAAGGAAAATGCAGCCAAAATATCCAAAGTTGGGAGCAACGATGGGGAAGGCAGTAGTAAACTGTTCCCTTTGGTTGTGCACACTGTTGATGATCTTCTTGGTATGTCCTTGAAAATTAGTGTGTCCCTGATTTGTGTCATGTATGTCCTTAAAGTATAAATTTGAGGTAAGCAGGTCTGCCTTAACTTTTCAATCACAGGGAAATAAAGGCATTGAGGAAGTACGCCCCTTTTTACAGGGCCAACTTAGTGTGTGGTGTTGACCTCTTCTCCCTCATTGCTTCATATATATACATACGTATATAGCCACATTTTTTATAACATAACATTAAACAGCCCTGCGTTAACGGCCCATCCTGCCAACAGTCAGTCAGGCTGCAGTCAACAGCGTGAATGGTTCGCATGCTAGGAAGAGACAGTTGGCTGTGAAGGGAATGGAGGGGGTGGTGAGAGTTCAGAATGTTTTTTATTTTTAGGGTACTTGCCCTTGCTTTTGTGGTTGTTACGTTTTGTGAGTGTTTTTACGAGTTGTTGATGTCCAAGGCAAATTTCTGGTTTTTATCGGACAATAAGTTTGTGCATTGTGGTGTTGTGTGGTATTTGTGTCATATTTTATTGTGTTGTCTTGTCGTTACTATTGAGACGTGTTTGATAGTTCCAATAATTTTATTTTGCAAAGCATGCAATGATAGAGTGCAATTACTTTTGATTTGATTTTGTGCTGTTGCTAAAAGAAGCATTGTATAATGTTGATAATTTTCGTCGGTCAATATTGTTGGGAATTTTCTTAAATTGTTTATTCTCGATCAAAGTTTCCAGATGTATCTAATAATAGCTAAACAATTCTTCTGACCTAAATAATTTTCTACGACGTAAAACGGCGAGTAGTTCCGGTGACAAGTTCTCTTTTGATCGGGTGTTACCGCGTCATTCTGGAATGTTAAAAGTTTCTCTCGATTGTGTAGAGGCTATTTCAGTCTGCTTGTAAAAGTGATTTTTGGAAAGCGGTCTTGTATGCAGTTGTTGATGTTTGCTGAATAAAGTTTGGAAACTTTATACGACGGCTCCTGCCTTGTTGCCGAGTGAGCAGGCTGCATGGATAAATGAATTCGAGTTACACATACCAAGATTGAAGCATGGGGACTGAATCAACTATTGATAAACACTGTGTAACAATTGTATTGTAATGTATCATATTGCACTGCACTGTATTGTTTTGTATTGTAATAATTGCTATTGTTCTACAGGAGAAGAAGGTGAAGTGTCCTCTGTGTGACTATGTGTGCGCCAACGAGAACCCTGACCTAAAAGTGCACATCAAGAGGCGGCATGTGCCACAGACGGGGTCAGACCATGCGGTCAGCGCCTTCAAGTGTCCGCAGTGCGGGGTCATCGCCAACAGCAAGCGCGACCTCAAGCAGCATCTCAAGTTCCATCTCAAAGGGCCTGAACTCAAGCTCTTTTGCAACGTCAGTAGGATCACGTTTGCCTTATTTTATTTTATTTAAAATAATTATTTTCATATGTATTTTAAAATGTTTTTGTAGATACAACCAGTGAAAAAGATGTATTAGGTGTGTGTGTATGTGTAAAGTAAGAAAATATGAATGAATGTTTTTTGATGTAAAAGGGTCGATTGTTTTAAGTATTGTCGTTTATTTTTCGTTTGATTTATTAATATACGACCAAAATGGCTGTACATAATTGCTTTAAAATGGAAAGTAAGGTTTGTAGAATTGAATTGAATATTTATGAATAATTTATTTAATTTGTCAACTTATTAATTTATTATTACTTTTTGTGGGGCTTTTTTATTTTCCTTTTTTTTGGGGGGGGGTGGGGGGGGGGGGGGTGGAGACACAGATTTATCATTTTGCGAAACGTTTTGTGTTACTAAAGACATAAGCATAATTTAAGTGTGCCGCTCTGACTTTATCTTGAGTACTTTGTTGAGACCTTGTGTTCCGATTAAAAGAGTTCTCGATCGGCCGTCATTTGCCCAGAAAACGGACTAGTCGTGGAGGCAAACGCAAACAAAACATCTTGTCTATCCCTGTTGTCCTTACACACAGATCATCGCCTACGCTTTCCAACGCGGACCCCACGCTTCATGTTGCATCACACCAACAGGGTACCACTAGGCCTGAGACCCATCGCTGTAACACAGACAATCTCATTCACATCAACCTCTCCCCTCAACCCCTATCTTCACACCTCGATAGCCATAGCCCTCTAGGCCTACGCATTGCATCATTCAATGCTCAATCACTAGGTCCCATTGAAAAACGTACCGCTTTGCAAGATTTCATCTCACACAAGCAGACTGACATCATGTTCATCCAAGAAACCTGGTTTCGGCAGACTGGCGACGAGGGTAAATGCTCTGATTTAACCCCTTCTGACTACTCTGTATGCTCGCTGCCTCGCTCAAATCGCGGAGGTGGCCTTGCTATCATTTACAGAAACAGTCTGTCCCGTCACCTTGGCTTCATTACAGACTTCGCTTTCACTCACTCGTCCTTTGAAGTTGTTCAACTTAGCCTGTCCGTTCCACAGCAGAACATTCACTTCATATGCATATATCGCACCTTTCCAAGCAAGAAAAATAAATTAACTGATGCAATTTTCCACCAAGAATTTCCAGTCCTGCTTGATTATTGCAACACACTGTCAGGAACATACATAGTTTTAGGAGACATTAACTTTCACTTTGACCAACCCCAGCAACCTTCCACCGCAAAGATGATTGAACTTTTAGATCAGTTTAGTCTTTCTCAGTCAGTCACAGAACCCACCTACAGCCGTGGTCACATCATAGATTGGGTTATGCATAGGCCTCAGGATAATGTTGTTAGATCAACTTCAGTCACCCAGGAATTAACATCTGACCATTTCTGTGTCACGTGCGAACTAAGCGTCGCAGCCCCCCCTCCTCCCCCCATGTTCAGGAAGGCTCGCAGCCTGCGCACCATGGATAGGGATGCTTTCAAGCAAGACCTTACCGCTAAAGTGACCCCAGAACTGTGCCCCACTGTGGATCAGCTGAATAGTACACTTCAGGCGGTGCTTGATCGGCACGCTCCCTTGGCCCAGAAAAAGGTCAAGGCAACTCGCTCAGCACCCTGGTACGAGTCTATTATGGACGAGCTCTCTGAGGCGAAGAAACACCGACGCAAAGCTGAGAAAAAGTGGCTCAATTCGGGTTTAGAAGTCAGCAAGCAGATTTTCACCGCTGCAAAAAAACGGGTCACTAAAATAGTCCAGACTGCCAAAACCCGGTACTTTAGCGACAGAATCAGCAGCAGTGAAACTTGTAAACAGTTGTTTGACATTTGCAATCAGCTAAGGGGTAAGAGCAATGCAACATCACTCCCATCCACACATCCAGCATGTCAGCTCCCAGATGTATTGTGTAACTATTTCACACAGAAAGTGGCTGACATAAGGGCCGCTCTTGATAGCCATGAGATCCCACTCACTAACCCATTCTCACCTTCCCTCACCACCGCAAAGATGGAAGTTTTTCAACCAGTAACAGAGCAAGAGGTCAAGAAAGTCATCTTAAGCTCAAAACCAACATCTTGCTCTCTCGACCCCATTCCTACCCCCATGTTGATAGAGAATCTTGACCCTCTACTCCCGACCATTACCCACATTATCAACGAGAGTCTGTTCTCTGGTGTTGTTCCGTCTGTGCTCAAAGCGGCTGTCATCAAACCCCTCCTTAAAAAGCCAAGTTTAGACAAAAATAATCTAAAGAACTATAGACCTGTTTCAAACCTCTCCTTCCTGTCCAAAGTCATAGAAAAAATTGTTCTCAAACAACTGTTTGCCTACCTATATGATAACGCTTTACTTTGCCCCAACCAGTCTGCCTACCGACCATTCCACAGCACTGAGACAGCCCTCCTAAAGGTAACCAATGATCTATTTCTCGCCTTAGATAATGGCAACGTCTCCGTTCTCACCTTATTAGACCTCTCAGCCGCCTTTGAAACAGTCGACCATCACATTCTCTTTAACACTCCTCAACACTATTTTGGAATCTCTGGCTCGGTCCTGGCTTGGTTCCACTCATATCTTTCAGTCACTGTCGATGGCTGTTTCTCCAGCACAGCAGACTTGGTGTGCGGCGTGCCTCAGGGTTCCGTTTTAGGGTCGGTGTTATTCACTCTGTACACCAAGCCACTGCTTCTCCTGCTTAGAAAGCATGCTGTTGAGAGTCAGTCATTTGCAGACGACACACAACTGTATAAATCCACCGCCCCCTCTCTCATTAATTCCACTGTTCAGACTTTGGAGTACTGCATCACAGACATTAAATCATGGATGACACTCAACAAGCTTAAGCTTAATGACGATAAAACCGAAGCCCTCCTCATTCACAAGCACAACACCTCCTCCTCACTCTCGCCTCTCCCAACATCGCTTACAGTAGGGACAACAAACACTCAGTTCTCATCCTCTGCAAGAAATCTCGGCTACATTCTCTCCGATGACCTGTCCCTCAACAACCACATCTCCAACGTCTGTCGCTCTGCATACACGGCCATACGCCAAATCAGCTCCTTTCGCCACTATCTTACAGTCCCGGCCACCAAAACCCTAGTCTGCGCTCTCGTCCTCTCTTGTCTTGACTATTGCAACTCTCTCCTTGTTGGCTCCCCGAAACACATCATTGACAAACTACAAAAGGTTCAGAACTCAGCAGCTAGACTAGTATTCCGAGCAAAGAAACGTAATCACATCACACCTCTACTACATTCCCTTCACTGGCTTCCTGTGCAAGCACGCATAGAGTACAAACTCTCTGTTCTCTGTCACAACTTCTTCACAGATTCTTGTCCTTCCTACCTTGCTGATCTACTGTCTGTCTACTCCCCTTCACGCACTTTAAGATAATCTGCTGACACTCGCACACTCAAGGTTCCCGTCACCCGCACTAAGACATACGGCCAACGTGCATTCGCCTACTCCGCACCTAAGCAGTGGAATTCCCTTCCCTCCCATATCCGCAACATACAATCAACACAAGCATTCAAAAAGGCCCTCAAAACCCACCTCTTCAAACTGCATTATTCAGACTGATTTGTGTCCTGCTGCCATTCTCTCATCTCTTGTCTATGTCTGATCCGTAAGTGTATACGGCTGTAAATATTTATACTGTTTTCCTTCCTGGGCCTAACTGGGCATATAAATAGCTGTGAATAGGTTTTTGCTATTCTACTTTCTGTCTTTTTTTTGTCATTTGTGTACATAGTTGTAAATAGTCTATTTTTGTCTTTTTTGTAATTTATGTACATAATTGTAAATAGTCTGTACCTTCACTGTCCCGTCTTTTGGTGTATTGTAGCAAAAGTGATGTTTCATCGAGTGTATGTATTTATATGTTATGACAGGGTTCGCACAGTTTGTGAAAGTCTGTGAAAGTTTGTGAAAAACTAAAAAAATTATCTGGGCCCTGGAAAGTCTGTGAAATTCACGAAATTGGACTTAGGTCTTTGAAAGTCTGTGAATTTCATGATGTTGAGAAAATCAGATTTCAGCAGTTGTATAAAGTCTAAGAAAAAAAAAAATGAGTGATGAGGGTTTTTCCAGCGCTCCCACACTCCCGATGGCAACCTTGTTGATTTCGCCATTTTTTGGGTCGCTAGGTAACACAGCTTCTTACTTTGAAGAGTTATTTCCCTTGAACTCCTGGATCATGCGCACCCGGATCTGTTTCCGCCGCGATATTTTACTGTTTCTGAGTGAAAATCGTTGCCACTTGCGAAACCCCGTTCCATCATGCCTGGGTTGTGTGTTTTTAACGATGCTTGGATAGAAAAAGAAGACTACAAGCTTTGGCTTACAAAAGATCCACGCAATGACAAGCGAAAAGGTTTCTGTTGTGCGTGTAAGTCGACGATCGACGTGTCACGCATGGGTGAAGGCGCCATCAAAAGCCACAACAAAGGTTGGTTAAAGAAGCAAAATCTCTCTCTCTCTCTCTCTCTCTCTCTCTCTCTCTCTCTCTCTCTCTCTCTCTCTCTCTCCCTCTCTCTCTCTTTTGCAGGACTGGTGAAAAAAAAAAATCCTGAAAAAGTAATTTAAAGGAATGGTGACTTTATTTCTTTCCCTTTACAATACCGCAAACCACGTGTGGATTATTCTTCGTATTCTTTTTGTGTCTATTCTTTTTGATGTTTTGCGAGGGCCCACAATCAGTGCATCAATCATTCTGGCCTCCCATATGTTTTTGAGGGGATTCGCATCTTAACTGTTTTTTCAAGTGGAACCTTTTACAAAAATGTTCAAGGGCTTAGGGTTAGATTACGTAACAGCATTATATATCGTTTGACCTTGAAATGACTTTACAGTTTGACACGAAAGTTTAGTTTTTTCTTAACTGATGCACATTTAACGCACAGACACACACACTTGCACAAATCTGTTCCATTGGGCGTTAATAATAATATGTATTTTATTTTTTAGGTGCAAAGCACATCAAAAATGTGCTGAAGGTTCGGGGTGTGGTGCCTATCACTTTATATGCTGCAAATTCTCCTACCAGTCAGCAACCAGCCAAGCCTTCGACAGCAAGTTCTAGTTCAAGCAATCCCTCAAGTTCTTTGGATAATGTGCCTCAGCAGACACCCAACAATGGAGATATGCAATCCTTTGTGACATCAACCAGTGTACTGAGAGCTGAAATTATTTGGGCTATGAAATGTGTGGACTCTCACTTTAGTATGAACGCTAATGCAGGTCTTGGGGACATCTTCAGTGCCATGTTCCCCGACAGTGCCATTGCCCGTGGCTATTCATGTGCAGATAAGAAAACAGCGTATTTGTGCACTTTTGGTCTTGCCCCTTATTTTAAAGAACAGCTTTCAAAAGCAGTTAAATCTGCTGAGAACTATGTGCTTCTCTTCGATGAGACATTGAACAAAGAACTCCAAGAAAAACAGATGGATATTCACATCCGGTTTTGGAGCAAGGACACTGTTGTGACCAGATTCATAGAGTCAAAGTTCCTTGGACATGCTTCAGCTGAACACTTGTTTGATGACCTGTGTCCTTTGGTTGCATCTCTTGGACACCGAAGTTTGATTCAACTCTCCATGGATGGACCGAATGTTAACCTGAAACTGCGGAATTTGCTTGCTAATGACATTGAAAAGAACACACCTTGTAAGCTGATTGATGTTGGAACATGTGGGCTACACGTTGTGCACAACTCTTTTCGTGCTGGATGTACAGCAACCTCATGGGAGATTGAAACCTTGCTTACTGCAGTCTACAACCTTTTCAGAGACTCTCCAGCTAGAAGAGAAGACTTACGTGTTGTGGCAGAAGCAACAACAGTTCCCTTGAAGTACTGTAGACACAGGTATGTTATACATTCATTACAACTTTTAATGCTCATATTCATTAACTAGATGTAGATGCATAGAGCCTTCTCATGGCAGTTCTGGCAATTCTCTCTCTCTCTCTCTCTCTCTCTCTCTCTCTCTCTCTCTCTCTCTCTCTCTCTCTCTCTCTCTCTGAACACAAATATGATTTGAATATTTAAATTTTTTTCGGAATGATAATAGTGTTTAATTTTTAATGTACTTTAACTTTGATGTTTATGTTATTACGTTAATTTTGTTGTATCAATAGTTCTTATTACAAGATCCAAGGGCAAGATATAAAAAAGCGCACCCAGCGCTTGCTCTTTTACCCTTGAAAAAAATCTTATTTTATCTTATCTCTCCTCTCTCTCTCACTTATTCAACTTATTGTGATACATGAAGAGTTTATAGAATAAATGTTGTTTAATTCAATATGTGGGTGTGTAAAATATAAAAGAGTTTATAGAATAAATTTTGTTTAATTCAATATGTGTGTGTAAAATATATACAATATAATATAAAATATATAATTTTAAATGTAATTTTTATAATTTTTCCCCATACATTTATGTACTTGAATTAATTGACTTGTTCATTGTGGGGTGAGTTTGGGTAGAGGCTCATATAAAGCAGTTTGTCACATGCTTTAAATTTTAAGTTTATCGTTTGCTCAGAGCATACGATAAACTTAAAATTTAAAGCATGTACTGATGTAGCCACCTTTCTTTGAAGGTATACATTTTCGCACTGGGAATGGACAATTGCATCACTGACATTGACATCCATCCCTTGATGTGTGTTTGTTTCAGGTGGCTTGAGAATGCAGAGCCAGCTCAACGAGTTATTGACCTCCTTCCAAACTTGGTTGCCTTTGCATCTGCTGCAAAAAACAAAAGCATAACTGAGCCAGTTTGCAAGTCATTCCTTGACCTCATCCGGCTACTTGGTGATCCCTTATTGAAATCCAAGCTTGAATTTTTTGTCTCGGTTGCCAGGGAACTGGAGCCCTTTCTGGCGTTGTACCAGACTGACAGACCTCTGCTTCCATTCTTGGCTGAGGACATGGGTAGTCTGATAAAGTCTCTTCTGAAGAGGATTGTCAATGACAGCATAATCGAGGGAGCAACAAGCTTGTCTGTGGTGCGCATTGACTGGGAGGCAAACTTAAAAGATCCCAGCAAGGTGGATGTTGGATTTGCAGCCAAAAGGAGCATGCTCTCTAAAGAAGCATCTGACCGCCAAAGGTTCAAATTCCGAATGGACTGTCAAGTCTTCATCAAAGCATTAGTGAAAAAGTTGCTTGATAAAGCTCCTATCAAGTATGCCCTTGTCAGGAATCTTTCTTGGCTCAACCCCTGCAAGATTGTATCTGCTGTTCCTAAGGACCGGACCCATGCTGGAACACAGTTGGAGAATGCACTACACATCTTGGTTGATGCAAAACGAGTGAGAGAAGAGAAGTGTGACATTATCAGAAGGCAGTATGTAAAACTGTGTGAGACAGTTGTTTTAAATGAAAGTGCGTCTGAGGCATTCAGGTCCTTCAACTATAAGATGGACAGACTGGATGAACTGTTCTATGGTGAACTTCATCAAAAAGAAGAATTCAGAGAGCTGTGGGCAGTTATACAAATGCTTCTACTCCTATCTCACAGCCAGGCTGCTGTTGAGCGAGGTTTCAGTGTGCATAAACAGACAACAGTTGAAAACTTGAGCAAACAAAGTCTGGTCGGCAGACGACTGATCTACCAGGCAGTGAGGTCAGCTGGAGGACCCTTGTCAGTGCCAGTAACAAAGGATCTTCTCTGTTCTGCTTCTGGTGCCAGACGAAAATATGAAGAATACTTGGAGCAGCAGAGAAAGGAAGATGAGAAGAAGAAGATGGCAAAGAAAAGAAAGGCTTTTGATGAAGAGGTGGAGGCACTCAAGACCAAGAGCAAGCAACTCAGACTGGATATTGCTTCTCTGGACGAATCTGCAAATTCCAAGGCAGAAGCTGCAGAAAAGCTGGGGAAACTGGCTCTGATATCAGAGTCCAACGCTCTTAGAAGAAGGGCACAAGAAAAGGCTGCTCAGTTGAAGGAGAATGAAAAACTTGTTGAAGAAAAAGTTTCCCTTTCCTCTTCAATATCTTAAATCAATGGAAAAATCTTTGTCCTTGTTGCTGACTTTGACTTTTAAGTAAAACCTGTCACACATAATATAATTTGCAACATTTCTTTTTCAATTTATAATATTAAGCAGTGTTGAATTGAACGTTTTGGTTATTGGCGGAAGGTCTGAAATACAAGCCGACCTAAGATAAAGTCTCTTTACTTGCAGGTATATAAAGTAATTTGTGTTGATCAGTACATTTGTCCCGTCAGTGCACATTTAGTATCTGTTTTGGACTTGGTCGTTTGGCTTCTCCAGGGTTGTGGAAAAGTTTGTGAAAAGTTTGTGAATTTTACAAGGTGTGAACTGTACGAACCCTGTATGACTATGTAAAGCGTGGTGAGTCTGGTCATAGGCTGGAGTACCCGCTATATAAAAATCCGTTATTATTATTATTATTATTACTATGGCAAATTAGTAGAGCAAAGAGCTTTTTTTTTTCCCCTTTGGCAAATCAGACTAAAATATTAAAGCTTACAAATTTGAAGGAGCTTATTCATCTGAATATATCTTTTGTCACCGTCATGCTACTGTTAAGATTAAAGAGGCTAACAGCAACAACACACACAACCAACGCTGACACCCATTGGAATGCCAGAGGCTGTGGAGGGCAGGAGCCTACACACAACCTATGCTCCATAGATCTCTCACACTTCAGCTAGCTTCAAGGACGTCTGTTTAGTGTGAAACTGGCCTATGGCCTAAAACAGTCCTTGTGGTGTTGGCGTTAGTAGCACCTCGTGCCTGGCAAATCAAGTAGATGGTAATATATTTGACGTTGACGCCCTGTGATGACAAACACTGCGCAAATTTGAAGTTCCAGCCACGCAGGGCTAAGCTCCGGTGGACATTGATCCTCTGTTGAGCCGGCTTTGTGGTCTGTCACACTGTCAAGACGGTCTGTTGGCTGAGGGCATCTAGTCAATAATTTAATTAAAACATTTTTTTTAAATTTCTCTTGCTTTCTCTTGCTCCCCGACACTAGGTGTGTGTATGTGTAAAGTAAGAAAATATGAATAAATGTTTTTTTATGTAAAAGGGTCGATTGTTTTAAGTATTGTCGTTTATTTTTCGTTTGATTTATTAATATACGACCAAAATGGCTGTACATAATTGCTTTAAAATGGAAAGTAAGATTTGTAGAATTGAATTGAATATTTATGAATAATTTATTTAATTTGTCAACTTATTAATTTATTATTACTTTTTGTGGGGCTTTTTAATTTCCTTTTTTTTGGGGGGGAGGAGGGGGGGGGGGAGACACAGATTTATCATTTTGCGAAACGTTTTGTGTTCCTAAAGACATTGGCATAATTTAAGTGTGCCGCTCTGACTTTATCTTGAGGACTATGGCAAATTAGTAGAGCAAAGAGCTTTTTTTTTTTTTCCCCTTTGGCAAATCAGACTACAATATTAAAGCTTACAAATTTGAAGGAGCTTATTCATCTGAATATATCTTTTGTCACCGTCATGCTACTGTTAAGATTAAAGAGGCTAACAGCAACAACACAAACAACCAACGCTGACACCCATTGGAGTGCCAGAGGCTGTGGAGGGCAGGAGCCTACACACAACCTATGCTCCATAGATCTCTCACACTTCAGCTAGCTTCAAGGACGTCTGTTTAGTGTGAAACTGGCCTATTGCCTAAAACAGTCCTTGTGGTGTTGGCGTTAGTAGCACCTCGTGCCTGGCAAATCAAGTAGATGGTATATTTGACCTTGATGCCCTGTGATGACAAACACTGCGCAAATTTGAAGTTCCAGCCACGCAGGGCTAGGATCCGGTGGACATTGATCCTCTGTTGAGCCGGCTTTGTGGTCTGTCACACTGTCAAGACGGTCTGTTGACTGAGGGCGTCTAGTCAATAACTTAATTTTAAATTTGTTTTTAAATATTTCTTTTGCTTTCTCTTGCTCTCCGACACTGAACTTTATTAGCTAGGAGGGTGAGAAAGAAATAAAGGGGGTGGAGTGGGGTGTTGGTTAGGGAAAAGGCATTCTCTTGAGACCGCTTTACCATTCCTAGTCAAGTGAATAACTGAATGCAACTGAAGGTCGTTCCCCAGCCCAAATCTTCAGCACTCGGAAGAATTCCATCTGCGTCAACCTGTTTTGATAAAAGCGAAAATGGTCTCTATGAACAGAAGGCACTGTGGGAGGATAACTTGGAAACCCTGTCACCAATGTTCAGGTTGTTTACTGTCACACAACGTTGCTCTGAGTCTGTGACTGCTTCTCACTGCTGCATGCAATGTTGGTGAACTTGGCTTTGATACCTCCGTAGGCTTGTAACCACTCCAGACAAAAAGCGTTATTTAGTGATGCGCCTGTCATTGTGGGCCTTGTTGTGTGGTGTGTTTTCATCTCCTTCGACCCTCTGTTTCACTCGTCTTCCCCCTGTTACAGATGTGCAGCTTTGTGACGGACTGCGAGAGTCGCCTCAGGCGCCACCAGTACATTCACACCAAGGAGAAACCGTTCCAGTGCGGCTTGTGCGAGTACAGGGGCTCGCAGAAAGAGCACGTCCTGCGCCACATGAGTACTCAGCACAACATCGAAATCTCCCGCAGGCCTCGCTCCTACAAGAAATCCAACGGAGATAAAAATACTGGTAAGTTACCAGCTGGATTTTTTTTAAAACCTTTTTACAAATTTTATTTTATTTTTTTAGCTTTTTTAAAAGTGTGTGTTTATAGCTTCAATTAAAAGTAAAGAAGTCTTATGATAAAAGGCAGCTGTAATCTCGCCCGCAGATAGGTGACGAATAAAATCCAAAATCCAATATATGATATGTTAATTTACGGAACTATAAATATATAAAATGTAATATGGAGGCTGTTTTGTATGTCAGAATCAAATATAACCCAACTTGTAGGAGACACACAAAAAAATAACAAAATAAAATCCCCAAATCCCAGATATTGTTCTTATTCAGCAGACTTTACATTGAAAGTATTCAAGGGCTTTTGCTAATGATAAACAGGGCTTTAGCAGCTCTTTGAGCTGATGTATGTGAAAGGTAAGAACTTTTTGTTACGTTTCAGTTCTTGGATTGGATTTATTTTTATCGTCATTGTTATCCATGGCTTACTTTGGCATGTGTAGTCATATTGAAGATATCGTCAAATAGATGATTTATATTAATTATTTGAGGGTACATTGTTGTTGCCATTATATATATATATAATGTATGTGTGTTTGAGTATGTGTATGAGTATATAAATTCATTATCATTGACTTTTTTATAACTGAACTGAACTGAACTTATATTTAAGAGGCCTTGAATCTAATCTGGACTACCGTATGCTGCTAAAACCATTTTCTGCATTTTTCAGGAAGAATGATTTCTTAATTTTATTATTACCGTAAATTTTGGTTTATTGAGCTCACCGGTATGTAAGCCGCGCACACTAAATTTAAATAAAATCCTAACTTTTTTTCATAGATAAGCCGCAAATAACAACAAAAATAAAGTTCAAATCCATTTATTGAGCGCTGTCATCATCATGGATAAGGCGAGTTACAGAGAAGCTAAGAATGCTTGAATGTTTGCAGCATTGATTTTAAAATACGAACAGCTCACTGCAACAACATGAACAGTGAACATTTGAACATGGAGCTCATCGAAAAATTAATGAACAATAAATACAATAATGGGGAGTTACAGAGAAGCTCAGAAGAGGGTGTGAGGTTCTTGGAATCAGAAAAATCCACAAACAAGCCACACTGTTGTTTAAGCCGCAAGGTTTAAAGCTGGGGGAGAAGAGGTGGGTGAATATCGGAGCTTATAGTCCCAAATTTACAGTATATGTTCATAAATAACATCATCATCATCATCATCATTGTCACCATCATCATCATTATTATTGTTATAATTATTACTGCTAATACCTTCTGTTGTTCTGTGCTAAGAAGGTACAGATGATTGTGATGTAGGTGAAGGTCCCAAGGGCAGCGAGAGAGCAGACTACACCTCAGAGGAAAAGATTTTTGCTTGCAACCACTGTTCCATGAAATTCTCCAAGCTCATCAACCTGTATAAGCATCTCCATGCCCAGGTAAAGGAGAATAGGATACGTCAGACTCCAACTCATTATCTAATCTATAATGTTTTACCCGCGAGGAAAGCCTTTGAAATAAAAGTGAAAATGTAGACATTTTACATGTCTTGCTTGCTAAGTTTCATTAACACTGTGACACACCAGCTTTCCCCTCCCTCGTTTTGAGGAATAATGATTTCTTAACTTGACTTGAATTGGCAACAAATCTGTGAGTATTTCAACACAGAGTATAAACGTTGTTGTCCAGCATCGTGAAATCATGCCCAACGAGGACGGTGATTTTGCCTGTGTGGTGTGCGACTTCCACACCACCAACAAGAAAAACCTTCTGGTGCACATGCGGCGACACAACATCAACGACCAGTCACCTCCCACGCACGTCTACTCTTGCGTCTTGTGCCGCTACATGAACCCTAAGCGTCGTAACCTTTTCCAGGTAAACAAAGGCAATTTGGTGAAACGAGTTTTGTTTTATTGTTAACCCCTCGACTGCTTTTGATGAGATAAGTCGTCATACTATTTGTGTGATGAAATATACCCATGACATGTTATCTCGTCATCATCATTGTGACTTATTTTTTCACTGTACAGTAAAACAAATCCACGCCATTGGAACGCTTACAACATTGGCTGTTTAACGTTCAGAAGTTAGGGATGATAACCCTTTTCATTGGTGTTTGGCCGCCTGCCCCTCTTCCTATCCCCCCTCCACCTCTTCCCCCTGTCCTATCCCCACCTTCCCCCTTGTTATTGAATTGTCTGTTTTTGAAATGGCATATTCGTTTAGAAAATTAAATGACCTTTCATAACGGCATAAGCGTTATTTCTAATACTGTTCAAGCTAAAATCTTGTGTAATTTGTTACCATCATGAGCCAGATTTGCCTGGCAAATAGTTGTAACTCATTGCAATTGTGCCTTGGCAGCGAAAAGGTTAACAGCATAATGTGAGAGACCCTCTTGGATGTCGGAGAGGCGACAAAAAGCACTACAAACAGTGGTGCGGTTGGTAGCTTGCGTGTGGTTGTGTGTCGACAGCATATGCGGAAGAAGCACCACCTGGAGATCGTGATGCACGAAGATGGATCCACCACCTGTTTTGTGGGTGGGGACAGCAACAGTGCGGCCGCTGCGGCCAGTGCTGCTAGCTCCATCCCCATGTCTCCTCCAGCTGGCTCCAATTCATCTGATGCCATGGCCAACATTCTGCCAGTATCCCTGTCAGACCTCATCTCTACTGTCTCACAGGTATATTGGTTGTTTAGTTGATTGTTTCTATCTCCCATTTGGGATTGTTTTGTGGAATGAGTGTTACACACCTATTCCCATACGTCCACGGTCAAAGAAATACCCAAAACTTCACAAGTGCAACTCCTATCGGAAACCAGCAGCTGTCCAGTTCTGCTTGGACATGGATCAGTCATTGTTTTCCTGATGTTAACAATTTTCTTTGCTTTTTTTTTTTTTTTTCAGCCCATGGAGCTCCACACCCCTGGTGACAACAGCCACAGCGTCACCACCATCAGCAGCAGTCCCTTGACCACAGCCTTGAAGATTGAAGACTTGGCCCTAGTGGTCAGCAACCCTCACAACACCTCCCGCCCTGCTCTGCCTTCTGCCTCGCTGGTGTCCAACAGCAGCCTGGAGGGCTCCATCACCATCGGCGCTTTCACCGGAGACGATGCCGCCGAGGCAGTGCAGGGTCTCCAAGCGTTGGCCCAGAGAGGGGTGCTGGATGGAGGGTCTGTGGTGGAAGAACAAGTACAGGTCAGTTGTGTGCATTTGTGTATGATGAAAAGCGTATGTAATTGTGTGTGCGTTTGTGAAGGAACAAGAATACACATACAGATATGGTATCATGTGTAAGAACCTGCATACATTTTGGTGTACTTGTGCACATGCTATGTAAGCACTACCTGCATGGAGTCTCACAAATAAGTTCTGGCAGTGGTAGCAAATGTTTAATTACCGTTTGTGAAGTGCAAGCTTGTTCATTTACTGCTTATAATAATATTGTGCCCCTATCAACTGCTGAGGGCAGTATGTGAATCTGATGAAATTTTACGATAGCAGAACCGACGCTGTACCTCTACACCGCATGAAAACTGAACGCACCATTTACTGTGTTTTTCAATGGTTTTCAGGTGATGGGTTCTGACGACCAGACAACATTGGTGATAGAACCTGGATCAAGCCTGGCCCTGAACCTGGAGCAGCTGGTGCCCAAGACGGAGCCCATGGAGATTGTGGAGATTGACAGCTCCCAGCTCCTCGCCCATACCTCTGTGAATGCCTCCAACATCGGCACAGATGGAATCCTCATTGATGCTGGCTCCCTTGTGGCCTCGGCTGTAGGGCAAGGCTTGCAGATGTCTGAGGAACAGCTGATGAACCTGACCACCGGAGACTACCTGGAGATCAACGGAGAGATGTACAAGGTGGAGGTGTCGGCCGAGCCCAATGCTGATGGGATACAGGGACCCAAAGTGATCAGTTTTGAGCTGGCTAGCTCTCCGCCCCCTCAGAGCATGGTGGCCAGTGATGGCTGTGATTTCCAGCAGCAAGACCTGACTGAGCAGCTGGTAACCTCTGAGGTTGCTTTAGAGGTTGAAGAGCTTTCTTGAGACAACTGTTTTATAGATAATTCCACCATCGCTTCTGCTCAAGTTTTCATGGAGAACTGCAGCAAACTAATTTTTGGCAGGGATTGTGCCAGCATTAGTCAGCCATGCTTTAGATTTGCTCATAGAATTCACACACACAAAAAAACAAAGAAAATAAAAAAGTAGAAGTTCGATGTCATCTGGTGTTCACACATTTATCATAGATATGTCACTGCATTATAAAACAATTATTATGAGCCAAGATTTATCCAAATGCAACAACGGATAAGATTTAAAAACAAAACAAAAACCTAAAAAGTCTAATTCAGTTACAAAGTAATACAGTGGAACCTCCGGTATACGACCGTCCAAAATCTGACAAAAAACCGGTCTTATAATAGCAGTGGTCTTATACCGGAAACATGGGGTGGGGGGGGGAGGGTCAGGCTCGGAGGGGTATGTAGTCATAATTTTCACACTCACCAGCATGTATTCTCTGACAAAGAAAACTGTAAAACATGTTTCATTTTTAGCTTTGTCTTTTATTCACAACTTCAAAAATAGAAAACAGTCGTGTCTTCAGACATTTTGAACAGGGAAAAACTTTCTCTCTGCCAAACTCAAAACTTTCCTCTTGCGCGACGCCATTTTGACAAGCCAGTGTAAGCTTGCGAACCGGAAATAGCAGACAACAGCAGGCGTACACATGAGAGAAGAAACGAAAGGTACAGACAATGAATTAACTGATATCTCTTTTAAATTGCCTAAGATGGTCGTATAAAGGGCTTAAGACACGGTCGCTGGTCGCATAAACGAGGTTGTCCCTTACCAGAGGTAATTTATTATTGGAAGTGAATCCGTCAGAAGTTTTCAGGTCACATAACGGAGGGAGTCGTATACCAGAGAGCCGGATACCGGAGGTTCCACTGTATCAATCCCCTACCTTCACCCCCTTTCAGCCTGATTTCACATGGTAACATTGCTCTTCACATAGTGTTTTTTGGTGCTATTGTAAAACTTATATGTTTATGTTGGGTGCCTTCACATTATACAGTGTAATAAGAAACCTATATGGCAACACGCTTTTCGGAATCTCAGTCCAAGAGGTGATTTTTAAAACCATTGGGGGCCACTCTAAACCTTGCTAAATGAAACTATGTGTTCGTAAGAGTGTAAAATACAATTGACCCAAAGTACTTGTGGGTTTTGTAAATTACATGCTGCAAAGTGGTGAGTTCTTCTTATAATTGTACATTGTTAATTCTCATTCATATATTTATTTATTGCTTAGTTTGATTAATAGTTTGTGAGTTGTTCTGCAGTTTTTGTTGCTGCAAAATTTTCAGGTCTCTTTGAACCGAAAACTCTATAAACTAATTTCAATATGGTGACACAGAAGAAGTGACATTAAAACAAGATTTTCTTATTGAATTGAGAATCCATATGAAAATGTTGAAATCACCGTCTGTAGGCAAGTTAATAAATTTCTTCAAACTAAATGCATCCTTACTCTCAGTGGATAGAGGTTTTATCAGTGTGTGTGGTTGGTATAAGCATAACAACTTTACTGGAAAGAGATACTACATTTACATTGTAGTCTCTGAAAGGTACTGTACAGAGCAACTATTATTAGAAAACTTCACAAATGCACAATGTACAAAAAAAACACCAACTTAATCACTTGGTTTAACCTTCTCCGTACGACGTGACTTTCCCCCATGAGGATGCCGGGGGTTTCAGTATATATAGTAGCCCCACTTTCTCGAAATTTAGTGCTTTAAATTCCTACTGTCGCTGTCTTTCTCCTTTGTTCTTTCTCATTCCTACTCTGTTTTATCAATCTACTATACATCTTCTTCGCTAGACCAGTCACCTACCTTTTTTCTTGAGAACCCTTCCGGGACAAAACTCCTCATTTGTGTGTGAGGTCTGTTGGATCATCTTGGGAATATTGGACACTTTCTGCCAGGTGGTCACTGGGGCTTCCTATGATGTTATGTTTTGGCAATGTGGGCATTTTATATGTATGTGTTTTGTTGATATTTAATAATGATGTAAACTGGGGTTCGATAAATTAGTGTATGGCCTCAGCGTTCCCTGTGTGAGATGTCTTTATTGTAAAGTGACCGGCTGTTGGAGTGCCTTTACATTACATTACATTATATGATTATTGCTTTAGGTCCAACAGACTCTTCTGAGCCAAATCAGGACCAGTATAGCCAAATCAGGACCACAAAATTAAGACCACAACTTCGCTGAAGTCTGCATAAAAGATCTGCTGAAACAACCCTAGTGGCAACACTGAAGGCACTCCACCAGCTGGTCACTCAGGGTTCGTACGCTCCTTGAACCTCCTTGAATCTCCTTGAATTTTCGGTCTTGTTCAAGGGCCCTTGAATCTCCTTGAAAAATGCTAAATTGCCTCAGCTCCTTGAAAACTCCTTGAAATTTCAACCAGTGTATCTATCCATTGCTTGACCTAGAGATTTTATTGTCAAATTTTCAACAACAAAAAAATAATAATTGAAAAATAAAAATTTATAAAACAAAAATTATAATATTATTTGTGTTGTCAACTGTTCAACAATCGTAACTTTTGTCGTCTGCTAATGATAAGGGAAATAACCTCCACTGGAAATTGTTCATTCCCTTGCTGTCGCGCGCGCACGCTCATTTGTCGGTTTCCGTACATCCTTCGTTTTTCCGCGCTTGTTGGCTGAATGAATCGGTAAAAATGCCTGGAGTCAATTGTGTGTTTAATCCAGTCCAATGCGCTGAGGAGCAAATCTAAGGAAATAAAGATCCAGCTGGAGAAGATTTCCCGTCAGATTGATGAAGGGATGGAAAAACTAAAATAAATGAAAATTCATTTATCTGTATTATTAGCCGGTGGTGGTACCTCTTTCTGACTTTTTACAGTTCTCTAACTTGTATCTAAGGACAACATGTTTCACAATTATTATTTGTGTATAGACTCCGTATCTGCATCTTCATCATAACTGCAACTTCATCGACATGCAATATTTATGTGTGTAGATTTCATAATCAATATCAACATCAGTATCACCATCAGAATCATGACTGCAAACAATTTATGGATATCACTGGGTAAAAGATTTATCCTTTATTTTGACTATTTATCAATTATTATGTGCGTTTTTTGATTGATTTATTGTTGCTTTAGGTCCAGCGGACTCTTCCGAGCCAAATCAGGACCGGACAACCCCCGATCCGCATAAAAGATCTGCTGAAACAACCCCAGTGGGAAAATTGAATGCCCTCCACCGGCCAGTCACTTTACAATAAAGACATCCCACGCGGGGGACGGCTGAGGGTTGACCTCAACTACGCGAACACCCCGGTTACAAAAACAAAATAGAATACAAACATCATTATAAATCATCAACCAAACACATACATATAAAATGCCTATAGTGCTAAATAGTACAATCATAGGAAGCCCTAGTGACCACCCGGCAGAAAGCGTCCAACACTCCCAAGCTGATCCAACAGACCTCATACACAAACAAGGAGTCTTGTCCAGGAAGAGTTTTCAAGAAAAAAGGTAGGTCATTGATCTAGCGAAGAAGAAGATAGTATAGCAGAGTGAAGGACAGAGCAGGAATAGGAAAGAGTAAATGAGGAAGACAGCGACAGTGGGAATTTAAAGCACTAAATTTCCATAAAGTGGGGATACTATTTATACTGAAAACCCCCGGCACTCCAACGGGGGTACTGTTGCCGCAGTGAAGCGTCTTGCCTATAAAGGAAAGACAGGTTTTCAACTGTGGCTTTCACTGTTCCCTTTATAGGTTTGAACAATCTACAGTGGCAAGATTGCTCATGACCCCAAGGGGTATTATGTGCGTTTACTATTTTTAAAAACTCCTTGAAGTTTGGAAAAAACTCCTTGAAATTGAAATCTCCTTGAAAACTCCTTGAATTTTTTACAACAATTTGAGTATGAACCCTGTCACTTTACAATAATGACATCCCATGCAGGGGACACTGAGGTTATGCTCTATAAACATCATTTTAAAATATCAACAAAACACATACATATAAAATGCCTACATTGCCAAATAATATCATAGGAAGCCCCAGTTGCAGATGTTGTATCTTGTACTCTGTGGTATGCCATTGGCTGTAGCCTGACACATGTTTTCAAGGATATTGTTTGCATTTGCAAAAATAATACAACTATAAAACATATCATTCATGACTGCAGTGCAACAATATATTCCACAGAACATTCATGCTGTTCAAAGTAAAAAATAAAATTGAGTATTGGACGATCATTGCAAAATCTTTAATTCATAGTCCTGTTTGACATTTTCATAATATTTCATACACAGTCATCGCATAAAGATGACTTTAAGTATGATAATATTACATAAGGTTTAAGTCACTTTGTTTTCGGATGTTAATATGTCATTATTCATTTATTTAGTTTTGATGTGATTTGTTCTTCTTATTTTTTTCTTAATTAGATTACTAACTCAAATCGTTTTGTTGATATGTGGCTAATTTGTTTTTATTCCTCTCCCACTAGCAATGTATCACTTCCTTCTTTTTCTTTCCCCTCCTTCCCACCATCACTCCCCTCCGCCCCCTCCTCAAACTCCACCCTCCTTATTAATCAAGAAGTACTTCAGTGAACAGACGTTAAAAGAAATAAACAAACAAACATAAACAAACATACACATGCTGACGATTTATCTCAAGACCCATGCCGCCAACAGTGGTCACCTCTCCCCATCCTTTTCTTTTTACAAACATCGCCTGCCTTCGCCAAAGTGCTGATAGCAGTGTAATTTGGCCCAAACGTAGTAATAAGAGCAACAATCTCTCTTTCGCAAAACTCTGCCTTTCGCTTGGTAGACTCCATATAACTCGCTTCATTTACATTTATGGGCATGAGCAATGCTGGGGATTCCCCTGCCTAAAAATCTCAGGTCAGAGCTTAGTCAACAGATGGGTTGCATACGTGCATAGCGCTCTACCGTAGTTCGCAACTACATGAAAGTTTATAACTAGCTACGCACCTACTAGGCGCTCTACAAGTTAGTCGCCATGCATTAAGACCCTAAATATCCACAAAGTGAATACTATTTATACAAACAGCCCAAGCTCCCCAACAGGGGAGCAATATGGCTAAGATGGCAATAGACACACCAAAGTCTAAAATGTATAGTGCAAGTAATTTTCTTTAAAATGCAGAACAGCAAGACATACAAACCACTCAACATCTAAATAAATAAATAACTTGTCACACCAATTCTATAAAATATGACAGCATATAGTCACTTGACAAAGGTAGGGTTGAAAAAAAAAAGAAGAAGACAAAGCGCACAATCATTAAAATTAAAACTAAAACATAAATTCTATTAACAATATAGTACTTGTACAGTGCAGAACTCTCACATGTTCTCTTTCTCTGTTTCAGTAAAAAAGCTGCACCAGCAGTATATTTACAGTATATTGCAAAGAAAAGATAGCAGCTACATGATATGTATGATACGAGCGGTTCAGATTTTGTAAACAAAATAATTTGAACAAGCTGAGGTCATATAGTATTGAAATAGGTGTATATATGCAAAGGTGGTTCCTCGTTTTAGGCCCGTCGAGGGTCTTCATTTTCAGACGCTTGTATTTCCAGCTGTTTGTGAGAACACTTGTTATTCATGTTTGGTTTAACAGGGAAGTCAGTTGAGCACCGATAGTCTGCCTTGTCCAGACGACCTTTAAAGGAGTTTAGTGATGGGGCTTCAACAACTATCTGTGGCAGGTTATTCCACACATCAACCACCCTCAGGCTGAATAAATGCTTTCTGATTTCAAGGCGAGATGACTGCTTCTTTAACTTGTATTTGTGACCTCTTAGTTTCTCATCTGTATTGAGAAGCAGACAGTCAGTCCTCAAGGCTTACTTGATAGATTGACTATCCTATCCTATCCTGTAACTCGGAGGTCGTAGGGGCACCACAGATGATCGTTTAACCAGCTTACTCCATCTTTCCCTGTCCTCAGCAACCCTGATCGTTTCGCTCAGTGTCGAAACCAGTCCATTCTCGAATGTTGTCCTCGCACCTCTTTTTCGGTCTCCCTCTTCTTCTACCTCCTTGCACTGTGCCTTGCAGGATGGTCTTTGCAAGACTTGATGATCTGGTGACGTGGCCGTACCATCGGAGTTTTCGTGTTTTAGATTGACACAACAACCTTAATACAAGCTCAGAAACTGAATAGTCCTTCTACAGGAGCACCATGAACACTTTTTTTTTTTAAAGCCTTTTTCTGAATCTGAAAGCCACAAAGAGCAACAGAAAAGAAAAAGAACGAAAAACACAAAATAAACAAAGCTCAGTTCTCTTCTAAACTCACATGCGGAATCATGTAAAGTATTTGTGAGAAAAGTCATGTATAACTGCTGTTATTAACAGCTCAATGTAACAAGGATGACGTATATCATCAAAAAGCACAGTAAACTTCAATAAGTAATTGTGACATGATTTACAAAGAACAGCCATGGTGATCAAATCGGCATAGGATAATACACCAAACATTTCAATATATTTAGAAGTTAATATTTCATTCTGTTAAAATTGTTGACACAAATTTGCAGGAATCGAAAAAGTTTTTAACACAAATAAAATGTAATCTACCAAAATAATGTAAAGCATACCCATTACAGAGGGAAATATCAATAACATTTCAAATGTAAATTGTAATGCTGGTTGATTAAAGAGTACATACAAACCATACACTCTATAAAACTCAATCCCGTATAGATCATCAAGGAGGCACCGCCTTAACAAAATCACAACCAATCAATCAAAATCATGGATGTGGCCAAGCAAAACAATTATTTTCAATAACACTTTGTTCTCTATGCATCATCTACATGATGATGTTGTTGTAAACACACTGAAGTCAAATCAGTAAAACATTGTAGTACCTAAATTTGCCATGATGAAATACTCCCAACAACTGCATGATAAAATAACGAAACGCACAAATCATATAAAATGCTGAAGAAAAACAAAAATGTACACCTCATGATTTAGCACCGCTAATTCAGACACAATAATGTTAAAAATGCTTTCAGATCATGTTCAACCTTTCAGTAAAGTACTGATGTTGAGAACAACGAGCTCATTAGAAAATAAGAATATGTAACTTGAACAAAAACAAACCACCAAATATTGAAAATCAATTTTCGGCAGTGATAATAATGAAGGGAATGTATCAATGTTGCAACATAAACTGCTCACCATCCTATGAACATAATCTGTTTAAATCCAGTAGTACACAACCAGTTGTTATAATATGATTATTATTAACTTATCATTATTATGCTTGATCAAACTTACATTCCTCAAGGGTGTCTGCAGTTTCTAAACACAGCTACATCATCATACCATTGATCAAACTTACATTCCTCAAGGGTGTGTGAAGTTTCAAAACACAGCTACATGTACATCATCATACCAGTCAACTACACTGTCAACGAGGACAGCAAAATTATTTTGACAAACCAATCTGAAGAATAATGGTTACATTAATTTTTAATGTACCAATATGATCTTCATAATTATGTTAACAGTTTAGTTTTGCAAACAACTGGCCAACCACATTTCATTTAAACATTTTGGATCAGTCACACACACACACACACACACAAAGCTGAAGTAAAACTGCTACCCTACTTTTTGTTTTTGTAAAGTACCAACATGATCTTCATAATTATGTTTAGGTTTGTGAACAATTTTTCAAATACATTTCATTTAGGCATTTTAAATCGTTCACACACAAACAGACACACACACAAATACACATAATACCACAAACAAAACGACACAAGCTTACAAAAAGTTCTTTCACGCTAACAAACATTTTGTTATAGTAAGATTTGTGCCAACGATGTCCACCATTTTTATTTTAGAAATTTATTTTTTTTTAAAACAAAACTGGATAAGAAGACATAATCTTGTCTCTCAAACCACCACCAATTCACTTTACACTCCTACCCCCCAAAAAACACACACAATATCTATCGCACACACACACACACACATACAATATCTATCGCACACACACAAACACACACAATATCTATCGCACACACACAAACATACAATATCTATCGCACACACACAAACACATACAATATCTATCGCAGACACACAAATACATACAATATCTATCGCACACACACATACAATATCTATCGCACACACACCCATACAATATCTATCGCACACACACCCATACAATATCTATCGCACACACACCCATACAATATCTATCGCACACACACAAACACATACAATATCTATCGCACACACACACATGCAATATCTATCGCACACACACACATACAATATCTATCGCACACAAACACATACAATATCTATCGCACACACACACATACAATATCTATCGCACACACACACATACACACAGAAATGCTAAAATCCTAGCTCCCCGAAGCATCGACACTTTTACACGTTTACCACAGCGTTAAAGCTAAGGACGTTTTTGTCCTGTTTGGTGTGTCTGTTGACCTTGTCGCTGCTGCTGTGCTTGCTGTTGCTGTCCTTGCTGCTGCTGTGCTTGCTGTTGCTGTCCTTGCTGCTGCTGTCCTTGTCCTGGCTGTGGTTGTCCTTGCTGCTGCCGTATTTGGTTCATCCGGTTGCGCACTACGTTCAAGTGGTTCTGGACATAATCGGCGGTGGGATCGATGGACAGCGTGTGCACAAGGCATTTCTCTCCCTTTAACAGGTTGCCTTTTTCTACGTACACCACGCACAGGTTGTGATTGGCTTGAACGTTTCTGGGCTCCATCTCAAGAATTTTCAGGAAATTCTAAGGGAAAAAAAAAAGACGGAAATATTATAAGAAAAGATATAATAATAATACTAATAAAATAATTTTTAAATATTAAAAAATTATGTTATACAGAAAACAAGGATAAATGAGCATTATGAAATAACATTACTTTTTAAAAATGAATTCTAATATGGTCAAAGAAAGGTAATGCATTATAATGCTGGGCTCGACATAAACCTACTTTACTGTGTGAAACCGTCATCTATTACAAACTCCTGAATCTTGAGCACTATAAAATGAAGAACATTCCAGCAAAGGTCAAAGGAAGGTAATCTAACACATCAAAGCTCAAATACCCTTATACAATACATTTTCTAAATCTATATATATATATATTTTTTTTTTTAATACAAAAAATCCTATCCTATCCTATCCCGTAACTCGAAGGTCGTAGGGGCACCACAGATGATCGTTTAACGAGCATACTCCATCGTTCTGTCCTCAGCAACCAGGAGGGTTTTGCTCAGTGTCAAACCAGTCCATTCTTGAGTTTTGTCCTCCCACCTCTTTTTCAGTCTCCCTCTTCTTCTACCTCCTTGCACTGTGCCTTGTAGGATGGTCTTTGCAAGGCCTGATGATCTGGTGACGTGGCCATACCATCAGAGTTTGTTCACCACTGTGAGCAGGTCATCATGTTGTTCAATGGCTTGTGTGATGGTCTGTCAGACTTTGTCGTTGGTGATGTGCTGGGTATAGGAAATGCACAGAAGTCTTCTGTAGCACCTCATCTCCATGCTTTGTATTCTTTGTTGTAGATCTGCTGTGAGGGTCCATGTTTTGCAAGCGTATAGGAAGATGAAGATGATAAGGTAGCGCAGCAGCCTTACCTTGGAATGTAGACTGATGGAGGACTGATTAAGGAGCCACGGTGGTCTAATGGTAGTGCTTTGGCTTGCGGATCTGAAAGTCCCAGGTTCGAGCCCTGGCCGGGCCATCGTGTTATGTCCCTGGGAAAGACACTTTACTCCCGTTTACTACTCCTTCAGATGAGAGTATAAACTGAGGTCTAGTCCATCATAACGGACTTTAAAGATCCTGACGCTCATGTCCTAGACGGGTGAGTGCCGGTAACAAGAACACACCCAGCATGGACTTGGTCCTTCTCCCCTATCCCTGGTTGCCCAGGATTGTGCTCAGTTGTCCGGGCGTCAGAACATGCGCCCAAAGGCTGCGGGTGGGCGTCTTGGGCGGTTTGAGTTAGATCCTGTATCAGCCAGCGTTTTGAGCGGCTCTTGAGTTGGTAAAGCGCTATATAAAAAGTGATAAAATAAAATAAAATAAAACGGTCTTGTCTTTCCAAATGGGCTTCAACTTTGCCAGGGCAGCAGTTGTTTGTGCGATCCTGGAGAGGACTTCATGTCGGGACCCATTGTCTGATACAATGGCTCCTAAATATTTGAAGCTATGCACTGTTTTGAGGGATTGACCTTGGACTTGGATGTCCCTGTTGATTCCATTGGTGTTGTTGATCATCATTTTGGTCTTCTCTGCACTTATTTCCATTCCATAGGCTCTGGAGGTGGTGTAAAGCCTCTGTACCAGCTGTTCAAGTTCTTGTTCCTCTCCAGCCAATCCATCAATGTCATCCGCAAAATGAAGGTTGGAGATTGCTCTACCCCCTATGCTGACTGTGCCTTACAAAATATAATACAAAAATATTTAGATAAACTCATTCAATACAGGCTGAAATCCTTCTTTTTCTCGAACAACACCACAATGGAACATCCTGCCCGCTGAAGTGGCCTCAACACAAATCCTGGCTTCCTTTCAGGCTGGGGTTGACATGGATTTGTATTAGCCCATAACTTCCACCACCGCTGCCCATTCTCCCTCCCCTGTTCAGTCCCTTCTTCCTTTCTCCTTCCCCCCCCCCCCCCTTCTCTCTCTCTCTCTTTCTTTCTCTCTGTATACCACCACCAACCACCCCAGAGTTTCAATTAACACCGGAAATACCAAAATGCAGCATAGTCTTCAATCTGTATGGAAGTTTGCTGCCTACAATCAAAAGAAGAAGGCCTGGCACACACCTGTTCAGCGGCATCCAGATCCCTGAGGTGATTGACGTTGAGGTCTCCCATCAAGATGAGGCCTTTAGTGTGGTCAGGGTAGTGCGTCAGAAGCTGCTTGAGGTACGGCAAGGCATCCAACGGGCGGTTCAGATCGTTGACGTACATCAGCGCCAGGTTGAACAGAGCACTGCGAAACACTGGGTCCAGCTGTAATCACAGAAAGTAAAGAGAAAGAAAGAATTCAGACTCAGACTTGAGACATTTTATTCACAACAAAGATAACAAATGTTAGGAGGGAGCATAATCTTACAATCGTTCCTCGTATCATATACACTGACATTGTGCGATATTCAGTCATACATGCCAACAACAAGACAGATAACTATAAGAACTATCATGCAGCATAGAAATTAAGATACTTGACATTCAAGATCACGCATTAAGTATGACAAAAAGAAAGACGAAACCCCCAAAAAGTTTATTAATAAAGAAAGAAAGAAGAAAAGAATCCAAAAAAGTGTGTTAATCAATCGGCTCCGCGTGCAGGGGTGGACCCAAGCCTCTCTCTGGCTAGGTGACTAAGCTTGCCCAACCCATTTTCTTCCCTTTTATCTCCTGATTGGGCTTTGCAGTCCACTGGATCCTGTAAGCAATGAATAACTCACTTCTCTTTAGTCTTGCTTCTGCCTTTTGGGTCCTTTCACCTGTTTTCTATTTCACCCAAAAGCTCTTTCCACTAACTCTGCAGCTTTTCCCTTTTCTTTCTTCTATCTTACTGGTTCTCTCTATACCTTCTTTCTCCCCAAAATTCTCCCCCTCTCCCCTCCTCCCCCTCTCACCATACTGGCAAGCCTACGTTGGTTCCGCATGGCCAGAGGCTGGATGGTTGTGGCCTGTTTAAAAATTTCACAATTGCAAATCCGGAGGGTCTGACGTGTGGGGTGGGCCCTAGGCTTATGGATGTTACTGACCATCCTTTGTCCCTTCCCTAGTACGGCAGCTCTCCTAGGGTGACCTTTTATTTCTGCCATCGTTGAGCCTACGCTTCACTGACCACACAAACAAAAACAAACAGACAGAAAAAAAACTTATGAAGAACTGGACCAAACTAATGGACATGATTCTGACAGCGACATGGAACCTAGATGTACAGCCCAGGAATCTGGCCTCTTCAAAACATGGCCACGCTTATTGATTGTTAGAATGACCAACGAAAACCAAAAATTGATGGAGTGTCTAGATAGATCAAAGATATCAAAAGGTTTTATTTACATCTTTTATCTAAATGTTAAAAGTTTAATCTGATTTTGCTTAGTTTTGTGTGATCCTGATTTGGCTCTTGGCGGTCGGCTTGACCATATAAACACTGTGTATGTATCAATCTATCTATCTAATCAGCTCATTTGCTAACCCTTAAACTGGTTATCACAACGAGTCAAGCAGCACAATTCATTTGATTCTATGGATCGCAGGTATTTCCCTTTTACCATATCTGAAACGAACAGCTTTCTTTTCATCACAGTGTTTGACAAAGACGACCCACAACATGGATTTTGATTTTGTAATTAAAGACCGTTATGCAACGTTTTCAAATAATTGAACAGAGAACTATTTCTTTCCTTAATGAATGTTGGGTAAGCCTACTAGAATAAGGGCTAAATGTCTTGAAATGCATAATGCATAGTATAAACAATGATGATGATGATTACATCATGTTGATGTTGAACCCATGGTGTCTCAGAGTTGCGGTAGCATACTTGGCATCTCACCTCAATGGCCTTTTTAAAACTGACTTCGGCATCAGCAAATCGTTTCTCGTCCATAGCCAGCATGGCGCTGTTGAAAAAAATCTTGGGGTCACTGGGGTCGCCTTGCTGAAGCTTCTTCAACCTTCGCATGGCCTCCGGCCTGTCTTTGGGGTTGCCGCTCTCTTGCATCAGTATGGCCGAGTTGTACAACGATTGCTGCAAAATCGGATGGGGGGAAAAAAAATTACTGAACTAAGCCAAGTAGACACAAAGATATAGTATACAATAAATTAATAAATACATAAATATAGCAAGAGTTATAGTATAAATAAATAAACATAAATATAGATAGAGATATCATATAAATAAATATATAAATATAGCATTATTTATTTGTAAAGAGCCTGGGGGTGGGGAAGGAGAGCAGCGATGGTATGAATCAAAAAAGAAGGAATGAGGATTTTGGGAGACGAGATCAGAAACTATTAAGGCAGGGATTGCGTTTTCAAGTTGGATTTGATAGTGGCAATGTTCGGAGAGCTGCGAAGAGAGAGCGGAAGGGCCAAGCACTGAAAAGGATCAACAGCCAGCAGATGAGAGTTTGTAGCGGGACATGTAAAGCCTGAGGGTCTCCAATGAAGAACGAAGATTCCTAAACAGAAATTGAAGTTTATTAGTTTGTAATGATACCAACAGAAAAACTAAACTATCTGTGCACAGATAAACTGCTTTATTAACCACAAAATGTAACATTTAAACAAAAGAACTTACAGAGTGATCTGGATTGATTTCCAGCGCATGTTCAAAGCATCGCCTTGCTTCTAGCGAGTTCTTGAGCTCCAAGTGAACCACACCAAGATTGAAATGCAGGTCTGGGTTTCTTGGTTCAATTTGAATGGCATTTTCATATGTCCTCTTAGCATCCTCTATTCTCCCCAGCTTGACAAAGATATCACCCAGGTTGATATACGCCTCGATGAAGTCGGCTCGCATAGCGATGGCTTGCTGTAACAGATTTCTGGCTTCCTCCAAACGATTTGGATCCTTGGATACCAGATTGGCAAGGTTCAAGTAAGCGTTCAGGTGGTTGGGAGCCACGCGCGCTGTGTAGCTTCTTCCTGATGAACAGTGAAACAATAAAAATTCAGTGACGCAGCAAAATGTATAGAAGGTAAGGAAAAAAAAAACGTTTGCTGGATTTTTAACACAAAAAGTAAATGTCTACTAATAATCAAAACACAGGTTGTCTCCCTTACAAGACAAGAACACGTTGCTTTCCTTACTTAAGATATCTAAACACAAGTTGTTTCCCTTGAATTGACCCGTTAGGAAAATCTATTTATAGTAACAGTGAGGTACTATGGGATTGTGCGTATTCAAGTGCGATGATTCAGAAACCTTTGATTACACAAAATTAATGTTCAGCAAAGGAAACAAAATGAAAACTGGCCACATAACAAAATTTAATACCTTTGTAACTTATCAGTAAAAAACAAAACAATAAAATAAAATAATAAAACATTATTTAGCCCCCTTTTTACATATTCATTATCTGTTTAAGTTAAACACCAAAATATTTTGAGAACGCAGTTTTACCTGGGGAAATTAAAACCACTTTTAAATTATCGCTTCTCGGCCTTTTGGCTAAGATCAAAGTGTAGTATCTGTTCTTATCAGCTTAATATCTGATACGTCCCCGACAAGGGGACTTCGATATTAAACTGATTTTTGAACTTGGGCGAAGTGTCAGGGGCTTGCTCCACCTTCGCCACGGGTTGGCCCGGTATTGCAGTACATCCGGGATCGGCCCACTCCCCTTTAGGGGAGAAAAATAAAATGATAAAAGAAAAATAATGAGAAAATTGCCACGCCACAAGTGTGGAGCCGCCAAGATTTCTGCACAGAAACACGGCATACAAAAAATAAATTTAAAACTCGCCGAAAGTTTGCAATTTTTTTTCTCTCCATATCATGGACTCTAGCAAAAGAAAATGTTGATTTCAACTGAAAAAGTAAACATGGGACGGATGGCACAGATCTTTCTAAATCACAAAATCGCTAAGAAATAGTTACAAAAATTCCCTATTACAGTGGAACCTCCGGTATCCGTCTCTCTGGTAAAGACCTGCCTACCCCCCTCAGAGTAAAAGCGGGAGACAGGGGATCAAACAGCAAGAACACAAGTTTTGTACACATTTATTATGAATATTTATGTTACAACTTAAGATTAGCCAGACCGTCAAAAGCGTGAGTCTCCCGCCAAAAGCGGGAGAGTAGGCAGGTCTGTGGTATACGACTCCCTCCGTTATGTGACCTGAAAACTTCTGACGGATTCACTTCCAATAATAAATGACCTCTGGTATGCGACAACCTCATTTATGCGACCAGCGACCATGTCTTAAGCCCTTTATACGACCGTCTTAGGCAATTTAAAAGAGATATCAGTTAATTTATTGTCTATATCTTTCGTTTTTTGTCTCATGTTAGTGTACGCCTGCTGTTGTCTGCTATTTCCTGTTCGCAAGTAAGGGACATTACTCGCCTACACTGGCTTGTCAAAATGGCAAGAGGAAAATTTTGAGTTTGACAGAGAGAAAGTTTTTCCCTGTTCAAATTGTCTGAAGACACGACTGTTTTCTAATTTGAAGTTGTGAATAAAAGACAAAGCTAAAAATGAAACATATTTTAGTTTTTTTTGTCAGAGAATACATGCTGGTGAGTGTGAAAATTATGACTACATACCCCTCCGAGCCTGCCCCCCCTCCCACCCACCCCACCCCTTGTTTCCGGTATAAGACCACCTCTATTATAAGACCGTTTTTTCTCAGATTTTGGACGGTCGTATACCGGAGGTTCCACTGTATATCGAAATAGACACAACACAATTAATATTCTGCGATCACATATTATTATTTTGAAATAGAGTACACAATACCAGTGAACTTATTACGTGTTTTATATAATTTGTTGGAAGTTGGAAAGCTACAGGTATTCATGGTATGATATTGTCAACACCAACAAAACAAAAAAGCAAACCTTTGATAACAGGTGGGAAAAGACCAATGGCTCGTCGGTACGCCTTTTCCGCCTCAGCTGAAATGTTGAGATTGTTGTATGTTCGCCCGACATTTATATGTGCTCCTATGTCGTCAGGCTGTGCGCTAGAAACACAACAACCATCAATGAATGCATCATCTTCCACAAGCCCCCCACTGCTTTACTAGCTCAAAGAGCTACTCAAGGCAAGATCTAACCAAAAGCCACACAGCTGGCCAAATTGCTGCTTGATGTGCATCGTTTAGAGCCCCAGACTACTGAGCTATCCTGAACAATCAGACCGTAAGCTCTTGTTTTTTGTGATTAAAGGATCGGGGTTCTGTAACAGCAAAACGTAACTGTGGCAGTACAAAGGGAGGTGAAACACTGCATGAAGAGAAACTACGCAAAGTTTACTCAAATCTCCAATCAACACCAAGAGGAGCTTTTTATTACTGTGACAGTTTTTACCACCGAAGCCCTGAGCCGGTGCTACCCCATCTGGCAATGCTGACCAGCTATAAAACTGCTTACTGCATTAGCAGTAGTGGTAGTAGTGATAACAATTATCCACCTAATCTGGACTTAGCTCTATGCATCAATACAGAACAACTTTAACTATAAAACAAAACAAAGAAAACACATTAACTATTAACAAGAATCATTGGGGAATCTTGCTATATAAAAGATTATTATTATTATTATTATTATTATTATTATTATTATTATTATTATTATTAACCAAAATTTCATAGTAAATATATTCCATTTCTTTATCATTTTATCATTACACATTGCCAAAGAACTGGCATGTGAAAGGAAAAAAAAAGGTGTTTTTTTTGTTGTTTTTTTTTTGGGGGGGGAGGGTTGTAGGGGAGGGTGGGGGGAGAGAGGAAACTAAAACCTACAATGAACCATTATTTTATTGAGCAAAAACATACATTTCTGCATTATTTCTGCAGTTCCCTTTTATTGTTTCCCCCATTTACCTTGCAGCTTTTTCAAAATAGACCAGTGCCTCCTGCCATTTCTCAAATTTCTCCAATGCATGGCCCACGTTATTCCACAGTTTGGCGTTTCTCTGATTCACTTTCAAGGCAGCTCGGAAAATGGTGTACTCTGAAGTCCTGGAAGAACAAGAAGGCAACATCACCAACTTGGCTCATTTTTTCTCTCAGTGTGAAATATTTCAATTTATATCCTATCCTATCCTATCCCATAACTTGGAGGTCGTAGGGGCACCACAGATGATCGATTAACCAGCGTACTCCAGCTTTTTCTGTCCTCAGAAACACTGATGGCTTCGTATCCTATCCTATCCCGTAACTCGGAGGTCGTAGGGGCACCACAGATGGTCGTTTAACCAGCGAACTCCATCTTTCTCTGTCCTCAGCAACCCTCATGGCCTCGCTCAGTGTCAAACCAGTCCATTCTCGAATGTTGTCATCCCACCTCTTTTTCGGTCTCCCTCTTCTTATACCTCCTTGCACCGTGCCTTGCACAATGATCTTTGCAAGGCCTGATGATCTGGTGACGTGGCCATACCATTGGAGTTTCCGTTTCTTCACCACTGTGAGCAGGTCATCGTGTTGTTCAATGGCTTGTGTGATGGTCTGTTTGACTTCGTCGTTGGTGATGTGCTGGGTATAGGAAATGCCCAGAAGTCTTCTGTAGCTGATGGCTTCGCTCAGTGTCAAACCAGTGCAGCCCATTCTCGAATGTTGTCCTCCCACCTCTTTTTCAGTTTCCTTCTCCTTCTACCTCCTTGCACTGTGCCTTGCAGGATGGTCTTTGCAAGGCCTGATGACACTTTATAAATCCATGTAAATTACAAAAAGTAGAAGAAGATGATGATGAAGATGATGAAGATGAAGAAGAAGAAGAAGAAGAAGAAGAAGAAGAAGAAGAAGAAGACACCCGATACACATTGGTCGAACACTACCAGAAGAATACGTTTTTAGTCGCCTCAACAGGCTATAAAGCATGCTCCCATGCTTCAGAGCACTGCTTTCTATACGCTTCAAGCTCTATAGTCACGGAAAAATGTGCAATTTCACTGCAGTGAACTCATGAAAATAGAAAAATGTAAGTTTCGACTCCTCTAGGGGACGAATTAGGTCAAACTGTATTAGTTTCTAGGTCAACTGTCTTTTACGAACCGTTTGACAATGTTTTTGAACCGTTTGTTGACGCCGGATAGTGTCCTCACTTGGTTTCATGCAATTTAAGAATCCAACAAGGCAATTGGGTTTTTGAGACGGAAAGAGCGGAATGTTGTAGAGCAACATTCTGTATATATTTACAGTGAAATTGCGCTTTATCCGTCACTATAGCGCTTGAAGCGTATAGGAAGCAGTGCTCTGAAGCATGAGAGCATGCTTTATCACCTGTTGAGGCGACAAGTAAAACATGCTTCTGGCAGCCTTCGACCAATGTGTACCGGGTGAAGAAGAAGAAGTAGAAGAAGAAGAAGAAGAAGAAGAAGAAGAAGAAGAAGAAGAAGAATTTTCTTTCAAAAGGTCATCAAATGGACAAACTATGACAAGGAAACGGCAAAAAACCGTTGTGAATACCTTCTACCCAGCCCGCTGCAGTCAGCAGCCACTAAGGCAAATCAAATGGTACAGGAGGGAAAAACCACAAAGGGATATCTTAGAAATAACTGTTCTATGTCAGTAAAGCTTGTTTCTCATGCTAGAAAATGAGGGCCACTTGCATAGCGCTGACCCTGCATACTATCAAAGCCAGCTTGAGGCTGAATAAGATATAGTATCTCTACATCTCTAAAATCACAAACTGTGTATAGACGTAAAATGAAAATAATCTCTTCATCTGTTCAACAGAAGTTATTTTAACAGATGTATAATTATTATTAATGCTCATGTAGATGTCAAAATCACACCCAGCAATGGAAAGTACTGGAAGAACATTACTAAGAGAAATAGACTCACCAGTCATAATTCCTGATAAAAGTTTTGGCGCTGTGAGACACTAAGAGCAACGTCATAGCAGAATATCCAAGCAGGCGCATGGACCTGCACAAAAACAAAAAGCCCAAAACGCATGAATGACAAGAGAAACAAAACAAAACAACATTCACACATTTGATAAGGTCAGCTCAAAATTCTTGTTAAAAAAAAGTAGTTTAGCTCATCATTGAATGAGTTTTCTCTGAAATCAGGTTTTAACTACATTTTTCACAGTAATAATCTATTACCTCGTCACAATCATTTCAAAAGGCCTTCACTTTTATCCTTACTTTTTATTCTCAGTGAGAATGTCAAAGCCCAGCGCCACCAGCAAGCAAAAACCCAAGCTGGGAGCGTACAGGATGCGTTCAGCCACCACAAACCCCACTGGGAAGAAGAGGTTGGACGCAGGAATGAACGGCAGCACCAGCAGCGATAAACTCTGAAACAATGGATTGGGCAGTTCAAACGAAGCTCTGAAATATTTAGGCCCAATTTTCTCAATTATAGCAGAAGATGAAACACTTGTCAATGTTGTCACCTATCACTTCTACCTTCGCTTTCCCGAAGCATGTCCTCCTGGCATGGAGTCATGCACAGTACAAATGGGCAGTGAATTGCCTTTTAGCTCATTAAGTACAACTGTCACTACTGTTATCAGTCATAAAATAATATTTTATAAAGCGCAAAATCACACAATATGTTTGCTCAAAGTGCTTTTCTCACACATTTACTGGGACTATCCTACCCTATCCTGTAACTCGAAGGTCGTAGGGGCACCACAGATGATCGTTTAACCAGTGTACTCCATCTTTCTCTGTCCTCAGCAACCTTCATGGCTTTTCTCAGTGTCAAACAAGTCCATTCTCGAATGTTGTCATCCCACCTCTTTTTCGGTCTCCCTCTTCTTCTGCCTCCTTGCACCGTGCCTTGCAGGAGGGTCTTTGCAAGGCCTGATGCTCTGGTGATGTGGCCATATCATCGGAGTTTCCGTTTCTTCACCACTGTGAGCATGTCATCGTGTTGTCCAAAGGCTTGTCTGTGATGGTCTGTCAGATTTCGTTGTTGGTGATGTGCTGGGTATAGGAAATACCCAGAAGTTCTGTAGCACCTCATCTCCATGCTTTGTATTCTTTGTTGTAGATCTGCTGTGAGGGTCTATGTTTCGCAAGCGTACAGGAAGATGGAGATGACGAGGGAGTGCAGCAGCCTTACCTTGGAATGTAGACTGATGGTCCTGTCTTTTCTTTCTGTCTTATTTTCTTTTCTGTCTTTTACTCGGACTAAGGGCTAACATCAACATTACAAACAAAAGAAAGCAAAAAACACAAACAAGCTAAAAATACCCACCCACCCCAACTAAAAAAACAAACAAAGGCCAAAAAGGGTGAGGTGTGGATTAGAATATTATCATGGGGATGGGAAAGGCTTCATTGCTTTCGAGTGGCCGTACCAACTCATCTGCTCAGTCCACAGCTTCCCTAAAATCATGCTTTTTTCGTACAATTCCTCTTTTAGAATGTTAACATAAATCTATATTCAAATTCAAAAACAAAATCAATGATCCCCAGCTTAGAAATCATAGTATCCAACTGGAAGAAAAAAGAGAGAAAGTTTTCCCAATACTTACCATAATAACTGCCCTGGATCGCCGCGTCTGCTCAGAGAGAGCATAAACAATCAGACTAGTCAGCACTGCGTAAAAGGCCAAAGTGGCCAGGTTTCGGGGGTCAAGGACAGAGGTCAGGACAGGGATAGTGCCCATGGTCCAGTCACAGCAAAGCTGCATGGGGTTGAGCAGCAGCCAAGCGTTGAGCGGCAGAAGGTAGTTGAAGGTCAGCTGGCGAGCTGGGGATGGCGAGACTGATGCTGGGTTGTCAAACCTGATGCGACGCAGTTAAATAATCAATGACCATGAGGAACTGAGACATGTACGAATAAATTAACATTAAATTATTATAAAATTTGGAGTTACAAGGTTCGTATCTTCACTGCAACAAGTAAAAAATATATAGATGTTGCAATCAAACATATTTATTACTAGAAAAAAGGCTGTACCTATAATAATGTGATTAAAACAAAACACAAAAAGTAAAACGAACACAATAATTAAATGCAATTAAAAACAAGTAATTGAAACATGTCCAGCTTTAAGAGTTCAGTTCAGTTCCAAAACGGCCTCTCAACACTCATGAATGCCTGTATGCTTTCTGCCCCATCTTTCATGGAGAGTTTTCAGAGTTGCTCTTAAGAAACATCCTTATGCAACACAGTGTAACATGTCTTTGTAATATAATTTCCATTTGTACAGATAGGTATCAGTACAAAACGCTAATGCTTACTTTGTGAAGACGGGCAGCTGCGCTCCCATGACTTTGATACGAGCCAAAAGCAGAAAGAGTGTGGAGAAGACAAGGAAGCCTGCTCGTACGATGGACGTCTTTAACCAGCTGGGGATTTGGGGTTTGCCTTGCACCAGGCTCTTCAAGACTGACAGCAGCTCAGTGAAGGTAGCCTGACAACATTGGGGACAGAAAAGTAAAATGTTCGCTTGCTGAGCCTGTCTTGCAAAACTTGAAGGAGAGATAGTTGGCATGCTCTTGTCCTCACTGAACTACACACAAGCCAAGCACGCATGGATACATACAAATGCGCAAGCCACAAACCTCTAAAACAATTGTATATTTTCCAAATGTTTTAACTAGATAAACTACATTACAATTGAATATTTTCCTAATGTTTTAACTAGATGTAATAGATTTTTATAATGTATTTACCTGAATAGACTACAAGTATGTATATTTTAGTTATTTATTTTTTTACTGATTTATTTGTTCGTTCATTTGGTTGTTTGTTTATTTTTTTAAATTTCAATTAAGATTTTTTTAAAATCTACTTACCTGTTGGTTTATTTGCTAGTTTATTTATATTTGTAACATATTCAACCACCTACTCTTTGAGCAATGAAGATTTCATAGACGCAGCACACTCCAATGACAGTGATACCCTGTTCTTTACACAGCATAGCCACTGTCACCAAAATCACTGTTAGCACCAAGGGACGCCAGACTGAAAAGCACACAACCAAAAACTGCGTAACAATGTGGCTCCCACACAACTGCCAAGATCGCCCATTTTATTTAAAGCTGCTGGAATTCAAATACCATTTAAATTCCAAGCCCATAGCTAGGACCTGGTTGCTCTTTGCCTTGGTAAAACAAGGATTAGCAATATTAAAAACAGATAGGTCAATTCCCACTAAGCAGGCCACCTTGACGCTAGCTGAGTGTCAGGGATCTATCAAGCATAGGCTGTGTGTAGGCATGTGGCCTCAACAGCCTGTGGCACTCAGACTGGGATCAAGGTCGCTTTCAGGCCACAAGCTTATAATAGCAACACAGTAGCAGTCGGATAGCAAGAAAAGGCTTAGGCCCATTACCCAACTGTAAATATACATCTGACAACCTTCCCTGTAGAACAATAAATCAACTAAACTGTGGTACTGAAATTCAACAAAATAATCTGATTAAAAAGACAACAACAACAGAAATGTAAGTTTGATTTTTAATTTTGATAGTTTATTGTCCCTTTTTCTGGGACGCCTCTCTTAGGGAAGGCGTAGTCGCAGCCTGTGGAGCGCTCAAACCTAACCTATCTAATATTAGTTGTGTTTTTGAATTGTTTCTTTGTTTGTGCTTAGCTTGCTGTTTGTTTTTGTGTTCTTCGTTTGTTAAAAAAAAGAAACTTGTACATAATGCCAAGGGGTGTGATAGTTTAAATATTACTTCACTAGATTCAGTAATATACACACAGAAGTTTTCCTACCCCATACAATCCATAATCTTACCTATGGGGGCTCTATAGCCTGTGCACTTGGAGTACATCATGAAAGCTCCCAGGAAAAATATGGATGACAAGCTCTCTGCTCTTCCAACCACACCTGTCACCTGCAAATGAAGGGAGGGGGGGGGATGTTTAAATGAATATTGTAACAAAAATGAAAATGTATTGGTGTTGAGGAAAATGGTTGGGAGAGAGAAAGAGAGAGAGACAGAGAGAGAGAGAGAGAGAGAGAGAGAGAGAGAGAGAAGGTGGGTGGAGGGTAAAGTTGGGGATGGGGTGACGAAACAACTCCAATATTAAGAATCGTGTAGACAGTACACACATTCACATACACTCAAACAAATACAGTCAAACGCATATAATGCATACAAAAATGCACACACAGACACACACACAAATGCAAACAGACATGTAAATATATGCATGCAAAATATACATACACATTCACAGGCATACAATTATAAACTGAACTGTAAAGTATACAATTATGTGTCTGGACATATAGAGACACATGTTGGATAAAGATAAAAAAAATGAATAAAGGGAAGAAAACTTACTGCTTCTGTGTGGATGGGGTGAACTGCAAACAGCATAGCAGCCAGAAAACTTGTTGATTCTTTCACAAACATGGCGCAGACTCTGGATAGAAAGAGAAAAAAAATCTGTTGTTTTGTTTTGTTGTATAATAATAATAATAATAATAATTAACATTTATATAGCGCCCTTTCTAATGAAAGCTCAGAGCGCTTTACATTCACATAAACAATAACAATATAAAAACATGGTAAACAAAACATACAGAATGTAATTACATAATATAAACACGCACGCACACACACACACACACACACACACACACACACACACACACACACACACACACACCCACACACACACACACACACGCCAAGTTCAACACGAATTTAAATTGTGATGTCAGCAAAGGAACGTTTGAACAGATGGGTCTTGAGGCCAGAACGAAAGGCAGCAGATGTTTGGGAAGAATGGAGAGACATGGGAAGGGAGTTCCAGACGGTGGGAGCAGAAAATGAAAATGAGCGTTTGCCAAAGGATTTGTTCACTCGTGGAATGGAGAGATTTTGGGCAGAAGAAGATCGAATGGTTCTAGAGGGTATGTAGGGGTTAACCATGGTTTTGAGATAAGAAGGGCCGGATGAAGAGAGACCATTGAAACAGAGGCAAGCAATTTTGTACTCAATTCTTTGTTCAATGGGAAGCCAGTGTAGGGATTTAAGATGAGGAGTTATCTGGGCAGATTTTGGAATGCTAAGAATGAGACGGGCGGCATTATTTTGAATCTTTTGAAGTCTTTGCAATAGATAGTCCGGGCAACCACAGAAGAGAGAGTTACAATAGTCAAGCCGTGAGAGAATGAAAGCTGAGACAAGAGTTTGAGTGGCTTTGGCAGACAGAAAGTGACGGATGCTGTTGATTCGACGGAGTTCAAAATTTAGGTTTCGGATTAGAGTTTGAATGTGAGCTTGCATAGTCAGGTGAGAGTCCAAAATCACGCCCAAGTTTTTGACAGAATCAGAAAACTGGACAACAGAGTTTCCAACAACAAAGGAAGATGGAAGCTGAGATGTTATGCGAGGAGATGAAATAATTATGGCTTCTGTCTTTTCGTCATTAAGTTTCAATTTGTTGTACGTCATCCAAGACTTGACATCACAGATGCACTCTTGCATCGAATTTATTGTAATGCTAAGATCCTGTGGGTCACAAGGTTTATGAAGTTGTGTATCGTCCGCAAAGGAATGATGATTGACAGAGTGAGAATCGATGATGTCAGAAAGAGGGGATGTGTACAGAACAAAGAGGACAGGACCCAAAACCGATCCTTGCGGCACGCCACAGAGGATCGGAGCAGGATCAGAGCGGTCACTGTCAACGTAAACAGTTTGTTGTCTGTCAGTAATGTATGATGTGAGCCAGTCAAAAACTGTGCCACGAAGGCCAAAAGTGTGTTGCAGACGGTCAATGAGAATGGTGTGATCTATGGTGTCAAATGCTGACGAAAGGTCTAACAGAGCAAGAACAGAGAGTTTGCCCTGATCAAGGGAGAGGAGGAGATCATTAGTGATTTTAACAAGAGCAGTTTCTGTACTATGTCTAGGTCTGTAAGCGGATTGAAGAGGATCAAGAAGGTTGTTTGAAGACAGGTGTGCATTGAGTTGAGAGAGAACAATTTTTTCGATGATTTTGGAAACAAAGGATAAATTTGATATAGGCCTGAAATTTTTTAGGTCATTTGGGTCGAGAGAAGGCGTTTTGAGAAGAGGCTTGACAAGAGCGGATTTGAAGACGTCAGGAAAAGAGCCAGAGGTGAGAGAATTGTTGATGACTTGAGTGAGAGAAGGAAGGACTACATCCAGAAATTCAAAGAGGAGTGAGGTAGGGATGGGATCTAGGTCACAAGTTTTGGGAGCAGAGGCTTTGACGACCTTCAGGACGTCAGACTCTGTGACAGGAGAGAAAGAAGTGAAAGGTTCGCCCTGAAAGGGCTTGCCAAGAGAAAACGGAACAGAGGGCTGAGAGTCAAGTTCTTTTCTGAGTTTTTCAATCTTACTCACAAAGAAGTCGGAGAGAACACCGGGGAGACATGAAGAGGGGTATGTGGTGGGGAGCTGAGTGGTTTTTGTTCTGGCACAGAGACCATTTGTGATTTTATACAACTCTTTGCTAGACTGCGCTTCATCAATTTTGGTACAACAGAATAGGCTTTTGGCTTGGTGGACAAGAGCTGTAACAAACTGTTTTGCTTTCTTGTAAATTTGTTGGTGGACGGTAAGGTGAGTAGCTCGCCACTGTTTTTCAGCATTACGTCTATTACGTTTGGCCTGAAGCAGCTCTTCGCTGACAAGGCTAAACCAGGGGGAAGGCTTCCTAGTGGGAACTTTACGATGGGTGGCGGGAGCGTGCTTGTCCAGCACTAACCGCAGGGCGGCGTTGTACCGGTCAGCAGTGCAACCCTCGGGCTGCGCTAACGATTCCTGCAGATCCGCTCTGAACGCAGCCCTATGAATGGTGCATATGTTGCGGACTGTGGCGTACATTGGGGAGGGTAGGGGAAGGGTCATGTTAAAGTGCGAAAGCACACAAAAATGGTCGGACTCTAGGCCGTGAGTTACCTCAGTGGACACATGAACATCATCAGTAGATCTTACAATCACAAGATCAAGTGCATGACCTTTTACATGAGTAGGCTCAGTCACTGTCTGTTCTAAATCATACATCTGAATTTGTTCTAAAAACTTAGCAGCACTTCGTTCGCGAGAACAATCAACATGAAAATTGAAATCCCCAAGCAAACACAAATTGCCATGAAGAGAGTTGCTGTAGTCTAGCAGATCGGGAAATTGTTCGAAAAACATTTTTTCAGTTTGTTTGTTCTTTTGGGACGTTCCTGGACGGTAGGTGCACATAAAATGCAAAACACTCTGTGGAGAGGTGACAGACACTTGGAGCAGTTCAAAGGTAGAATGTGTGAAGGAAAACGAAGATTTAAATGTCAGGTGTGGAGCCAGGCTCTGCTTGTAGACAACGGCTATGCCACCCCCGCGACTAGAGCGCGGACACGAATGTACGGCATAGCCGCTGGGCGTGATATCTGCACACAGGGCCTCGTCACCACGCGCCTTAAACCATGTCTCCACAACAAACATCATATCAACATCCTCCTCTACAATGAAGGCAGCAGTTGCAGTTCGTTTCTCTCTGCATTTGGGGCCCAGTGACTGTGCATTGAAAGAAGCAATTTTAAGTCCTTTGTTATGCGTGGGATCGGGTACGGGGGGTAGAAGAGGAACGGTGATCAAGATGTTAAAGTTCACATTAGGGTTAGGCCTACTCTGACGTCGATCGCTTGAAGGCTATACTCTAATTTATCAAACTCCGGTATTCTCCACTTCTTTTTTTCTGAAATAAATACACTTTGTACAGAACTACTTTTTAATTTTTATTTAGGCCTACGAGATTTTAATAGAGAAAAGGTTGATGTATAAATTTTTACTCACCAGAGTAACATAAGAGAGAGAGAAAGAGAGAGAGAGAGAGAGAGAGAGAGAGAGAGAGAGAGAGAGAGAGAGAGAGAGAAAGAGACAGAGAGAGAGAGAGAGAGAGAGAGAGAAAGAGACAGAGACAGAGAGAGAGAGTTAGTTATTCATTGCTTACAGGTCCAGCAGACTGCAAAGAGCCAAATCAGGACCCCAAAATCAAGACCATAACTTTGCTGACAGAGGACTCGCCCTTGATCCGCATAAAAGATCTGCTGAAACAACCCTAGTGGTAACACTGAAGGCACTCCACCAGCCGGTCACTTTACAATAAAGACATCCCACGCACGGGACGCTGAGGCTATACTCTAATTTATCGAACTCCGGTTTACAAAAACAAAATAGAATATAAACATCATCATAAAATATCAACAAAACACAAACATATAAAATGCATACATTGCCAACTAATAACATCATAGGAAGCCCCAGTGACCACCTGGCAGAAAGTGTCCAATATTCCCAAGCTGATCCAACAGACCTCACACACAAATGAGGAGTTTTGTCCCGGAAGAGTTTTCAAGAAAAAAGGTAGGTGACTGGTCTAGCGAAGAAGAAGATGTATAGCTATAGTAGATTGATAGAACAGAGTAGGAATGGGAAAGAACAAAGGAGAAAGACAGCGACAGTGGGAATTTAAAGCACAAAATTCCCAGAAAATGGGGATACTATTTATACTGAAACCCCTGGCATGTCCATGGGAGAAGAGAGAGAGAGAGAGAAAGAAAGAGAGAGAGAGAATGAACAAACGAACGAACAAACGAAACATTTATTTGCATAGACTTGCGCTCATCACAAAAGAGTTGTGGGGGAGAAAGTGTTACAATTTCAATCAGAAATCAAAATGAACACAGATGTACAATAGACCATGTATTTATATTTTCCAATCAAAATGACAGTAAATTGATGTCAATGTCAGTTGTTGTTTTTTTGTTTCAATTTTTCACGATCTGTCAGCTTTGTGAGCATGAATACAAGTGTGGAAGTTTTTCTGGACTGTATAAATTGTAATTCATCCAAACAATCAATGAAACGTCTCTTTTTACTAAGATTTTTCAGACATGACTAATCGTCATCCCAGGTAGAAATAGGCATCACCAGCACGGTCCGCTCTGCAATCTGAAGCTGTCTGGAACTTGCCTCTATCCCCTGGTCGCTCTTTCAGCATTCTGGCTAGGATGTCCACTTCTTCGTCAAGCAGAAACTGCAAGTTTTGTTTGATCAACCAGTAGGAGACATTGTTCTGCCTAGTTAAAACGACGATCACAAAGTCCTCTGCTTCACAGATATCAGTCTGGAAGGAGTCATAGAAGTGTCGAGGACCACCTTTCTAAAAGTGACGTTTCTTGCCTTTGTCTTTAATTCTTCTCAATCCTGCTCTGTCTCTGATACCGTCCACATATTCCTTTGCTGTTGACAAGCTGAAACCAAGGTCATAAACACGACGTTCTGTTTCATGCAATAGGTCTATACATCTGACAGTTTGTTTCATTCCTAGGTAGACTTGTTCCTTCACAGGTGACAACACACCTCTGGCCGTTTCTAGCATAGCAATATTGGTGGTGGTGCTTTCCCCTCGTGCAGCACATGCAGTCGTTGTGTAAGCGGAATGTGGGTCACCTAAGCATGTTGTCGTTTTATCAAGCAAAGGCAGTGACGAAAATAAAGTTTCTTCCGCTTGAACATTGTCACTTACCAGTTACTTAAGTTTCAAACTATGATCTCTTTCTGCAGCACGTTGCTGGTCGCGTGTGATCTGGCTTGGTGGTTTACAACGATAATGTTCGTACTTGGGAGATGAAGGTTGAGAGGTTTCTGTTGCCATGTTGACAGACCCTAACACAGGCACAAAGCATAAAACAACGTCATTTTACAGTTCTCTGAGATGATTTTCCACGATGTCATTTCATTTTCACGAAGCAGGGACTCTATTGCACCATCCAAAGCAGCTGGAAATTCAGTCACTGGCATCTTGCTGGGAATTTTGTAACAAAACATGAACTGCTACGTCAACACACCTGTCCCTTTCGAGCCTTGAGCCTCATATATATATATATATATATATAGAGAGAGAGAGAGAGAGAGAGAGAGAGAGAGAGAGAGAGAGAGAGAGAGAGAGAATGGACAAAGGAATACATGAATGGACAATGGATAAAGAAGAGAAAAGCCACTTACTTCATAAACACGATACACACGATAGCATGTAACGCTACATTGACCAGGTGGTAGGTCATAGGTTCCAGCTCACTCACCATGTAGTTCATACGAAATGTCAGCACACACAGTGGCCTGTAAGACTTGTGGCTTTTCTCCTGTCATAACAATCATCAGTTAGCTTTAACCCATTCCATACCAGGCGATTTTCGAGTGAACATGCCCTGCGGCCCAAGTATTTTTGCCATTTTGTGGCTGTAAACGGGTAGTCGCGCATAAAAATTCATATCTCATGTAGTTTTTATTTGATTTTAACACTGTTTTTTGCATAATAAAGATGAATAAATTCTGGTTAATTTGCAACTTGTTACAAGTGTGAATGTACATGTGAGAATAAATGGTAATGCAGTGAAAATGAAAAACAAAAAAAACCCACACATATTACTGGACAGGCACAAACACAACTTTGCACAATAAAAAAATACAAGTCCTACTCCTAGTACCTGTTTTCCATGATGTAATATCCATGAGCAATGTTATTCCAAAGTATTATCACTCTCTACTTCATTTTCACTGTCACTAGCCATACAAACCTCGTCTCTCACATTGTCATTGAAAATCACTCGCGTTCATTCTTCGTTTTTCACTTTTTAATCACACCTAAAACACACTTTTTACAGTGAAAACGGCCGACAAATGTCAAATAAGCTACTTCCGCAGGGGAGATAATATGCTACTTCCGCAGGGGAGATAAGCATCCTGTTAGCAACCACCCAAACCAAAACAGGTACACAGTGATCCATATGGATCACGTGGGAGCCTAGGAAAGTTTTGTACTGTATCCATATGGATCGCGTGGTACGGAATGTGTTAATACAGTCTGCCTCAAGATACAGTCGACATCCTATTGGTTGACACCTTCACCAGAAGGCTATCAAACCTAGAAAACTCTAGACCCTAGACTCCAATGCATCCTTTCCTGTCCCCCTGTCCCCACTTATTATTATATATTATGTATTATATATATATATATATATATATATATATATATATATATATATATATATATATATATATATATATATATATATATATATATATATATATATATGTGTTATATATGGATTAGGTGTTAATCCAGAAACAATTGCAGAACTGAGTCGGTGACATTACCCACAAATCTGCCTGTGTGTAAAATTAGAAATAAATATGAGTGGCAAAGAGCACGAGCAGTTAGCCAGAGCAGGATCTGTAGTAGATGTCAAGAAACACAGCAACTTTAACGTAACACTAACAATGATCAGTCTGTTGATCCTAAGTGTCTACTAGAAAAAGAAGTACTTCTGAAGAAGCTTTAACTAGTTTTAGTAAAATACTAGTATACAGAGTACATCGAACCTTTTCATCTGGTATCCTTTGGCTTCAAGCCAAGCTTCAAGGCAGTCTTCTTGTCATAATAAATGTCAATGTATTTATTATGACAAGACAAGACAGAGCTGAAAGCCAAAGGGGATCAGAAGATACATGTAAAAAACGATTTAGAAACTTTCTCTCAAGACATTAACCCATTTGTGGGTATTTTTTCAGTCACAGCATAAAGCAGCATTGAAATTATGTTGTCTTTATTTAATGTTTGTCTGTTTCGATCCTGCACTACCCCCTGTAAAGGCAGGAGGTAAGCACACACTTCATAAGATGTTCTGACACCCCTCCCCTCCATCAACTGATTATTTATTTTACATATTTTCACAATGATTAGTCAAGTGACTTTACAATTACATAGGGACAAGTTAAAATGTATCAACACACACACACACACACACACACACACACACACACAATTTTGCAATATTCAACAATCTGATAAATTGCTGAGTCAGTGTTGTGTTCGAGTTTGTTTCAAGGTAGATTAGATTGTTGTTGAAACTCTCAATGTTTCATCGAAATTAAAATTTTTAACTGCTGCCAAAGCTAAACTGTACATATCAAAGCTGCTAACTTTATGCATTGGAGTACCCCAGAAGTCATTCCAGAAGAGATCCGTCAGTGGCGTTTTAGGTCGCAAATCCTGGTTGTCAACGATGGCTGACATGTCATCAAAGACAAAACCGCAGTCCAGTGCATTGTGGTAGATCGCTGCTGTGGTCACAATAAGGATGATGCTGTGCAATATAAAGTTCTCCATTCTTCCAGGTTAAACAGGACTGCAATAGTAGTTAAATAAATGAATGATTTTAATTAGTTATAATTTTTACAGTAGAGGGTGGTAAAACTGAATTAGTGTTCAAGTATTGTTAAGGTTCTTGTCATTTGGATGCTCACATTGCATAAATATGTTCATGAGGTGAAAAGATATAAAATAAATATGGGCTCTATGAAAGTATACACTCAATCATAATCAGGTGCGAAGTTATGGGATGTCATAATCAAGAATGAACTCATTGCGCTTCTCTCTCTCTCTCTCTCTGTGTGTGTGTGTGTGTGTGTGTGTAGAGAGAGAGAGAGAGAGAGAGACGCGGGATAGCAGACGCCGGTGGGAAGCATGTCAATCTGTGCATTTGGTTCAAAACCAAACAACTCTTAGATATTACGATATTGCTTTTTTCCGCAAACAAACATAGAGGTGAAATTACAGGAAGCAATAATCCATAGATTCAGAAAATATCGAAATAATCATGTCCAAAATGTAACTAACTTCTTGAAACGAAATCAACAGGGCGCGGCCATGTTCGGATTTCATACAAAGCTTACCATTTCTGTTCTCGAATTGTGTTGAGGCTATTTTTAGCACTACCAAAAGTTGTTGGGCAAGTGTCCGCATGGAGTCCGAAGAATAAACGGCTTGTCTTCAGACTTAAATTTTGTAAGACACTTGAGTTAATGACACAACAAAAAGCGAAGTTATGACAGTTTGATGCAAAGTTAGGTGAATGCTCTCACGTTGCTACCGACAACAAACACATAGGCACATGAGAGGTGTATATTGATTACTTTGCATTCATCACAATTATACTCGTCCAAAGTGATTTTTGGATATTTTAATGTAAATAGGAAAGTTCATATATCGTTATACAATTTTTCTCCTGATTCCAAAGGTACCACTTGATGTTTTTAGACTGGACACGTACAGGAAAAGTTTTTAATCCCTGTATCTCTTGTATTATGGAATTGGGACTTCCTGATGAAGGTTTTAGTCTAATAAACCGAAAATTTTAACGCCTACTATCCAGGTGGTGTTGTTGGTTTTATTATCATATCTCTTGTAATATATCCCATCCTATCTTATCCTATCCTATCATATCCTATCCTATCCTGTAACTGGAAAGTCGTTGGGCCACCACAGATGATCGATCGTTTAACCAGAGTACTCCATATCCTTCTCTGTCCTCAGCAACCCTAATTAATGGCTTCGCTCAGTGTCAAGCCAGTCCATTCTCGAATGTTGTCCTCCCACTTCTTTTTGTCTCCCTCTTCTTCTGCATCCTTGCACCGTGCCTTTCAGGATGGTCTTTGCAAGGCCAGATGCTCTGCTGACGTGGTCATACCATCAGAATTTCATGCAGTTTCTTTACCACTGTGAGCAGGTCATCGTGTTGTCCAATGGCTTGTGTGATGATCTGTCTGACTTTGTCGTTGGTGATGTGGTGAGTTTAGTAAATGCCCAGAAGCCTTCTGTAGCACCTCATCTCCATGTTTTATATTCTTTGTTGTAGATCTGCTGAGGGTCCATATTTCGCAAGAGGCAGATGGAGATGACAAGGGAGCGCAGCAGCATTACCTTAACTGGAGTGTAGACTGATGGTCCGGATCCTGTCTTTCCAAATGGGCTTCAAACTTGTCAGGGCAGCAGTTGATTGTGCTATCTTGGAGAGAACTTCATTTCGGGACCCATTGTCTGATACAATTGCTCCTAAATATTTAAAACTATGCATAATGTTGAGGGATTGGTCTTGGACTTAGGTGTTCGTGTTGATGCAGTTGGTGTTGTTGGTCATCGTTTTGGTCTTCTCTGCACATATTTCCATTCCAAATGCTCTGGACGTGGTGTCAAACCTCTGTACCAGCTGTTCAAATTCTTGTTCCTCTCCAGCCAATCCATCAATGTCATCTGCAAAACGGAGGCTAGGGATATTGCTCTGCCCCCTATGCTGACTGTGCCTTTGTGATCTGCAAGGGCATTTGACATGATGCGCTCCAGGAATATTTGAAAAGTAGACCTCCTTGATGCACGCCGAAATTGTTGTTCTGAACCTGTTCCCGATGGCGCTGTTGTGGAGGACTGCACTGGTAGCTTTGTCATACAGGCATTTGATAACTTCAATAATTGTAGGGCTGATGTTATTCACTCTCATGGTTGCCCACAGAGCTGCATGCCAGACTCGGTCAAACGCTTTCTTGAAGTCTACAAACACATGAAATAGATGTTGTTAGTGCTATAGGTATTTCTCGCAGATTATTATGAGATTAAAAATCTACTTGGTGGTACTTCGCTCTATCATGAATCCAGCTTGTTCTTCAGCTACAGTATGATTTATTCAGCTTGTGGTTTCAACCTGTTGAGTATTATTTTCAGGAGGACCTTGCTGGGATGGCTGATGGTGCAATAGTTTTCACACTCCTGAAGGTTACCCTTTTTGGGAAGAGTGATGACAAGCGACTAGGTCCGTGGTATAGGCCACTTCCCACTCTGCCAGATCTTGTTACAGATAATGGCGAGGGCGTCAATCATCGCTTCTCCTGCTTGAAGCAATTCTGTGGGTATGTTGTCCACTCCCGCTGACTTCCCCTTCTTCAGCGATTGCACTGCTGTCTCAGCTTCTCTTCCGAGAATTGGGAGGATATCTTCTCTGTACTTGGGACATTCTAGAACTGATGGGTCTCCGTTTGGTGTGTGGTTGTAAAGATCAGAGAAGTACTATCCAATATTTTTTGTTTTTCTGTAAGGCAGATGCCACACTTGCTTTGGATCATGAAGACCTTGGGCTGTTTAACACTTGTCAGCTGCTTCACAGTCTAGTAGGCCTTCTTGCTGTTGTTCTTGTTCAGACTGTTCTCTATTTCCTGGCATGATAATAACATCATAGGAAGCCCCAGTGACCACCTGGCAGAAAGTGTCCAATATTTCCAAGCTGATCCAACAGACCTCACACACAAATGAGGAGTTTTGTCCCGGAAGAGTTTTCAAGAAAAAAGGTAGGTGACTGGTCTAGCGAAGAAGAAGATGTATAGCTATAGTAGATTGATAGAACAGAGTAGGAATGAGAAAGAACAAAGGAGAAAGACAGCGACAGTGGGAATTTAAAGCACTAAATTTCCAGAAAGTGGGGATACTATTTATACTGAAACCTCCGGCAACCCCACGGGGGTAACCGTTCACTCAACAACAAGGGCGGGTCATCACTATGAGGTTTTCCAACTTTATTCAGCAAACAGCATCAACAACTGCACACAATGTCTCTTTCAAAAAACATTTCTCTGACAGACAGCGAGCTACTTATATGTAGTTTATCAACACACTAGAAAAATTGCCGAACGTTCCAGAATGACATAATCAGCCAATCAAAATAAAACTCGTCACCGGAGTTACGCACTGTCTTACGTCATAGAACGTGCTATAATCATCTCGAACTTTCGATCAAATAACCACAACTTTTTGACCGAGGGAAACAAAATAACATCAAATTAGGCCCATCAAGCAACGACATAGATAAGTAGACACTAATCGCACGCCTCCTCCCTTACTACAATAACCATTTGAAATCAAAGTGAGCATCTCAATCTCAACACAACCGTAAAGCAGAGCAGACAGGACCTGAAGAGTTTCACCTTGCTGCTCAAAATAAACTTTCCTGTTTGTCCAGATCTTGTTCAGGCCTGCCATATTGTTATCATGGTCACTGATTGATTGATTGATTGATTGTTGCTTTAGGTCCAGCGGACTCTTCTGAGCCAAATCAGGACCGGACAACCCCCGATCCGCATAAAAGATCTGCTGAAACAACCCTAGTGGAAAATTGAATGCCCTCCACCGGCCAGTCACTTTACAATAAAGACATCCCACGCAGGGGATGGCTGAGGCTTTACCCCAACTACTCGAACCCCCGGTTACAAAAACAAAATAGAATACAAACATCATTATAAATTATCAACAAAACATATACATATAAAATGCCTATATTGCTAAATAATAACATCATAGGAAGCCCTAGTGACCACCTGGCAGAAAGCGTCCAACACTCCCAAGCTGATCCAACAGACCTCATACACAAACAAGGAGTCTTGTCCAGGAAGAGTTTTCAAGAAAAAAGGTAGGTCATTGATCTAGCGAATAAGATAGTATAGCAGAGTGATAGGACAGAGCAGGAATGGGAAAGAGTAAATGAGGAAGACAGTGACAGTGGGAATTTAAAGCACTAAATTTCCATAAAGTGGGGATACTATTTATACTGAAACCCCCGGCACTCCAACGGGGGTACTGTTGCCGCAGTGAATCGGTCATGCCTACAAAGGAAAGACAGGTTTTCAACTGGGGCTTTCACTTTTCCCTTTATAGGTTAGAACAATCTACAGTGGCAAGATTGCTCATGACCCCAAGGGGTATCATGGTCACTGTATGCCAGCCTAGTCCTGACCTCTATGAAGGATCTTCGTCCTTCTTTATTAATATTCAACTTAGGCAAAAATCGCTCTTTTCTTACTATGTATACAGGCAGCCAAAGAAGGTTATTTTTGACTACCTATAATATATAATACAGATCACACGTAAACACACAGGTTTAACTTTTGCTTATGTTTTATTCATTATTAAATTACTTTAGGCTTTATAAACAACACCAATTAATTTTGAATAGTAAGAATAATGATATCAAATATTGCACAAATTAAAATCCCTGTCCAAGTCTGAACTTTCTGCACAAAATACGCTCTCGATCATTATCATCAATAACGCAATGTCAACAGATCAAACAAATTAGATCACAAAAGTGCACAGATACAATATTGTCACCGAAAATAAAAACAAGATGGCAAGACATTCAATGTATTCCCAGACACTCACACACTTATAAAAAAATAAGCATTTTCAAAAGAGTTTTTGTTAGGGGGAGTATGAGGGGGGTGGGGGCTGGTGGGAGTGAGTAAAGGGGGTGGCAGGGAGAGAAGGGGTAATGTTTCTATGAAGTTTAGTCAAAATTCGTTCAGTGGTTCTTGAGATTTTGCGTTCAAGGGACTGACCGATGAACGAATCTATCAACAAGACAGAAAGACATTGGGCTCGTTCTGATTTCCCCCAACTATTTGAAAATCTGGAAATACAATAAATATATTAAAAAAATTAAAAAAGGATTTAAACCATATCTATATATGTATCTCTCTCACTCTCTCTCTCTCTCTCTCTCTCTCTCTCTCTCTCTCTCTCTCTCTCTATATATATATATATATATATATACTTGTACTTATATAAAATAAATGTGTAAGTCATCTACTGTATGGTTGTAAATTAACAGAATAAATAACGTGAATTAATAAGTCAAGAGTGAATGATGATATAAATAAATGAAACAAGAACAGATGTAAATATAAATAATCGCCAGCTAACTCAAGCAATATAGCAGCTGAACCTGGTAGGACTGAATGCTGATAAAATCAATTAAAAATAAGTAAACAAACGAAAATTGGGGGCTAAAATTAACTAGAAGGGATAAGCGCATATGATTCACTTGCTCCTTATGGAACTCGCCATATTTAACAAGAAAATGAGTGCCAAGGAAAAAAACAAAATGAAACGGCGGCATTAAAATGCACAGTAATAAATGTATGTTTTTGCAAGGCCTAAAATGACCTTGAAGATCAATGAAAAAACTGAGCAAATATGAAAGATCAATCTATCATCTCTAATTACAACAAGTTTGGACTTTATATCTCTCATATGCATAGTTTTGGGTCAAAGTCACTTCAAAGTATTTATACCAACCGACTTTGAACAGCTCCAGTAACCTTGGAGTGAGGTTGACCAATTAACCTAGGAAAAAAGTGAAATTTTGTGGGAAAAATGTTAGTTTTTGACTAACATTTGTTAACCCTGTGACCTTGACCTTAAAGTGAAGTCATTCATTCACTGATCACTTATGAGGTCTCATGGGTATACTTTTGATTGATTGATTTATTGTTGCTTTAGGTCCAGCGGACTCTTCCGAGCCAAATCAGGACCGGACAACGCCCGATCCGCATAAAAGATCTGCCGAAACAACCCTAGTGGGAAAATTGAATGCCCTCCACCGGCCAGTCACTTTACAATAAAGACATCCCACGCGGGGGACGGCTGAGGGTTGACCTCAACTACTCGAACACCCCGGTTACAAAAACAAAATAGAATACAACCATCATTATAAATCATCAACAAAACACATACATATAAAATGCCTATAGTGCGAAATAATACAATCATAGGAAGCCCTAGTGACCACCCGGCAGAAAGCGTCCAACACTCCCAAGCTGATCCAACAGACCTCATACACAAACAAGGAGTCTTGTCCAGGAAGAGTTTTCAAGAAAAAAGGTAGGTCATTGATCTAGCGAAGAAGAAGAAAGTATAGCAGAGTGATAGGACAGATCAGGAATGGGAAAGAGCAAATGATGAAGACAGCGACAGTGGGAATTTAAAGCACTAAATTTCCAGAAAGTGGGGATACTATTTATACTGAAACCCCCGGCACTCCAACGGGGGGAACTGTTGCCGCAGTGAATTAGTCATGCCTACAAAGGCAAGACAGGTTTTCAACTGGGGCTTTCACTGTTCCCTTTATAGGTTAGAACAATCTACAGTGACAAGATTGCTCATGACCCCAAGGGGTTCATGGGTATACACCATCTGATCAAAGTTGGTTGCGATTGTTGAAATAGGTTCCGAGATATTAATCCACTTGCAAGTTTTGCACAGATAGAGGGCGTATGGTGGACAGACAGACAGACAAACTCACAAATTTTTTTAAATGTTATTTTTGGACTATTTAGGACTCATCTTGCAAAGATTTGCACAAATCTGGACAATTTTTTGGGGGGGAAGGGGGGGGGGAGGTAAGGGGGATTATATAGACTCACATTGATTGCTACCATGAAATCCTTTGAAATAAATATAAAAATATATAAATAAAGTAATGGGTCATGAAATATGTATATAATCCATAAATAAATAAATGTAAACAAAACCTTATATGACATATTATAGTGTACAGTAGTTACAAACTAGTTTTTAGGTACATATGTTATGTTTTCTTTTTATTGATTATCCTATCCTATCCTATCCCATAACCCGAAGGTCGTAGGGGCACCACAGATGATCGTTTAACCAGCATACTCCATCTTTCTCTGTCCTCAGCAGCCCTCATGGCTTCGCTCAGTGTCAAACCAGCCCATTCTCGAATGTTGTCCTCCCACCTCTTTTTCGGTCTCCCCCTTCTTCTACCTCCTTGCACTGTGCCTTGCAGAATGGTCTTTGCAAGGCCTGATGATCTGGTGACGTGGCCATACCATCGGAGTTTCCGTTTCTTCACTTCTTTATTGATTATATAGGACATTATAGTGTACAGTAGTTACAAACTAGTTTCTGGGCACATGTATTATGTTTTCTTATTATTGATTGATGATTCCATTTAACTGCCTGCAAAACATGTCTTAATTTCTCAGAGTGAGATAATAAAGTTTTCCTGTATCTTGTATCTCCTCGACCGGTCCCCTAAAGTGCCACTTTCAGCGCTGGGCATTTGAAGAGCACTCGAGGGTAGGCCCGTGCTGCTGCTGTAGTTTAAGGAACAGCTATCCTAAATGGCAATGTTGCGTGTACCAAAAGCGTAGGCAAGAGTTATGCCAACAGTAGCCTTAATTATGACGGTGGATCAAACAATGACTACTCAAGTGCTTTTGAGTCGATCATAATGGGGCTTCCATCAGGCAACATATTTTGTCGGCACTCACCCGTCTAGGACATGAGCGTCAGGATCTTTAAAGTCTTTACACCCAAGCTTCTAATTCTATTATTGAAAGGTTTAAACTAGTACCTAACAGTTTACTCTCCAACAAAACCCATGTGTAATCCTGTCAGTAGGAATGCCTAATCTAAAGATGGGAATGTGTACTCATAACCAAATCAAACCACACATTAATACAAGTCAGCTCAAAACTATCAGTCATGTTTAGCATTTAAAAATGCCACTAAATGTTTATAACTGTAGAGACAGCTAAATACATTCATTACTGTCGTTTCTCAATTGTCTTTCTAATGTTCTATCTTCTCCTTTCCCTTCTGCAGTTCATTGTTATACGCCCTCTCCACCATCATAGGTGATTTGCGGGTGTGTAGATTCAGAAACGAAAACTTCGATGGCATGGCCACGTCACCAGTGCATCAGGCCTTGCAAAGACTATCCTGCAAGGCACGGTGCAAGGAGGCAGAAGAAGAGGGAGACAGAAAAAGAGGTGGGAGGACAACATTCGAGAATGGGCTGGCTTGACACTGAGCGAAGCCATGAGGATTGCTGAGGACAGAAAGGAGAGAGTGCGCTGGTTAAACGATCATCTGAGGTGCCCCGAGTTACGAGATAGGACAGGATAAGATAGATTCAGTTTTTTGTTTGATTGCTTTTTTTAATGAGTAATCTGAGACAGAAAGCGGATTCTACAAAAAGTGCAATAACAACTTTCAAATGTGTAATTTATGACGTTAAGAGCGTAAGGTAAACAGGTCCATTGGTAGATCTTCCCAGTTCCTTCTACATTCATAACTGGCACCACCACTGGTGAATGCGTTAGGAGGTGCAAACATTCCAATCTGACGTCAATGGATCTTCATTCACAAATAATGTATGTGCCATATCCTGATGTCAGCCTAGACAGGTCTTACCAGTGGAACGAACAGTTCAATTCTAAAATCAAGTTTGATTGAAGCAATGCTATTGTTGTTGTGTTGTTGGTGGTGATGTTCTTCTTCTTCCATTGAATGAGATACAGGATCGCGCATGCACTTGCTGATCGTTACCGATAAACAGTAATTCAAGTCCTTTTTTTGTTGAACTCTTGCGTCGATCTTGACACTGTTGCTAATGGCTCTGTTCTGAGCAACAGCGCCAGTCTTCACTGCTCTCCTTGACCCTGCAACCTGGTACAGGAAGAGGAACTACTTGACGCCCTTTACAACTGGAAGACCTTTGGCCTTTGCCCTCCGAAGCTGGTTCTGCTCTTCGTGGATCTGCTTGACCAGAATGTAGGCCCGATACTCCTCCATAAACACGTCATCTCGTCTCCGCACTCTCAACTTCTCGCCGTCATAGCCTGCGGAAACACACAAGTTCAGAGGACCAATTACATTTATAACTAAGTCAACTGTACAGTACAATCATGTACATGTAGGTTCATAGTCTCTGCTGTAGTAGCAAGTAGATCCAAAGAAAGTACAGCTACGCAAAGAAGGTTCATCTCGGCGAGTGCCTATATAAAGTTACAAAACGTAGCCACTCGTAGCGCCCCCCAGCGATTCTCGTGATAAATGATTCCAAGGGCGATAATTTGTTCTTAGCGCTATGTAAACAAACCGCTTCAGTAGATTATGTTCCGGACACTCGCTTGCTTAAATTAACAAGCGATTCTGCTTTTTTTTTTTTGAAAGTAAGTTAATAAGTGTCTGATTTTAATAATGTAAATACAGCTTGCCAACAAGTTGCTTGAATTATGCATTCAGCCGATTAAATTACCGTACCAATGCTGATGATTCAGTAGGCCTGTACTCGGCCTGTACTCATCCTAGATCCGTCAAAACTCAAACCCAAAAGTAAGCTTGAATACCGGTAATAGCTTTTCTGAACATTGCTTGATTTAGCATTTCCAGTTAATAACTGTGTTCCAATCTACTGTTTATCTCATTTACACTGCACTTCTGATTTTAATCGCCGCTAACCTACTGTTAGGCTCTCATCTTAAAATTATATTTACTGCTTTCGTTTCGATCAACTGTGTAAATAAGCCTATAAATTATTAGGCCTACTGTTTATCATCATCATTTTCATCATCATCATCATCATCATTATGGTTTAATATAGGCTATCTCTATAATAGAACTGTAGTTGCAAAAGGAAATTTGATAGGTTAAGATAGACTAAAGAAAAAGAACAGACATGTGTGTGTATGTGTATATGTATATATTGCACAATGTTAATATTCTTCTGCCAAATTTAACTCTGAAATTTACTCGCACAGGGATAGGCTTATATAAGCATGCTTGTTGCTTGTCCCTGCTGCTTGTGATGTATATATTTTATATGTATTCTGAAGAAATAAATAATATATAAACCAACAGACATCAAGACTATAGAAGTAGAGAAATAAAGCAATGCAACAAGAAGAGTGAACAGTGAAGCTTTTAAAGAAAACACATTTAACGTTTAAAAGCATTATTTTTTTTGCATGAATCATTACATTGGAAATTGCACCTAGATAAGACCAAAAAGTGCAACAATAAAAATAGTCAAATAAGAAATATTTGTAGTCATTTATAATATTAGATCTGTACATTGCAGCAGGCTGCATCAATTATGTTACTTTATTGTTAAACCATCATGCATTTATAAAAGCTGAAAAAAATAGCTTCAAACATTTGTGTTTCTTTTTCTGACATTTAATATGAATATTATAGCAACAAAAAGCAACAATGATGACTCTCTCTCTCTCTCTCTCTCTCTCTCTCTCTCTCTCTCTCTCTCTCTCTCTCTCTCTCTCTGTCTCATATAAAGGAAACTTCAGCAATTATCATTTTTTGTAAAGTACTGTCATCTCAATAAATGTATGTTTAAAATAATGAAAAGGGTAAGAATGTTAGGTTTTTATAATTAAATCTGTTGTTTACTTTTTGTTTAGCAAGATTAAGACATACCTACAAAGAAACAGAAGTTTTGCAAGACAAAACAAATACAATTAACCCTTTTCCTGTCTGCTTAAACCAAATGTAATGGAAAGGGAATACAGTCACACAGAAAATGGTATTTTACATTTGAAAGATTTAAAAAATCACATTTGGTATTTTTTCTGCATACATTTCACATGCAACAACAACAACAAAATCTGATAATACTAGACAATTAACTAGTAGCATTATACATTAAAAGGATAATAATTAATAGTTTTTGCTCTTGGATTTTTATTCTTAGATGCATTTATGAAGAATTATTTGCTTAAAAATTACTTCTTTTTTTTAAATAGTTTTTCTTTACAAGACAACACATCCAGTCAATGAGTCATGCAATAATATTTCATTAGGCCTACTATTTTTTCTTTTTCTTTTTTTTTTTAAATTACTCTTAAGCAGCAATTAAAACTACGCCTTCCCCTCCCCCCTCCCCTCATCTTCCATTTGTAAGAAATTGGGATATGATAAATTTCAGTATCAACAAAGAAAATACAGTTTACATCGAGTGGTAGATCTAGATCAACGTTGTTAGATTTGGTTATAATTATGTTTGATTCTTCCTTTGGAAAATTAAAAAACGAAAGTCCAGGGCACTTGTATCGTCCATTTGTGCAGTTAAAAGCGCTGCAGTGTTGCCCACCAGGACGGATTCTAGGTTTGTTTACTTGATTTGATACGCTTTCCTCCATTGCTAAGCGCTAAGGCCGAAGCGAGTTATCACTTATTCCGCTAGTTGGCGCTCGCAACTTCCGTTTCGCAGTAAGAGTCGAAATGAACCTTCTTTGCGTAGCTGTACTTTCTTTGGTAGATCTAAACCTAAAGCCGCGGTTATATTGGCCTTTCATCTCAATCATCGACTATAATCGACCACTCCGCTATCATCCACAATCGTCTTAATCGCGATGGACCAATTAGTTCCTGCCGTTGCACAGTAAGCAAATCGTGCATCAAGTGCCTGTCTTCAGTGGTGTGGATTCCATCTATTCATAGTTTGTGCTTGTCTGAGAAGCATACTATAATTATAAAAACAATGAAGATTTTTTTATTTCATTAATCCTTGTCATTATTAGCAGAATCATTAGAATACCAATAGCGTAACTTAACCGCATGTTACTTGGGAGTAACTATAGCAATACAGGTGAATCTATAATTATATAATTATACAGAAGGGAATCGTCACAGCAAAAATCATTTTCCAAGACGCGTACATAGATTGGCACACAGCCGCAATATGCATTACTAGAGGACAGCGGTATACCGCATCTGGTCTCCAATCCGAAGGTCTACGAGGAGTTGTGGGAATCTCAGAGACACCCCTTCTCTAACGGCAAGAAAGTGCCACGGGTAGGCCTGGTGGTGCAAAGGGTAATGAGCTGGTTTCCTATACCGAAAGTCTGGCGGGTTCGTATCCCGCAGTGGCCGAACTTATGTGACTTAGAGATAGGAGACTTTTCCAGATCACCAAGGGTTTTCTCCGGGTACTCCGGTTTCCTCCCTCCTTTCAATAATGGTATTGGAAGCGGCCATTCGATAATTTCACAATACAGTGCGATTTGCTTTGTGTCTATCATCCTGCCTTTACACCATATGTTGGGAGTTATACATGTGTTTTAAAGAGTGCCTGTCTGTAACATGTGAGCTTGATACAGATCGCCATGCTTTGAACATGATTTGTGATTTAGGGAAAAGGGCGTTGCATTCATTATCATCATCATATTAAGGTAATTGCAATTTTTAAAAAAAAATCTATGAGCATATTCCCTTTAGAACTCTACTGCGATTTTAATGTTGAGTTTATATTTTTAAATGTAAAATGCATTACATACTGATTTAGCCCCAGGGCTAAAAGTGCGAGGTGTAAATATGTATTTGTGTGTTTGCGTGTATGGGCTTGAGTATATGTGCTTATCTGTGGAAGTCTTACGTACGTACTTGCGTGCGTGTGTGCGTGCTTGCGCGATGATAGCTTGTCTAATATAATATATACAAATGATAATTTTAAAAATATTTGATATGTCCAGCGGTGATTGCGCTTAATGTTGCAACGGTATCTGCAAGGTCTTGTAATCGAAGTCTTAACTCTTTCCCTGCCAGGCATGTTTCCACGTTTGTGCCAGACATTTCTCTGGCACCGGAAAGAAAGTTCAGTACCTTAGGCATTTAAGCTACTGTTCTTTCAATAATAGTTGTTAAATAGACATATTTCATATCAAATTAAAGGTAAAAGAGTGAAGAAGAAGAAAAAAAAACCCACAAAAATGTTAATTTGATTATGTTATTGAAATATGTGTTTTGAAAGCACATTGATCTTTTTGAAATGATAAAATAAAATAAAAATATTTCTACATACCACAGTGATAAAACAAATCTGGAGGAATAATTCCAATCACTGAATCAGCTTCACACACCAGAAAGAAAATTTATTTAGGATCAAAATACACTTTACAGTTTGAAATTATATTGATTATTAGCACAGAGTTTGACACACTGTCGATTGTGCCCATCACTATGCTTAGTAAAATGCACAATAAACACTCTAAAAACGAATCAATTTGAAGAAAAAACGCGCCTGTCGATCGGGAACGAAAGTAGAAAGAGTTATCTCTCTTTGGTTAAAATAAAACTTGGATTGGACTGCGCAAAAAACCGGAACGAAACGGAATACTGAAATCGACGATATATCATCGATTGGCACAAACATGGCGGCTCAGATCGACGATATATTGTCGATTGGCAGGGAAAGAGTTAAAAGGTGTTGTGTGTGGTGTGCTTGTGTGAGTGTGACGGTTTACTATCATTGGGGCAATTTCCATATGTAATGTTTGTTGTCATGTGGCTGAATACGTTCTGCATTCTGTTGTTTGTTTGTTTGATTTTTTTGTTATAATAATTAATAGTATTGCTGCCGTTGTTGCTGTTACTGTTGTTAGAAGAGAACAAACGAATGCAACGTCGATATGTTGCTGACCTATGATGCCCTCCATGCATATTCTTCCGATGTGGCTGACACTGCAGTCCTCAGGTTTGAAGATCCACATCACCATGGGGTGCAGGATCAGGTCCCCGGTCTGCAGGTACTGAGGATCATGCTGAAACACGTTCACCACAAATGTTTTCTTGTTTAACGCACAACTCCCCTATCAGTATCACACAGAAAAAAAAAAATGCTCAAGGCGCAAAGCAAAAAAAATTTTTTTACATTAAAATAAAATAAATATTTACTCTGACACTGTGTTACGTTGGAGACGCGTGCAATGGTAGGCTTGCGTGTGTGACGCGCGCGATAGATCTGTTCATTTTATTTTGCCACGCATGCAGTAATAGAGTGTATTTATCTTTGATTTGAGTTTGCATTGTCGTTAGGAGAAGCTTTGTATACCGTTGATAATTTTCGTTAGTCGATATTATTGGAGAATTCTCTAGATATGCTTGTTTACTGTTGATAGAAGCTTCGCGATATTTGAGAACATTCTTGGACAGAAAGGAAAATTGTATGACGTAAAACAGTGATGACGAAGTTAATTCTGATTGGTTGTAACGTGTCATTCTGGAACGTCCTGAGGTTATCTCGAGTTGAGAGAAAAACTATATAATTGACACACTGTGTTGTGAAAGGGAGAGTGAAAAGGCGATTGTATGCAGTTGTTGATGTGTGCTGAATAAAAGTGGAAAACTTCATACGACGACTCCAGCCTGGTTGATGACTGAACGGGTTGCGTGGATAAACGAATCTGAGTTACACCTATCAGGATTTCAAGCATCGGGGCTGAACCAGCTACTGATAGAAAAACACCAACAACAACCAGTGTAACACACTGCAATAGCAAATCATGATTAACAAAAAATAAATTAAAATACAAATATTAAAAGGATTTAGCTATCAGAAAAAAATAAATTAGTTTGTGATTTAAATCACTCTTTCCGACTCACCCGTGAATGAAACAAGGCTGTACGGGGATAAAAAAGGGAGCTTAGAGTAGAACATCAGCGATAAAGACAGGAGGAGGAGAAGAGGTAGGGGAAGGAGGAAGGAGAGGGGGAGGTAGTCTCACCTAAAGGTGCATATAAGTTTGGAATGGCGCTATGGCGCAGACTTGGTAGCCAACACAAGATTTAACAAAAGCCTTGCATTACCTTTAAGGAAAGTCAATATGATGGCACACTACGGGGTGGTCACTAAACACATGTAACGTTTTTATGAAGTCCCCCCAAACCCCAAAAAAAATTTCTTTAGTAGTTCTTGAGATATACAGCATTTGACGGACAAGTTTGGTGTTGTGGCTCGCTCTGATTGCTGACTATTTCATAGTATTTCAAAATATTACCAAAGTAATATTATTTGAAAATAAAAAAAATGTAAAATAACATAAAAAACCATGACACAGTTTTGTAAGCTCAGGTTGTAAAACAGTAAACTGCATAGTTAGCGTTACTCTTAAAGCTTAGTACGGTCTTGCAGGTGAGGTTTGGTTGTTCCTCAATTAGGCAAACCTGAAGACTGACGAGATTGCCCACTTGAGCTTCCAGCATGTTCTTTGCCTGCTCGTGATTCAGATCACAGTTCGGGGTCCGAACACAGTACAGATCCGGGTCGGACGGGGGCATCGTTTGGCGCAAGCGGATAGGCGGGACCTTGAACACCTTCTTCTTCTTCTGCTGCTCAGATTTTTCTGCTGCCTTTGCTGCTGCCGCTTCCCTGCACACACACACACATACACCCACACACATGTACACACACACACACACAAACGCACACACACATTATACACACACATACGCGCATATAAATACATACACATGCATACACACACATTCGCTAGTTTCTATGTCAATGGTTTTGCCAAAGGTTGCCACCAGCGGCCTTCGGAGAGTGCAATTTCTGGGCATTTAAGCAGGCCTTTACACTGGGACGCGCGCTATTATAAGATATAGGCCCCTACTAAAGATAACAAATCCCAGCATGACTTTCCACGCATAAAACTTTATGTTAAGATATATGCCCTTCTAAAGATAACAAGTTAAACTAAAAAATAACAACAACAATACCAACACAAAACTGCTGTGCCCTAATGGGTGCAGAGTTTCTTCGTGTGCTGTCCCTCTCTCTCTCTCTCACACAAACACACACGCATACCCTGTATTTCAGACAATAAAGAAGAAGGACAAAAAGGGAGAAGAAGGAGAAAGAGGAGGATTATAAAGATACTATTCCAGGATTTTAAAGATACTTACGCTCATGTGGTAGTGGAGTGCCAGTGACATAAATACAACAATTGAGGCGTTAAACGAGGTGCAAAGGGTAAAGGTAAAGCATGCAAGCCGGAGCCGCGGACGGCTTGAGTTATAATCTGTGCCTAGAGCAGTTCTTGAACTGGAAATCCCTCCAGCAGTTTGGGACAAATAGGATTAGAAAACAAACAAACAAACAAACTATGACGTCACCTTGATTGATTGATTGATTGATTGTTGCTTTAGGTCCAGCGGACTCTTCCGAGCCAAATCAGGACCGGACAACCCCCAATCCGCATAAAAGATCTGCCGAAACAACCCTAGTGGGAAAATTGAATGCCCTCCACCGGCCAGTCACTTTACAATAAAGACATCCCACACAGGGGACGGCTGAGGCTTTACCCCAACTACTCGAACCCCCGGTTACAAAAACAAAATAGAATACAAACATCATTATAAATCATCAACAAAACACATACATATAAAATGCCCAGGAAGAGTTTTCAAGAAAAAAAGGCAGGTCATTGATCTAGCGAAGAAGAAGATAGTATAGCAGAGTGATAGGACAGATCGTCACCTTGATGATGTCACACAATATACATAAGTTTTGACTAAGGCTCAATGCATCTGTGCATCTAATTTCATACAAAGTTTAAAGAAAATGTAAAGAAAATGTTTTACAAAAATTAAAAGATGACGTCATCATGATTACCTATTTAGATTTGCATAAGTTTGGTTTTACATTGGAGTCATAGGGAAAGTCTAAGTATGCCAAACTTGAACCAAATCCCTCCAAAAGTTTGGGAGAAAATAGGATTGGAAGAAAAAAAAAAAAACAGCAAATTATGACATCACCATGTTGATGTCATCTGGTATGCATTTTTTTTTTTTTTGGGGGGGGGGGGGGGGGGGGTAGGATTCACTATTTCCTAAATAAATACCAAGTTTCAAAGAAATTCGTCCATTAGTTTCAGAAAAAAGTGGGCAAATATCACCTCCGTATGCCGGACGCTTGATGCTCAGGAACCAACAAAAATAAAAAGAGAGAGCTTCATATTCATAGTAGCTGCCACAATAACAGCAAGGCGCAATTAGAAGAGCGAATTGGTCACTTCATGCGAGTTTTATAGCAGACAAGCACTTTATGAATGCGGGTACGCTTTAAATATAACTTTAATCATATGATGATAAGTATAGCGAGAAAAGAAGACAGAATAAATGTAAAATGTAGCTGAAGATTATAGTCACACGACACCGAAGCGTATAGGCCACCACTACTGTTGACATTATTCCGACACCAGGGAAACAGTTGATGGGTAAGGGGAAAATAATATGGTCACACGTTGGCCAATCCCGGATTCGAACCAGGGACCTTTTGGTTACTAGTAAGCCGCTCTACCCACCGAGTTACCCGGCCCCACAAGACAGAATGGAACACGCACATCTTCTTATCTGGTTTGCCGAAGGCTGCTCCCGTAGCCACTTGAGAGAGCAGATCTTTCTCTGCTTGCAACTCCTCTTCTGTCTTGCCTGCTCTGGCCCCATGGAGCGGCTTAGCCACCTGTGGTTCCTCTTCCATCAAATCAATGATTCCCTGTGGCAGTGCGTCCAACACCTGCCCACATGATTATGCAGGGTTTGCGATTTGTATCGTCTCTACCAAGCGTGTCTTTCCGACATGAAGCAGTGCCAATTAAACTGAAATGTTACTTTGGACCCTGTACCTCTTCCCCACCAAAGTTTTAATTTGTCTCCCCTGGCAACACTCTCCTGCATGCTCTGAACATATGCTACTAGCATGAACGATGCTGCGCCTTAGAAATGGACATCATAATCATCATCATCATCATCATCATCATCATGATCATCATGATCATCAACATGAACGTGTGTGGTGAATCAGGGAATGGCTCCCGTCATTACTTTTCGTTTTTCTATAGACTCCCATTGATCTTTGGTGTCAGCCAGTGGTGGCGGTCGTTTGCCACCGCGTGCCGGGGGTGATGGTTCAGTGGAGGACACGGGAGACGGGGCTGGCTTGGGCGGCTCCTGGTCTACGTGTTTGGGCGGTGGTGGAGGTTTAAAGTCTCCAGTCATTTTAGGTATTTCCTCTGAAGATTCTGACATCTGCACAGTCATCATTTGCAGAACCACACAATGATGTATGACGAATAATAATCAGTGTCAAAGGTAAAGTGCTTTTACTAAAAGTCCAGTTGAAGTGATCAATAAACTGTTACCCAAAAAAAAAAAAAAAAAAAAAAAAAAAAAGTAGTCTGTTGAAAATTGGTTCAATTTGCATGTAGCTATATATGCTCGTGAAAGGGTGGAATATGTTTCTGGTGAGAGCTAGCTAGCTATCAAGGCGCCCAGTGCAAATTTTCTATAAAACGCGCAGTGTCAAATGCGCATGCAATTGCACTGCCCATCGGGCAGCTGATTGGTTGAAAACTGTCACGCCAAACTGCGCAAGTGCAAATGCACACGCACTTGCACATGCAACTGCACGTGCACTTACCTACGAGTTATATTAAAACTAGAAATGGGAAATGTCCGGAAATACGTTCTATGTGTGGCGGAGTGCGAGGCGATCGTTCACGCCTTGGAAGAGATTGTCTACCTTCCCTTTGTTGGTTGGTCTGGCCTTGGGCTGTCCTTTAGTGTGGCCCGTTGGATTGTGCAGGACAGGGAGACCCGACATATGTTCTCCCCGCCTGACCATTCGTCTTCTGCTTTTGGTGGTGAGCAGGACCACATTGTCGGCAGGCATTTTTATGCAGATTAGTGGCAGTGGCCTGCAGGGATTGTCGTGGCACCAGTAGCCGGCAATCTGGTTTACTATCAACACGCTTCCCCGCCTTGCAGGGCAACAATTTTTATGTCTCTCTTATCTGGTTTGCCGAAGGCTAACAGCTAAGGTTGGACCGTGCTCTCAATGGAGTGGCCGAGAGGGGGAAGTCAAATGCTCCGCTCGGCTACATATGTACCAAAATAACGTAATGTAAATTGACAAATAATTTACAATATAACCTTCGCCACCCACGACCTATCCTGCATCCAACTCCAACCCACTGTCCCCCACCCACCCCTCGCCTACCCCCCAATTAATTTAAAATGTTATAATAATTTACTTTGTTTTGCCTGAAAATAATACAAGAATTTTCGTGCATACAACGGTCTTCAATATGTCCACAGTGCAAAGCTTATAATAGTAACACCCGTTTTCAATGCATTTTCCGTTCCATGTTTAGTCATTCCTTTTCATTAACCTCGGGCGAGCAATCTTGGCGTGCAATAGCGCTTGCGCAGTTTGGCGTGTAAGTTCTGACCAATCAGCTACTAAAGGCACGCGCAATTGTGTGTGCATTTGCGCTTGCTCAGTTTGGCGTGTACATTTTCGATCAATCAGCTACTAGATGGGCGTACCAATTGCATGCGCATTTGACGCTTTCCGCGTTCCATAACTCGCTGCTCCATGCACACCATCTAACGCAGCAGACAACTGAGCGATCCCGGACGACTGAGGAGGGGAATATAAGACCTTGTGCTTAGATGGATTGTCATAGCCGTACAACATCCCCTGATTCCCCCCATGACGCGGGACTTTAATCTACCTACCTACCTGGATAGTCATTGTTTATAGGATTCAGCGGACTGCTAAGAGCTGAGTCAGGAACACTCAATACTATTCCAAATCAGATTAAACCACTAAAATTAAAATATAGAAAAACATGTAAATAAAACTGGCTTAACTAATGAAATCCAAACAAGCAAACAACAGGGTGGAGAACAACTGAATCAAGAAATCTCTGAAATCCGGCCGGGGCCCAGGGGCCAAGCCCCGGTATTCGCCCCCTGGAAGAAAATGAATTTATGCAATTTTGAAAGTAATTTAGGGCCTCTCCTGAAAGCAAAAAGCAAAAAGTAAACATGAATAGAAACAAAAAACAACAAAAAAAAGAATGTTTTATGCACATGTCTTTCAAAAACTTTAAGAATCTTGATTTGTAGGCCTAACAAAGTTTGAGGTCCACCACTGTTACACACAAACTCCACATTTCCAATTTTACTGGGCACACGTTTGTCTATTTTTTAGCTGTAAACAGGCAAGAATTTTTATAATTTTAGAGATATTTAGGGGTACGTTAGTAAAAACACCACATCTTAGGTATTAGTGACTAGTGTATAGATTTAAATGAAATAAAATGCAAAATGAACAGAAATAAATTCTATTTTGATTATCTACCTTTTTATACTTCTCTTGTCATGTCTTGTTTTTTATTACTCCATGTGTATACAAAAAAAAAAGTTTTAAAAAGTCCAAAAAAGCCCCCTCTTCTTCACTTTCATGCCAGTCTGAAAGATCGTATGCATGCACACTACTGACACTAATTATTGTCTAATGTCAGTACCGATCTCTTCCTCCGATTCCAAGTCCATTTCTCTCACTTTAATGTCTGATAAATGGAAGCCTGTAAACTCCCCTTCATCAGTCGAAGAATCCAAACCATCCCTTTTAGGCACACACACAAGAAAATTTGAAAAAAAAAATCGAAAAAACGAACGCATCACAGAGAAAACTTGCGGAAATGCAGTCGAATTTTTTCACAACATAATAAACCGGAAGTCAATTGCCGGAAGTCTCGCAATCTTTCAAACAACGCGAAAATATAACCACATGGTTGATACGGACGCTTTTGGACGTTTTGCCTGTTTAGATCTTCAGCCGCTTTTGGCCGTTATGCCCAGTAAAGGGTAGCCCCTCAGCTTTTCACACTCGGAACTCAATATTTTTTTCTCGGAAATGCAAATGCTTTCCGCGGAAATCCGCGGATTCGCGGAGAGTTCTCCACCCTGAAACAAACAAGATGACATGACCTATATGCGATAAAACAAACCAACAGCATGTAAATATATAAACAGATTTTGACCATTGCAAACTTAAAAATCTCATTAAAAGGTATACGAACCAAAAACATCTTTCTTTCTCATCAATCAGATCAGCACATTCAGAAGAAAAAAAAAAGGCGTAGGAAAGAGGATTTGTCACAATGCAAAGCACCATGGTGGTTCTTCCCCTTTCCAAAAAAGCTACGGGTGACATAAGAATGCCCAATATGAAAGCAAGCTAAAACAGTTTCTTCTTTGCCAGTGGATGCAAAGAAGCAGACAAATCTAAAAGAATTTGAAATAATCTGTTATTGATTTGATTAGACCATTCGGTCTGCTAGTCGTTTACAATAAGAACGTAGGTCAGAGTATGGAACAAATTGAAAAACCTCTGATGGAAAATCATGATGAAGAGCTTCTTTAGCCGCTTTGTCCACTGTAATATTGCCGCGCATGCCCATGTGACTAGGTACCCACAAAAAAATTATCGTTTTCCCTCAGGAACAAGTTGTGTGTGGAGATCACGGATCTCTGCCAGAAAAGGGTGCGATATCTTCCCTGTGGAAAGAGCCTGAAGTGCTGACAGTGAATCGGATATGGTTAAAAATGGGTATCTTGGACTGATAAACCTGTTTCAGAACTAAATGAATCAACCTGGAGCTCAGCTGTAAAAACAGAGCAAAAATCAGGTATACGCTGTTGCAAAGGCTGGTCGAGGTGTCTCCCGGTGCAGCAACAACTGCGTCCCTTCCTTCGGGTCGTACATTAACTGTTTTTTGTATCCTTTATACAATGAACATTGCTCTAAATAAAGTTGCTTTTAAACAGGTTCAGAAGTTTCGTTCTTTTTAAAGGATGTGAGAATGAAGTTGATAATGGAGTTAATCAGTTTCCAAGTTGGGAGCACAGTTAGCAATTGGTCATCATTCCTATCCTAACCTAACATATCCTGTAATTCGAAGATAGTTGGGGCACCACAGATGATCGTTTAACCAGCGTACGCCCTCTTTTTCTGTCCTCAGCAACCCTCATGGCTTCGCTCAGTGTCAAGCCAGTCCATTCTCGAATGTTGTCTTCCCACCTCTTTTTCTATCTCCCTCTTTAAATTGCCTCCTTGCACCGTGCCTTGCAGGATGGTCTCTGCAAGGCCTGATGCTCTGGTAACATGGCCATCCCATCGGAGTTTCTGTTTCTTCACCACAGTGAGTATGTTATCATATTGTCCAATGGCTTGGGTGATGGTCTGTCGGATTTCGGTGTTGGTAATGTGCTCAGTATAGGAAATGCCAAGAAGTCTTCTGTAGCTCCTTATCTCCATGCTTTGTATTTTTCGTTGTAAATCTGCTGTGAGGGTCCATGTTTTACAAGAGTACAGGAAGATGGAGATGACAAGAGAGCGCAGCAGCCTTACCTTGGAATGTAGACTGATGGTCATGTCTTTCCAAATGGGCTTCAACCTTGTCAGGGCAGCAGTTGTTTGTGCGATCCAGGAGAGGACTTCCTGTCGAGACACATTGTCTGATACAATGGCTCCTCAATATTAGAAGCTATGCACTGTGTTGAGGGACTGGCCTTGGACTTTGATGTCCATGTTGATGCCATTGGTGTTGTTGTCATCATTTTGGTCTTCTCTGCACTTATTTCCATTCCAAAGCTCTGGAGGTGGTGTCAAGCCTCTGTACCAGCTACTCAAGTTCTTGTTCCTCTCCAGCCAATCCATCAATGTCATCCGCAAAACGGAGGCTGGTGATTGCTCTATCCCCTATGTTGACTGTGCCTTCGTGATGTGCAAGGGCATCTGACATGATGCGCTCTAGGAAGATGTTGAAGTGTGTTGGAGAGAGTATGCATCCTTGACGCACACCGATTGTTGTTCTGAACCAGTTCCCGATGGCGCTGTTGTGGAGGACTGCACTGGTGGCCTTGTCATACAGGCTTTTGATAACTTCAATAATTTTAGAGCTGATGTTGTACACTCTCTTGGTTGCCCACAGAGCTGCAAGCCAGACTCGGCCAAACGCTTTCTTGAAGTCTACGAACACATAATATAGATGTTGGTGCTGTAGGTATTTCTTGCAGATTATTCTGAGGTTGAAAATCTGTTCAGTGGTACTTCCCCTGCCCTGTATCCTGTTTTTCTTCAGCTATGATTTGTTCAGCTTGGAGTTTCAACCTGTTGGTCATCATTACCAGAGTCAACATCTATGTCTGCAGTATCAAAGTGAGGACGTATTCTGATACCAAAAGGAGAAACTTCCATCGTTTTGTTAGTGTATTAAAGTGTAAATAATGGGTTAAGGACACAATCGTAAGCGGGAATTTTAGGGTTAGCTTTAAGTTTCACATAAAAACGATCTTCTTACCCTCAGAAACAAGTTGTGTGTAGAAGTCATGGTTCTCTGCCAGAAAAGGATGCAATATCTTTCTCACGGAAAGAGCCTGAAGTGCTGACAGTGAATCAGACATGATTAAAAATGAGGATCTTTTGGATTGATAAACCTGATTCAGAGCTTAAATGAATGGCCTTGAGCTCTCAGCTGTATAAACAGAATAGAAATCCGGTATTCCCTATTGCAAAGACTGGTCAAGGTGTCTCCCAGAGACCGATGCAGCAGCAACTGAGTCTACTTTCTTCGACCCGTCCGTAACAAGTTTTTCATATCCTTTATACAATGAACATTTTTAGAGATAGAATTGCTTATAAACAGCTTCAGAAGTTTCGGTGTTTTTGTAAGATGTGAGATTGAAGTTAATAATGGGGTTGGTGAGGTTCCAAGGTGGGAGCACAGTTAGCAATTGGTCATCATTAACAGAGTTAATATCTATGCCTTCAGTGTCAATTAGTGGGGACGTATTCCAATACCAAAAGGTAGAACTTCTGTCAGTTTGCTGGAATATTTAAGTGTAAATAATGGGTTTAGAACACAATCATAAGCGGGATTTTCTGGGTTTGCTTTAAGTTTGAGAAAATTGTTCATTGCGAGCTGAAGACTACGGATCTCCAAGGGAGGATCACCAGCCTCAACATAGAGACTTTTCTTCGGGGAAGTGCGAAACGCCCCCCAGGCAGATCCGAAGACCCTGATGATGGATTGGATCCAAGGGTTTCAAATAGCCTTTCTTAGAGGAACCATATACGATGCTACCATAATCCAATTTAGAGCGCACCAGAGAACGATAGTCTGTGTGGCTGATAACTTTCAAAACATTAAGACCTTTCTGGCAGCTTTCCCACAGGTATTTAATATGCGCGAAAAGGTAAATTTGCTGTCAAAAATAGTACCCAAAAATTTAACTTGTTTAGAAACTTTGATGAGTTGGGCATAAACATGGAGAGAAGGGTTGAAAACCTGATTCATTTTGCGATAAAAATGAATGCATTCGGTTTTAGAAAGCAAAAGTTTGAAGCCGTTTTGTTCTAACCATCCCTGAATTTTATCTATGCAAAGCTGAAGTTGACGCTCCAACCCTGCCAACGTTTTACCATTAACTGAGATGAAGAAATCATCAACAAACAAGGATTTATCTTCACCAGATTTGACATTTTTTAACTATGTTGTTGTTTTTTAACTATGTTGTTGATCTTAATGTTTAATAAAAGAGGTAGAAAGAATGCTACCCTGGGGGACACCCATCTCCTGCTCAAAAGGATCTGATAAAGCGGAGCCAAGTCGGATCTGAAACTTTGTATCGGTTAAAAAATTTTCTATAAAAATGGGTAGTTTTCACAGAAGCCCAGGAGTTCTAGATGTTTTAGAATCCGAAACTTCCAAGTCATGTTATTCGCCTTTTCCAGATTAAACAACACAGAAACAGCGTGTTCACCATTAACCAATGCGTTTCAGATGAACGACTCAAAACGAACAAGATGACCTGAAGTGTTCCTGTTTTTGCGTAAACCACATGGAAAATTATCAAGAGCTTTGATGGATTATAACTGCCACATCATATATTATTCTTTCCATAGTTTTGCACAACAGCTTGTAAGGGCAATGGGCCTGTAGTTGTTTGGATAAGAGCGATTTTTACCAGGTTAGGAACAATAACTGCTTCCCGCCAAGATGAGGGAAAGGAACCAGAAAACCAGATATGATTAAACACAGCCATGAGAATTTGAAGGAAATCTTTAGGCAGGTGCGAAATTAACTGATAATAAATATCATCAAGGCTGGAAGCAGAATTATTAGATTTCAGGATGGAATCTGTGAATTCTTCTATAAAAAGGGAAGGTTATATGGTTTACAATTTATCAGATTTTAAAAAGAAAGGTTCTCTTTATTTTTTATCTTTGATGTTATGAATTTTTTTAGAATAATGAGCAGACGACGAATTGTGATGGATGGTAGAGGCCAACAAATCAGCCACCTGCTTTTTGTCAGTTATAATCTGTTCATGTTTTTTCAGACCTTGGATCACAGCTTTGGAGTTTTTTCATTTAATTCTTTTTATTATTTTCCAGACTGTTTTTGAAGAGGTTTTTGGTATGAAGTTTGGAACAGGTTTTGCAGGATTGATGCCTTTAAAAAAAATTTTTTTTTTGTTAAGAGATACCTAGTTTTGGCTTGCAGCTTCTAGTGATTAAATTTATTTTCAGCAGTAGGATTTTGAAAGAAACTTCGTTGGGCTTGTTTCCTTTGGTGATGAAGAGTCTTGCATTATTCATCAAACGAAGGGGTCTTTGGGTCACTGCTTTTAACCTTTGGAGTTAGCTTTGGAGTTTTTTCCTTTAATTCTTTTTATTTTTTTCAAGACTGTTCTGGAACAGGTTTTGGTATGAAGTTTGGCACAGAAAGTTTTCCAGGATTGTGTTACGTTGAAACGCGAATGGTAGTACGTCGGAAACGTGTACGATAGATCTAATCGTTTCGTTTTGCAAAGTATTCAATAATAGAGTTTATTTACCTTTGATTTGAGTTTGCATTGTTGTTAGGAAAGGCTTTGTATAACGTTGATAATTTTCGTTAGTCGATATTGTTGTAGAATCTTCTGGATCGGCTTGTTTACTATCGATCGAAGTTTCGGGATAAATATCGAAGTATGGCGGAAGGAGAAGAAATATGTATGACGTAAGTCAGTGATGACGATCTTTTAATTGATTGGCTGTAGTGCGTCATTTTAGTCTACTGGGTTCGAAATTTTTCGAGAAAAGAGAGAGAGATTATAAAATTGTGTGCCGCACTGTTGTTGGAGAGAGATTGTTGTTGATAGTGAAGCTGGAAAGTAAATTTGAAAGTTGTTGAGTTGAGTTGAGAATTGTATGCAGTTGTTGATGTGTGCTGAATAAAAGTGGAAAACTTCATACGTCGACTTTGTGACTTGTATGCTGATTGAGCAGGCTGTGTGAATAAACGAATCTGAGTTACACCTTATCAGGACTTCAGCATCGGGGCTGAATCAAATACTGATAAAGAAAAACACCAACATCGAACTGAGTGTAACATTTTGGGGGGTCAAGCCGCGATTCACGCCATAGCCAAGGGTTCAACTGCTACAACAAGCGAGTCAACGTTACGAGAGGCAGTCATCGAGGGTAGCCGCCAACGAGTTGCGTCGAGAGGGGCCAACATACTGGGACTACATCACCGATAGGTTCGGGTTGACTGCAAGGGCGTGTAGTCGCTGAAGAGTTGCTTCGTGAGCGAACAACAGATCAGGACTACGTGGCTGCCGCAGGACTACGTCGAAGGACAGTCTCGGAGCTACATCGCCAGTGTTACAGAGAGCGGCGAGCGGACGTCGCGTCTACTTCAGCACAGGAGCGTGTACATCAACACCAGCGTGGTGCAGCGTCGCATACGACGAGGACAGCGGGGCCTGCGTCAACGAAGGCGACTAGTGACAAGCATCAGCGCTACTGCAGAAAGCGTGCTGTTCTAGAACAGTCTAGAAAGGTACAGCACAGTCAAGAACTTTCCAGAAAAAAAAGAACTCTCCAGTCAAGAACTTTCTAGAAAAAGAACTTTCCAGAAAAGAACTTTCCAGAAAAGAACTTTCCAGAAGCATCAAGATGGCTGACCTCTGGCAGAAAGGGGTTGAACTAAATCTAAAAGGCAAACAGCTGATGGAGTACGTCAAATTCCAGGAGAGAATATTGCGTGAAGAAAGAGAAGAACAGCGACGGCGCAAAGAACGAGAATTGGAAGAGCAGCGTCGCCGAGAAGAAAGAGAAGAGCGGCGTCAAGAAAGAGAGATGGAAGAGAGACGATTAGAAGCTGAGCATCAATACCAGCTAGAGTTGGCGCGTATCCAGAACAATCAGCATGCGCCACAAGTCACCAACGACCATACGGCTCCAAGATTGCCAGCTTTCGTCGACGGGAAGGACCAGATTGACTGTTATCTGGCGAGATTCGAAAGGTTCGCTGAAAGCTCTAACTGGCAACCTCAAGACTGGGCAATTCGACTGAGTGCACTTCTGACGGGGCAAGCTCTCGAAGTTTACACCAGACTGTCGAACAATGACGCCAAAAACTACGATGTCTTGAAAGAGGCCCTATTGCAGTGCTACAACTTTACAGAGAAGGGCTACCGTAAACGCTTTCGTGAATGCCGGCCTAAGTCAGACGAGACGCCAAAGCAGTTTGTGGAGCGCCTGTCGTCATATCTACACAAGTGGGTGGAGTTATCAGGCGAAAGGAAGTCTTACGACAGCCTCCATGACCTGATCGTGAAGGAACAATTTCTCAATGCCTGTCACAAGGACCTAGCGACCCACTTAGAAGAACAAAAGCTGCAGACGCTTAAAGATGTGACTGAGGCTGCTGAAAGATATCTTATCGCTCATGGGAAAACCCTGGGGCCACCCAGCGCGACGAAACATTTTCAGAAGACTGGAAACCATGTGAACCAGATCCCGGGAAGCCAGACGAGCCAGAGACAGACGGACTCCACGCCACCTCCCAGGGAAGGGCATTCAAGAGGCTGTTTCACCTGCAACGCTACAGACCACAGAGCGGCTAACTGTCCTCAAAACAAAAGTAGCGGACAGCGGAGCAGTACGGACAACGCAGCGGCGGGCAACCGGCAGAGGCGGTTCTCCAATCAACGGCAAACCAGTAGATCTGACCATCAGGTGTGCGGCGGGAGCGTCATTCTTCCGAGTGAGACCAAGCGCACAGCTACTCCTGCGGACGTGCAAGAGTGCATGACCGATGGCCAACTTCTCCTTGCCAACGGAAAATCCATCCCCGTCGTCGCCAGCGCCGCTGTGACCGTCCAGAACATGCCTGTTTCCAAGGGACGCGTCGGAAATCATGAAGTGACTGTCCTAAGAGACTCTGGTTGCAGTGGGGTCATTGTCAGAGAAGATCTAATCGCTAAAGAACAGTTCACTGGCGATTCAAAATGGACACTTATGGCCGACAGCAAATGTGTGAAAGCGCCAGTTGCGAAAATTCAAGTCAGCACACCTTTCTACATAGGCGAAGTCGAAGCGGTTTGCCTGAAGAAGCCGCTGTATGATTTGATGATCGGGAATATCGACGGCGCGAGACGACCCGACGACCCCGATCCAGAGTGGAGTCCTGCCTCAACCCAACGCGTCGAAGTTGTGGAGGAGGATCCATTGCCGTTTCCCGATGGAGACCTTACAGAGTTGCTATGGGACAATGTGGTTACTCCGGCTCAGCCCTGCCGACCAGAGATCGTCGGTGCTGTTACTACCAGGGCCCAGGCCAAGAGAGACAAGACGTCTACGCCACTGAAGGTCGCCGACAACTCTAAAGCTGCCATCGTGGACAGAGATAAGCTTATCCAGCTCCAGGAAGCTGATAGTACTTTAAACAAGTACAGGAACCGCCAAGACCACGTGACCAAAGGCAGTGGTACGGTCTATTTTGAGGTGAAGGCCAAGATCCTGTACCGAATCTTCCAGCACCCGAGGGTCAACGGAGGGAAACCGCTACGTCAAGTCTTGGTACCGTTACCCCTAAGGCGCCAGGTGATGGAAGTAGTGCATGACTCAATCATGGGAGGTCACCTAGGCATCAAGAAGACGTCAGACAGAATCCAGGCGGTGTTCTACTGGCCAGGACTTCATGCGGACGTCAGCCGTTTCTGCCGATCATGTGACATTTGCCAGAAGACCATACCTCGAGGAAGGGTCCCGAAAGTGCCTATGCAGAGGATGCCTTTGATCGACCGACCTTTCAAGAGGGTGGCCTTAGACTTAATCGGCGAAATAAGACCTCCGAGTGAAGAAGGTCATCGGTGGGTACTGACTTTAGTGGACTATGCGACTCGGTACCCAGAAGCAGTGCCACTGAAGAAGATTGACACTGAATCTGTAGCAGAGGCACCAGTGGACATGTTCAGTAGACTTGGAGTGCCTGAAGAAATTCTGACAGACCTCGGGACGCAGTTCGTCTCTGACTGCATGAAGGAGGTCAACAGACTGCTGAGCATCCGGCATTTAACTACGACACCCTACCATCCAATGTGCAACGGGCTCGTCGAAAAGTTCAATGCTACGCTGAAGTCCACCCTGAAGAAACTGTGCAGCGAGCAGCCCAGACAATGGCATCGCTATATCAGCTCCTTACTTTTCGCCTACATAGAAGTGCCGCAGGAGTCCACCGGCTTTTCTCCGTTCGAGCTGCTGTACGGAAGAACCATCCGAGGGCCGATGCACATCTTGAAAAAACTGTGGACGAAGGAAGTGGACACCCCAGAGGTGAAGAACAGCTACCAGTACGTGTTTGAGCTACGGGAGAAGCTGGAGCAGACTCTCGAGATAGCCAGAGAAAACCTGAAGAAGTCCCAAGACTGTGGAAAGCACTACTACGATCGTAGGGCTGTGAACAGGAAGTTCAAACCTGGCAACAAAGTGCTGGTGCTGCTACCTACCGATCATAATAAGTTGCTGATGCAGTGGAAAGGCCCGTACGAAGTGGAGACCGTGGTGGGGATCAACGACTACAAGGTGAAGGTCGGTCAGCATTCCAAGATATACCACGCCAACCTCCTTAAGCTGTACGTGGAAAGGCCATCAGAGACTGTGCACGCAGCTACATCAGCTGTGACCGACGACAGCTTTGACAGCGAAGAACTGTTGGAACTGGGAGACTTCCACAGCAAAGAAGGCATCAATGACGTTAAGCTAGGACCAGGCTTGACGGAAGGTCAAAAGTTGGAGCTCAAGGACCTTATGGGCGAATTTCCCCATAGCCTCAGCGATGTCCCAGGCTCTACGACTTTGGTCGAACATGAAGTCCACACCCAGACCTGGAAGGAGCATCTGCAGACCTTGAGGGAGCTGTTCCACCGTCCCGCAGAAGCCAACCTGACCCTGAGACCCTGCGAATGCATTCTTGTAGCTGACAACGTCGACTGCGTCGGACATCCGACGGAAGAAAAAGACAACGGAGGATGCACTGACTCCAGGAAAGCCCACGTGATCGTCGTCTTTGACCCTGGGCCGATGACAACTGCAACGGACGAGGGCGTCGTTTCCTTGCGGTTGGAAAAATATTGACTGTGTGGATGAACTAAGAATATTGGTAATGACAGACTTGAAAATGAAAAACGTTGATTGGGTAAATGAACTGTGAACATTGACAGTATCCAGAAAGATTTGCAGATGAGAAACATTGACTCTGTGTAAATGATCTGTGAACATTGACAGTATCCAGAAAGACTTGCAGATGAGAAACTTTGACTCTGTGTGAATGAACTGTGAACATTGACAATATCCAGACAGATTTGAAGATGAAAACCATTGACTCTGTGTGAATGAACTGAGAACGTTGATAGTGTTCAGACAGGCTGAAATAAGTCTTAATTCTGTACTTTGTTTGTGCATTACGTTTCAACGTTTTTGAAAGAAATTAGGTAAATTTCTTCTTGAGTGGGGGGTTATGTTACGTTGAAACGCGAATGGTAGTACGTCGGAAACGTGTACGATAGATCTAATCGTTTCGTTTTGCAAAGTATTCAATAACAGAGTTTATTTACCTTTGATTTGAGTTTGCATTGTTGTTAGGAAAGGCTTTGTATAACGTTGATAATTTTCGTTAGTCGATATTGTTGTAGAATCTTCTGGATCGGCTTGTTTACTATCGATCGAAGTTTCGGGATAAATATCGAAGTATGGCGGAAGGAGAAGAAATATGTATGACGTAAGTCAGTGATGACGATCTTTTAATTGATTGGCTGTAGTGCGTCATTTTAGTCTACTGGGTTCGAAATTTTTCGAGAAAAGAGAGAGAGATTATAAAATTGTGTGCCGCACTGTTGTTGGAGAGAGATTGTTGTTGATAGTGAAGCTGGAAAGTAAATTTGAAAGTTGTTGAGTTGAGTTGAGAATTGTATGCAGTTGTTGATGTGTGCTGAATAAAAGTGGAAAACTTCATACGTCGACTTTGTGACTTGTATGCTGATTGAGCAGGCTGTGTGAATAAACGAATCTGAGTTACACCTTATCAGGACTTCAGCATCGGGGCTGAATCAAATACTGATAAAGAAAAACACCAACATCGAACTGAGTGTAACAGATTGACGCCTTTTTTTGGTTTAAAGAGGTAACTAGTTTTGACGCGCAATGCTAGATGTTATTTATGTAGACTTATGTGGCTCTCACCCGTCTAAAACACGAGCAACGGGATCTCTATAAAGTCTGTGCGATGGAATGCACATGAATGCACAATATATATTTAGACCTCGGTTTATACTCTTGCTTGAAGGAGAATAGATCCTTTTTAACCATTCCACTGAAGTACTGTTTTTTTGTTCTGTTCCTTTGTTTATTTGCATTTTCATGGGTATAAGAGATGGATTGGCGCTGGAGATGTGGGGTGGGGGAAAGGAGGTAAAGAGGGGGAAGGGGTTACGGGGATGGGTATCAGAGATAGAGAGAGCGGGGGATGGGATTGAGATATGTTCAACTGGGACTCCAAACTCAAATCTTATAAAATCTTATAATAACACCGGTGTCCTACCGAAAGTATGCTCATACCTCAACATGTTCGCTCATCCCACCAAACAAAGAGCCCATGACTAGAGACATTTCCACCTCTTCTTCATCCTCCCCTTCTCCCAACTCCCCTGCTCCCTCCGACACGTATCTAGACGCCATGTCCCCCAGTGCTTTTTCCTGCTGTTCCACAGTGGCGGAAGTGGTTTCCCCTGATTTGGACTTCATCTGGAAGGCCTTGAAGACGTTGGAGCTGAGACTGAGAAAGACCAGCTGCTTGTACAGCGCTGAAACAATTAATTAGCGAGTAATGGTATTTTCTCCTTGTTGAATGTTCCTATGGAGGTGACATTCCTCACAGTGTATTAAATTTGTGTAATCAGCTGGGCATTTTTATACATTACTGCACGTAGAAGGTAATAAGTGTGAAAATATTGAACCTTAAATTTTAATTTAATCTGTTGATTTTCAATAATTGAGCTCACTCTGCGGGGAATTGCATTATACAAGAGCATTTTATTAGGCTTATAATAATAATAATAATAATAATCATAATAATAATAAGGGTATTTATATAGAGCTTTTTTCTAATGACATCAGTTCAAAGCGCAGTTCTCAAGCATTTATACTTAACGTTAACATTTTAATATAATATAAAGTATAAATGCTTGATATATTATACGAAAAGAAGTGAAACAAAAACAAGACATCAATAAACTATGCTAAGACATAATACAAACATGAAAAAGAATATTTACAAGTAAGATATAAAAGACCAGGGAGGGAGGGGAAGGAGGAGAGCAGCTAAGGGGTGAGGAGACTGGGGGCGTGCAGTGTGACGGCGGTAGTCTGAATCAGAAAAGAAGGAATGATGATGGTGATGGGAGACGAGATAAGACATTTTTAAGGAAGAGATGAGTTTTCAAGTTGGACTTCAAAGTGGCTATGTTCGGACAGCTGCCAAGAGAGAGAGGAAAAGACTTCCACGTTGAAAGACCCAGCACTGAGTGGATCGACAGTCTGCAGAGGAGAGTTCTAGGAAGTGGGGAGAGGGGGAGGGGGGAGGGTAGTATTTGAAGCATGAGGGTGTCAGAGGAAGAATTCTAGATGGCTTGTAGAAGTGAATGTTCTGGATGAGGTAGGAAGGGGCTAATCCATGGATTAGTAATAATGGATTAATAATAATAACAATAATAATAGGTAGTAGTAGTAGTAGTAGTAGTAGTAGTAGTAGTAGTAGTAGTAGTAGTAGTAGTAGTAGTAGTAGTAGTAGTAAGTGGCGGAGTGGGAGTCACAATCATAGTGTAAATCGGGGTGATCTTAGTTAAGACTACTACTTACCTTTCAAATTATGGGGTGTTTTTTCAGATCCCGGACCAGTTCCCCCTGATAACTCAGCCTCTTCATCATCGTCGTCCTTGGTCATTTCTACCTAAACACGCCCAAGGTGATAATAACAATGATGATGATGAGGAGGAGGAGGAGAAGGAGGATCGAGGAGGAGGATGACAATAAAAAGCACAACGTCGATGACAAGGTTGGTGTTGTCGCTCTTTTCCAAAAGTGAAGCTATCTATAAGTCAAACCTGTAATGTTACTCCAGAGTCTACGAGCGCATCCTTCTCCAAGGAACCTGACCTTGACCTGCTTTTGGGTCTGCCGCTTTGCGGGCGCGTCGACACCTTGTCCGTTGACTGAAACAATAATGCAAGAAGAACTGGACCAACAATGCAATCACCCCTCCAGTCACTCCCATCAAGTCCATCTTAAGTACCCGCTAATACTAGACGTCTACAGTGTTGTACGTCTGTGATCAAATCACGCCACGAAGCAAATCTGACCCCACTGTGAGCTCAAAGAGAGAGAGAGAGAGAGAGAGAGAGAGAGAGAGAGAGAGAGAGAGGGAGAAAGAGAGAGAGAGAGAGAGAGAGAGAGAGAGAGAGAGAGAGAGAGAGAGAGAGAGAGAGAGAGAGAGAGAGAGAGAGAGAGAGTAGATTTACTACATTTATTAATTTATACACGGAGCATTTGCTGTCCACAGTTTCACGCATCTATCTTTGTTTTAATACGTTACCTTGAGAAATAGATTTAAGCAAGTGCTGGACCCTAAAGGGTGCAGAATTCTCTCATGCATGCCCTTCAGGGATTAATTTGCATAACTTGTGATGACTAAATCATGAAATCAATAAATGTGATGATTATGATTAAGATGATTGTAACGATATTGTAATTCATATACGAAACTAAAGCTGTACACAAGAGGGGTGTTTAAAACTAAAACTGGCTCTCCCATTCCTGTAGCCCAACTGAAACACATGCATGACCTCTTGTATGTGAATGAAATCTACATCATCCATCTCGTCCAATTATTCCATTGATTTAATCGTATGGTGTCAGAAGTATAGGTAGTACCTTTGGTCCAAAATCTGTTCGTCTTGCTCAATATTTCTTCACGATGGCAAAGTTTTCACCTCCAGAAGACTGATTTTTGTGAGCCTCCCAAATGGCCTGAATGGCGGGAGAGATTCCTGGCGGGAGAGATTCCTCTGTTTTTGTAGCGCCACCAAATTGGCCAAAGAAGACGTCATCATCAGCGTCACATGCAAATATCTGTGGCAACTGCGGACGAAAGCACAACCCAGGTAGATATTCAGCTAAAGACCAACTGTGCAAACTGTAACAAACTCATTCACTATGCAGCAGTGTGCAGGTCTCAGTCGGTTCATGCGGTAGCTGACAACGCAGACCAGAGTGAAACGATGGCAGAAGAGTACTATTTGGGCGCAGTACAATGTGAGACGACGTCACTAGAGCCAAAGCGGGAACAATACCAGCTACCTACCCTGGAAGATATCTTTCATCGCCTCCATGGCTCTAAGGTTTTTCAGTAAACTAGACGCAACTTCAGGATTCTTTCAGCTGCCGCTTCACGAAGCCTCATGCAGGCTAACAACGTTCATCACAAACTTCGGGCGTTTCATCTACAAACGTCTACAACAGAGTATCACTTCTGCTCCTGAAAATTTTCAGCCAACTGTGGAAAACACTCTGCGTGAGAACAACACATAGCCTGTTTCTTCAATGACACTTTGGTCTTCAGCAACAACGATACAGACCACAACGAGCACCTTGAGGCTACGAATAAGAAACTTCGTGATGCCAAATTCAAACTGATTCAAGAAAAGTTCGAATACCGCAAGAGGGAGATTGCATTCCTGGGCTACATCATCTCGAGTGATGGCACTCGGATTGACCTTAAAAGGTCCAAGCCATAATCGACCTGGATGACCCAAAAGATATCTGAGAATTGAGACGCTTCATTGGCATGGTCAACTTTTTAGGTCGACACCTTCTAAACTTGTCCATCATCATGCAACCAATCTCTTGTCTTCTTGAGAAAGATAAAGGATGGACTTGGGATCCTCCTCAAGTTCAAGCAGTAAGGCACATCAAAATACTGATCACCACAGCACCAACCCTGGTCTTCGTTGACCCAAGTAAACCTACCATAGTGAGCTCCGACGCCAGCTGTTATGGTATGGGGAGAGTTCTTCAGCAGCAAGATGATGACTCCTGGCGCCTCGTCGCCTACTGTTCTCGAACATTGTGAGTTACTGAAAGATGCTAAGCGCAGATTGAAAGTTAGCTAGTTAGTTATTTATTGCTTACATGGGGCCAGCGGAGTGCAAAGAGCTGAATCAGGACCACAAAATCAAAACCACAACTTAGCTGAAAGAGGATTCACCCCTGATCTGCAAAAAAGATCTGCCGAAACAACTTCAGTGGTAACACTGAAGGCATTCCACCAGCCGGTCACTTTACAATAAAGGCATCCCACGCAGAGGACGCTGAGGCTATACTCTAATTTATCAAACCCCCGTTTACAAAAACAAAATAGAATGCAAACATCATTATAAAATAACAACAAAACACATACATATAAAATGCCTACATTGCCAAATAATAATATCATAGGAAGCCCCAGTGACTATTTGACAGAAAGCGTCCAGTATTCCCAAGTTGATCCAACAGACCTCACATACAAATGAGGAGTTTTGTCAAAAAAAAGGTAGGTGACTGGTCTAGCGAAGAAGATAGTATGGTAGATTGATAGAACAGAATAGGAATGAGAAAGAACAAAGGAGAAAGACAGCAACAGTGGAAATTTAAAGCACTACAATTCCAGAAAGTGGGAATACTATTAATACAGAAACCCCCGGCACCCCCATAGGGGGAGGGAGGCGGGGGGGGGGGGGGGGGGGGGGGGGGGGGGGGAGCCGCTGATTGAAAAGTGTTTGGCAGCTGTGTGGTCGTAAGAATGATTTGCGCGATACTTATAGTTGGTTTACCATCATTTGGCCTTGAAACAGACCACAACCCGCTTGTCCCTCGAATCAACTCTCGTTACCTGTCCGACAAACCCCTTTGCTGTCAGCGAATGCTCATGCGCCTAGCCAGATTTAACATTCATGCCCAGTACACACCAAGCAAGAACATGTTTGTCGCTGACACACTCTCATGACAACCATTCGTTAGTAACACTGACAAACTTCATGATATCCTTTTCGAAACGATGTGGTCGAGTACGTCAATTTCGTCACTACAACATGGCCAGCATCTGATGCTTACCTGGACAAGATCAGACAAGAAACTGCAAAAGACCAGTGTCTCCAAATCGCCCTGTATTACACCACAATCGGTTGGCCTGAATACAAGGAAAATGTCAAGCTCGGAGCACGAAATATTTACCAAATCTGTGGTGAGCTCAGTGTTTGGAACGGTCTTTTCCTAAATGGGGAACAAATCGTAATTCCTTCGACTATGCAGACAGACGTCCTGGAGAAAATCCATGAGGGTCATTTTGGGTTGAACAAGTGCAGAGAAAGGGCAAGGAACTCTGTGTGGTGGCTGCATATCATCAGTATAGACATTAAAAAACGTGTCACCAAATGTCGAAATTGTACCACCAAATTTCCATCTCAGTGCAAGGAGTCTATGCTGCCTTCGTCACTTTTTGATAGACCCTTCCAGAGAATCGCAATCGATATCTGCGAGCACAAAAATACACATACCTTGTAAGCTTCGATTATTACTCCAGATACATCGACATCGCCTATCTTGCCAACATTGAACGTGACCTCTAATGTCGTCATTGCCGAGATTTAAAAAAACAACTGTTTGGGCACCCTGGACAATGGTACACAATCTACCTCCGCTGATTTCCAGCGCTTTGCAACAGACTGGAATTTTCAACACAGTAAAGTGAGTCCTCATTATCCACAGGCGAATGGAGCCGCCGAATGAGCTGTTCGCACAGTCAAAACCATTCTGCTACAAGACGATGTCTTCAAAGCTCTGCTAGCCTACCGCTCCACTCCCATACCAGAGCTTGGGAGTCCGTCCTGCTGAGCTTGCCTTCGGCCAGAAACTGAGAAAACATTGCCAGTTCTGCCAAACAAGCTGTCGCCACGAATAATAAACAAAGGCTTGCTCCTTGAGCGTGACAACTCCTTTAAACGGCGACGGAGATAGAACTTCGACAATCATCACGGTGTCCAGCCACTACCAGTACTTCACCAAGGTGATTCAGTTTTGGTGAAATTGGATGAACAGAAGGGATGGAAGCAGCCTGCTGTGGTAGTGGAACCTTGTGCTCAATATTCTTACGTCGTACGTACTCCTCAAGGGGGAGAAATGGGAAGTAATCGTCACCACTTACGCCAGGTCAACGGAGATGTTACTCCGCAGCCTGCACCTTCAAAGATGTTCACTTAGCCATATGTACCAGCCCTCTGCCAGCATCGCCGCAGCCAACTGCCAGTGACCAGCATGCTTCTGTTGCAGAACCCCCTTTACAGGCAGATTGGCACCCACCATCTCCTGGCCGACCGCCTGCATGGTACCTATAAATCGCAGCGGTAAAATGATCGTACTGTACCATCAGCAAGATACAGAGACGACTAATATCTGCGCATGGCCTGTCACCAAAAAGGTGACAGCGTAGCTAGTTTGCCCTTTTGGTTAAGTACCCATCAGCAGCGGTTTTGTTTGTTGCTTGATGTGGTCTTTTTGATGTACTTTCATTTTTGTTTGTAGAGAGCAATAGTTCGCTCTGTAAGAAAATGATGAATGGTATTTTTACTGATGAGCAGCAGTATGGTTAGGCTGTCCCACTCCATAATTAAATATAAAGTGTTGTTACTTCTACGAAATTGGTGTAAGAAGCTTGACACAACCATTACAATATAATTGAAGTAACTGCAGTAAAGACGCCTTGCAGAATTGTGGAAATAATGGTGATGTTATTACATTTACATTTGTGTGGTTTAATACGAGCAATTGTGGCCAAAGGCTGCAAGTGTGCGCATCGGGCGGCTTGAGTTAGATCCTGGATCGGCCAGCGCCTTGAGCAGCTCTTGAGCTGGAAAAGCTCTATATAAAAGTGATTTTTGTTTTTAAACTCGCGAACTAATTCACTTGAAAGCTTGGTTTTTACCTGACCACTTGTTGGTTTGTTTTTAATCTTCCCCTTTTCTGCTCAATGAGCCATAATAATAATCATAATAATATAATAGTAATAACAATAACAACAACAACAATAATGTAATGCTAATACTACTACTACTACTACTACTACTAAGAAGAAGAAGAAGAAGAAGAAGAAGAAGAAGAAGAAGAAGAAGAAGAAGAAGAAGAAGAAGAAGAAGAAGAAGAAGAAGAAGAAGAAGAAGAAGAAGAAGAAAGAAAGAAAGAAAGAAAGAAACATATAAATAAATAAATATAGTACTAATACATGGAATGATAAAGCGCACATATCTAACATAAACCATGCTGCCAGCTAAATAATACTACAGAATGCTATCACGTGCTTTTTCTTCAATCGAAGGCAACAAAACATTATACAGAGAGGGAAGAATTATTTTTCTTCTCCACAAATGGTTTGCCGACGTGTAGCATAGGATGGCATGAAAGAGCCTACACTGACATCGGTGCTAGATTGTCTGCTGCCTCCTGCCTCACAGCTGTGCTTGCGAACTATGCTGGGTGAACGTTGCTGATGGCCGTGCCCAAATTTGCTCGCCCGGCGATGTTTACCCGCCGGAGGTTTGGAACTTTCCGCATGCGGATGCTCCTTGGAATCCTCGGCCTCATGGGATGGCCTCTTACTCATGCTGCCCTGAAATCCACATGTGCTCATTGATAGCAACAGATGGTGATAAGTGTGCTTACTACTGGCAAAGATGTAATAGCGAACGCTTGTATTGATCTATCTTGAAGATTGTAAGTCATCATAGGTATTAGCCGGTAACGATTGACTGGCATTGCGACCTTCCAAAATAAACGTTTACCAAACTATTGTTAGCCGACTCAGATTTCACCTAGAAGGTCGTTAGAACAAGACAAGGTAAATTTGGAAAACTGACCAAATCTAGCATTCATTTCGTGTGTCCAGGAAGCATACAGCGTAACTGAACAATTACGTGCTGTGGTATAATTATACTCACTGTTCGAAATTAGGTGCATGCCTCATACAGCAGGTTCTGCTACACTCTCATGCTCCCGTATATGAATGCGAGAAATGACGAAATATAGACACTATAGGCTTCAGCAGCACTCATATCCAGATGCGGGCGCTTGTGGCTACCCTGTGTGCGCATGCAAGCTCTCTCTCTCTCTCTTTTCTCTCTCCCTCGTGCGCGCGCATGAGAATCATTCCGGAAAACATTTGTCTACCAACCTTTCTGTAGGATGCCTTGGTTGATCCTGGTTTGTTCTGTTTGTGTCCAGCGTGTACTGCCCCTTTGGGGTGAGGAGAGGCTGTCGATGCACAAAATAATTCAATGTGAACTCGAGCTCAGCTATTTTATTCAGCAAATGCATCTGTTGCGCCATCACTAGGGGAACAACAGAAGCCTAAACCTATAAACTTTCCAACAATGAGTTGTGCAATAGTGAAAGGACTAAAGACAAGAATGACAACAACAGCGTTACCACAAAAAGAATATCAACAACATACAGCTACACTTAGGAAGTAAAAAACAAGCTAAGTGACTAACTTTGTTTGGAGATGGGTGGCAACTTGTGATCCTCGTCTTCCGGTCTCTGGTCATTGGGCCAGTTGTTGGATATGTTCATCAGAACGCAGTGATCACCCTCCCGTTTGTATCTGCCAGTCAAACCCTTCATGCCCATCCTGGCAGGGGTACCTTGGAAATAAAATTCCGTAGGCATCAGGGGATTGCAGGCGTGGGTGAAAGTCACTCCGTCTCCATAAACTTGAGGGAGTGTTTGCTTTAAAGCCTCCATATCTGAGGACGGTCCAAAAGAAGTGCAGCTTCCAGAGGACTGATTTCTGTGGAAGGCAGCTGACTCCGTAGAAAAGCCTTTCCCGGTGCGAGGAACAACCTGAAGGATGCTGCGCCTGATTAGAGAAGCGAGGCACCCATCGCTGTTTTTCGTTTTTTTTTTCGCGATCAGCTGTGAGATCCAGCTGTGGCAGGCTGTGGCTGACTGTGCCCATGTTGTGGTTGATGATGCTGTTGAGATAACAATCCTCGTCCCCCTGGCTATAGGAGCGTGTATGAGGATTGTCTGTTTCACTGCTGTAGTTGCTGAACAGACCTGCACTGTAATCTGCTCTCTGAACATCCTGCTTCACTTTGCTGCTACTTCTTCGACGTAGCTTAATGTTGTTGCTGCCCTTCATACCACTCCAATCTGCCGATTTGATCTTTGATACTAAAGAATATGAAAATTTGGACTTTGCTGCGAGAAGCTTCATCGCTCCATTGACTTTCAGATCTGGATGGTGACAAGGGTAAATGGGCTTCACAGTGCCCATAGGCTGCAGAAAGGTGACGGGAGAGAACGGAATGCTGGGGTAGGATGATACGCCAGCCTGGATGTTAACCACATGCATGTGCGGGGAGTCAGGAAGGCTGGGGGTTCGGCGTGGTGACAGTTTTGCTGAGCTCTGCTCCAGAGTGGGCCCGTCAACACCAGCACAATGTTCCATATAAAAGCGCTCATCGCCATTGAGAATAATCTGAGCTTGGCTGGAGGTTGGCATGTTGTGAGTTGCTTAAGCCAGGCCTAAGCTTGCGACTGCACAAGCATCGATTCCCTTAACAACGGAGTTTTTCTTCTCCTGCGGTTTGCTTGCCTGTAACAGTACATAATTTAGCAAGTTATATGAAACATAATTTTTTATTATTATTTTCAAAGGACGCATATTGTGTTGAGGCTGGATTGTTAGACTTATAGTCCGTTACAATATATGCCTCATCAATGAATTGTAATATTTCCAAATCATAATTAATTTTTCATCTATAACAAAATCGTGTAAATCGGTTAATTCCTAGGCGAACATTGGAATAGGCGCAACGGAAATGCATGTATCGATAGGCTATGCTTCTCTCGCATTCAGTCTGCTTGTGATTGGAATACCAAACTTCGTTTTCTTTATTATCCCCTTCGCTTGCTAAATCTATCTCTGGAACTATGTGGGTGCTTCCGGTCCGAGTCTAAAACAAACTGTACGATCGATACCTCGGAATTTCTCAACAGGTACATGACTCTTGGGTGTCTTATAGCGCAGTGGTTGGAGCACTCGCTACTGTGTCGCAAGTTAAGAACCGTCCAGTGCGTTTAGCACTTGGACGGGTGACCGCAAAACGTGAAGCGACAAATAACAACGCCCCCAGTTGACTCAACTGTGACTGAGTACCTACTCTCTTAAGGGTGGGGAAGGTAAAGCAGCGAGGGAGAGTGATGGGCATCGCCCTCATTACGCTGGCCCAAGATAAGTGTGATCTCCAACATCACGCTCCCCTACGGTAACAAGGCTATGGGACTACCTTTACCCTTTACCTACATGACTCTTTGTATGACGACATAGTGTTAAACAAATGAGACCCTGCCTTGCGCATGTTGATAAAGCAGCAAACAATGGTGGCATTCCATCAGCTCTATCAACTTTACTTTACGTGACGACCAAAACTTTCCTCTTTCTCTAGGTCGCCAAACATGGAGGCCATTTTAGGCCAATGCAGTTGACGTCACAAGTAATACCTACGTCACGACTAATCCAGCCATATTTGGCTTACGTTTTAAGGCTTATGTATTGGGTTATAAGATTTTTCACTAACCGGAATTTTGACGGATGGCCACACCTTATGAATGTATCAGTACAACTTATTTTAATCTGATGAATAAAAATTGATGCAACAGCAACCTTATGAGCTTAGTGATAACATTTGCTTACGTTTTACGGCTTATGCATTGGGTCGGAGTTAGTGGCGCCATGTTTATCCCGGCCCGGTTCGAATTTATAAACGTGTGTAGCTGTGTAATTTCACTACAACAAGGCACTTTTTCATGACGATATAATATACTCTTGCACGATTTGACTATTCGCCAGTATGTTTGCTTGCAAGTACTCTTGAGTGTTAGTTATCACAAGTATATCAACTAACAAGTTAGTATCTCTGTTACGTTGAAACGCGAACGAAAGTATGTCTGAAACGCGCACGATAGATCTAATCGTTTCGTTTTGCAAAGTATTCAATAATGGAGTTTATTTACCTTTGATTTGAGTTTGCATTGTTGTTAGGAGAGGCTTTGTATAACGTTGATAATTTGCGTTAGTCGATATTATTGGAGAATTCTCTGGATCTGCGTGTTTACTCTCGATAGAAATTTCCCGATAAATGTCGAAGTAAGAGAACGTTCCGGGTATGTGTAGAGAGATGTATGACGTAAGTCAGTGATGACGATCTTTTATTTGATTGGCTGTGGTGCGTCATTCTAGTCTATCCTATCCTATCCTATCCTGTCCCATAACCCGAAGGTCGTAGGGGCACCACAGATGATCGCTTAACCAGCATACTCCATCTTTCTCTGTCCTCAGCAGCCCTCATGGCTTCGCTCAGTGTCAAACCAGTCCATTCTCGAATGTTGTCCTCCCACCTCTTTTTCGGTCTCCCCCTTCTTCTACCTCCTTGCACTGTGCCTTGCAGAATGGTCTTTGCAAGGCCTGATGATCTGGTGACGTGGCCATACCATCGGAGTTTCCGTTTCTTCACCACTGTGAGCAGGTCATCGTGTTGTCCAATGGCTTGTGTGATGGTCTGTCGGACTTCAACGTTGGTGATGTGTTGGGTATAGGAAATGCACAGAAGTCTTCTGTAGCACCTCATCTCCATGCTTTGTATTCTTCGTTGGAGATCTGCTGTGAGGGTCCATGCTTCGCAAGCATATAGGAAGATGGAGATGACCAGAGAGCGCAGCAGTCTTACTTTGGAATGTAGACTGATGGTTCTGTCTTTCCAAATGGGCTTCAACCTTGTCAGGGCAGCAGTTGTTTGTGCGATCCTGGAGAGGACTTCCTGTCGAGACCCATTGTCTGACACAATGGCTCCTAAATATTTGAAGCTGTGCACTGTGTTGAGGGATTGGCCTTGTACTTTGATGTCCGTGTTGATGCCATTGGTGTTGTTGGTCATCATTTTGGTCTTCTCTGCACTTATTTCCATTCCATAAGCTCTGGAGGTGGTGTCAAGCCTCTGTACAAGCTGTTCAAGTTCTTGTTCCTCTCCAGCCAATCCATCAATATCATCCGCAAAACGAAGATTGGAGATTGCTCTGCCCCCTATGCTGACTGTGCCTTCGTGATCTGCAAGAGCATCTGACATGATGCGCTCTAGGAAGATGTTGAAGAGTGTTGGAGAGAGTAGGCATCCTTGACGCACACCGATTGTTGTTCTGAACCAGTTCCCGATGACGCTGTTATGGAGGACTGCACTGGTAGCCTTGTCATACAGGCTTTTGATGACTTCTATAATTTTAGGGCTGATGTTGTACACTTTCATGGTTGCCCATAGAGCTGCATGCCAGACTCGGTCAAATGCCTTCTTGAAGTCTATGAACACATGATATAGATGTTGTTGGTGCTGTAGGTATTTCTCACAGATTATTCTGAGGTTGAAAATCTGTTCAGTGGTACTTCGCCCTGCCATGAATCCTGCTTGTTCTTCAGCTATGATTTGTTCAGCTTGTGGTTTCAACCTGTTGAGTATTATTTTCAGGAGGACCTTGCTGGGATGGCTGATGAGGCTGATGGTCCGGTAATTTTCACACTCCTGAAGGTTACCTTTTTTGGGAAGAGTGATGACAAGCGACTGGGTCCATGGTGTAGGCCATGGTCTAGTCTACCGTGTTCTAAATTGTTCGGGAAAAGAGAGAGAGACTATATAATTATGTGCTGCACTATTTTGAGGAGTTATTATTGTTGATAGTGAGTTGGAAAGTAAAAAAGTTGAAAGTGGAAAGCGATTGTATGCAGTGTTGATGTGTGCTGAATAAAAGTGGAAAACTTCATACGTCGACTCCGTGTCTTGTTGCTGAGTGAGCAGGCTGCGTGGATAAACGAATCTGAGTTACACAACTATCAGGAATTCAAGCATCGCGGGGCTGAATCAAATACTGATAAAGAAAAACACCAACATCATATCGAGTGTAACATTTTGGGGGTCAAGCCGCGATTCACGCCATAGTCAAGGGTTCAACTGCTACAACAAGCGAGTCAACGTTAAGAGAGGCAGTCATCGAGGGTAGCCGCCAACAAGTTGCGTCGGGAGGGGCCAACATACTGGGACTACATCACCGATAGATTCGGGTTGACTGCAAGGGCGTGTAGTCGCTGAAGAGTTGCTTCGTGAGCGAACAACTTATCGGGACTGCGTGGCTGCCGCAGGACTACGTCGAGGGACAGTCTCGGAGCTACATCGCCAGTTTTACAGGGAGCGACGAGCGGACGTCGCGTCTACTTCAGCACAGGAGCGTATACATCAACACCAGCATGGTGCAGCGTCGCATACGACGAGGACAGCGGGGCCTGCGTCAGCGAAGGCGACTAGTGGCAAGCATCTACTGCAGAAAGCGTGCTGTTCTAGAACAGTCTAGAAAGGTACAGCACAGTCAAGAACTTTCCAGAAAAAGAACTCTCCAGAAAAGAACTTTCCAGAAAAGAACTTTCCAGAAAAGCATCAAGATGGCTGACTTCTGGCAGAGAGGGATTGAATTGAATCTAAAAGGCAAGCAGCTGACGGAGTACGTCAAGTCTCAGGAGAGAATACGAGAAAGAGAATTGGAAGAGAAGCGTCTAGAAAAAGAAATAGAATTAGAACAGAAGCGTCTAGAAATAGAAGAACAACGTCGCCGAGAAGACAGAGAATCAGAAGAGCAGCGACGCCGAGAAGAAAGAGAGATGGAAGAGAGACGACTTCAGTACCAGCTAGAGTTGGCGCGTATTCAAAACAATCAGCATTCGCCACAAGTTATCAGTGACAACAAAGCTCCAAAATTGCCAGCGTTTGTCGACGGGAAGGACCAGATCGACAGTTATTTGGCGAGATTTGAAAGGTTTGCCAAAAGCTCTAACTGGCACTCTCAAGACTGGGCGATTCGACTAAGTGCACTTCTGACGGGGCAAGCACTCGACGTCTACACCAGATTGTCGGACGACGACGCTAAAGACTACGACGTCTTGAAAGAGGCCCTATTGCAGTGCTACAACTTTACAAAGAAGGGCTACCGTAAACGCTTCCGTGAATGCCGGCCTAAGTCAGACGAGACGCCAAAGCAGTTTGTGGAGCGCCTGTCGTCATATTTACACAAGTGGGTGGAATTATCAGGCAAAGGGAAGACTTACGAGAATCTCCATGATCTGATCGTGAGGGAGCAATTACTCAACGCCTGCCCTAAGGACCTCGCGATCCACTTGGAAATACAAAAGTTGCAGACGCTAAAAGACGTTGCTGAAGCTGCTGAAAGATATCTCATCGCTTATGAGAAGACGCTGGGGCCACCCAAGGCGACGAAACATTTTCAGAAGACTGGAAACCATGGGAACCAGATCCAGGGAAGTCAGACGAGCCAGAGACAGACGGATTCCACGCCACCTCCCAGGGAAGGGCATTCAAGAGGCTGTTTCACTTGCAACGCTACAGACCACAGAGCGGCTAACTGTCCTCAAAACAAAAGTAGCGGACAGCGGAGCAGTACGGACAATGCAGCGGCGGGAAACCGGCAGAGGCGGTTCTCCAATCAACGGCATACCAGTAGATCTGACCATCACGTGTGCGGCGGGAGCGTCATTCTTCCGAGTGAGACCGAGCGCGCAGCTACTCCTGCGGACGTGCAAGAGTGTATAACCGATGGCCAACTTCTCCTTGCCAACGGAAAATCCATCCCCGTCGTCGCCAGCGCAGCTGTGACCGTCCAGAACATGCCTGTTTCAAAGGGACACGTCGGAAATCATGAAGTGACTGTTCTAAGAGACTCTGGCTGCAGTGGGGTCATCGTCAGAGAAGACCTAATCGCTAAAGAACAATTCACTGGCGATTCTAAATGGACACTCATGGCCGACAGCAAATGTGTGAAAGCGCCAGTTGCAAAAATTCATGTCAACACCCCTTTCTACATAGGCGAAGTCGAAGCGGTTTGCCTGAAGAAGCCGCTGTATGATTTGATGATCGGGAATATCGACGGCGCGAGACGACCCGACGAGCCCGATCCAGAGTGGAGTCCTGCCTCAACCCAACGCGTCGAAGTTGTGGAGGAGGATCCATTGCCATTTCCCGATGGAGACCTTACAGAGCTGCTACGGGATAATGTGGTTACTCCGGCTCAGCCCTGCCGACCAGAGATCGTCGGTGCTGTTACTACCAGGGCCCAGGCCAAGAGAGACAAGACGTCTACGCCACTGAAGGTCGCCGACAACTCCAAAGCTGCCATCGTGGACAGAGATAAACTGATCCAGCTCCAGGAAGCTGATAGCACTTTAAACAAGTACAGGAACCGCCAAGACCACGTGACCAAAGGCAGTGGCACGGTCTATTTCGAGGTGAAGGCCAAGATCCTGTATCGAATCTTCCAGCACCAGAGGGTCAACGGAGGTAAACCACTACGTCAAGTTTTGGTACCGTTACCCCTAAGGCGCCAGGTGATGGAAGTAGCGCATGACTCAATCATGGGAGGTCACCTGGGTATCAAGAAGACGTCGGATAGAATCCAGGAGGTCGTCAGCCGTTTCTGCCGATCATGTGACATTTGCCAGAAGACCATACCTCGAGGAAGGGTCCCGAAAGTGCCTATGCAGAGGATGCCTCTGATCGACCGACCTTTCAAAAGGGTGGCCTTAGACTTAATCGGCGAAATAAGACCTCCGAGTGAAAAGGTCATCGGTGGGTACTGACTTTAGTGGACTATGCAACTCGGTACCCAGGAGCAGTGCCACTGAAGAAGATTGACACTGAAACTGTAGCAGAGGCACTGGTGGACATGTTCAGTAGACTTGGAGTGCCTGAAGAAATTTTGACAGACCTCGGGACACAGTTCGTCTCTGACTGTATGAAGGAGGTCAACAGACTGCTGAGCATCCGGCATCTGACTACGACACCCTACCATCCAATGTGTAACGGGCTTGTCGAAAAGTTCAATGCTACGCTGAAGTCCACCCTGAAGAAACTGTGCAGCGAGCAGCCCAGACAATGGCATCGCTATATCAACGCCTTACTTTTCGCCTACAGAGAAGTACCGCAGGAGTCCACCGGCTTTTCTCCGTTCGAGCTGCTGTACGGAAGAACCATCCGAGGGCCGATGTACATCCTGAAAGAATTGTGGACGAAGGAAGTGGACACCCCAGAGGTGAAGAACAGTTACCAGTACGTGTTTGAGCTACGGGAGAAGCTGGAGCAGACTCTCGAGATAGCCAGAGAAAACCTGAAGAAGTCCCAGGACTGTGGAAAGCACTACTATGATCGTAGGGCTGTGAACAGGAAGTTCAAACCTGGCAACAAAGTGCTGGTGCTGCTACCTACTGATCATAATAAGTTGCTGATGCAGTGGAAAGGCCCGTACGAAGTGGAGACCGTGGTGGGGATCAACGACTATAAGGTGAAGGTCGGCCAGCATTCCAAGATATACCACGCCAACCTCCTTAAGCTGTACGTGGAAAGGCCATCAGAGATTGTGCATGCAGCAACAGCAACTGAGATCGACAATAGCTTCGACAGCGAGGAACTGTTGGAACTGGGAGACTTCCATAGCAAAGAAGGCATCAATGATGTTAAGCTAGGACCAAGCTTGACGGAAGGTCAAAAGTTGGAGCTCAAAGACCTTATGGGCGAGGTTCCCCATAGCTTCAATGATGTCCCAGGCTCTACGACTTTGGTCGAACATGAAGTCCACCTCACTTCGAATATCCCTGTTCGATCCAAACCATTCCCGATCCCTTTCAAGGCCCGTGAATCCTTGAAGAAAGACATCGATGAGATGCTGAAGATGGGCATCATCAGGGAGTCCAGTTCCCCCTACGCGTCCCCTGTCGTAGTCGTGAAAAAGAAGGACGGGAGCAACAGAGTATGCATCGACTACAGGAAGGTTAATAAGATCACCGTCTTCGACCCTGAGCCGATGCCTACCGCAGCAGACCTCTTCCGCCAATTATCGGGGAGTAGAATCTTCTCAAAGACTGACCTCAGCAAGGGTTATTGGCAAGTCCCCGTGCGTCAACAGGACATACCAAAGACTGCTTTCATAACTCCTGATGGGACGTACGAGTGCCTAAGGATGCCCTTTGGCATGGTCAACAGCGGAGCTACCCTGAGGAGAGGGATGAAGAAGATGCTCAAAGGGATGGACAATGTCGTTTGTTACTGGGACGGGTACCTGCTAGTCCACACCCAGACCTGGAAAGAGCATCTGCAGACCTTGAGGGGGCTGTTCCACCGTCTTCAAGAAGCCAACCTGACCGTGAGACCCAGTAGGTGTATTCTGGGAACGTCGACTGCGTCGGACATCCGACGGAAGAAGGAGACAACGGAGGATGCACTGACTCCAGGAAAGCCCACGTGATCATCGTCTTTGACCCTGGGCCGATGACAACCGCAACTGACGAGGGCGTCGTTTCCTTGCGGATGAAAGAACATTGACCTTGTGTGAATGAACTGTGAACATTGACAGTATCCAGAAAGACTTGCAGATGAGAAACTTTGACTCTGTGTGAATGAACTGTGAACACTGACAGTATTCGGACAGTCTGATTTCAGAAAAGCATTTCCCTACCCATAATTCCCCTGGGTTTTGAAGTTTCTAAAAAGTTATTTCAGGCCGATGACGCTCTATGTAGCGAAAAGCATGTAAAGGGAAGCAACCGCTTGTACGCGCACGTCGATAGAGACATAGAAGAGAGATACTAACTTGTTAGTTGATATACTTGTGTAGTTATTCATTGCTTACAGGGTCCAGAGGACTGCAAAGAGCCGAATCAGGACCGCAAAATCAAGACCACAACTTCATTGAAAGAGGACACGCCCCTGATCCACATAAAAGATCTGCCGAAACAACCCCAGTGGTAACACTAAAGGCATTCCACCAGTTGATCACTTTATAACAAAGACACCCCACGCAGTGGACGCCGAGGCTATACTCTTAATTTATTGAACCCCCGTTTACAATATATAAAATTGCCAAATAATAACATCATAGGAAGCCCCAGTGACCATTTGGCAGAAAGCGTCCAATATTCCCAAGCTGATCCAGCAGACCTCACACACAAATGAGGAGTTTTGTCCCGAAAGAGTTTTCAAGAAAAAAGGTAGGTGACTGGTCTAGCGAAGAAAAAGATAGTATAGTAGATTGATAGAACAGAGTAGGAATGAGAAAGAACAAATGAGAAAGAACAGCGACAGTGGGAATTTAAAGCTCTACATTTCCAGAAAGTGGGGATACTATTTATACTGCAACCACTGGCACCTTCACAGGGGAGTGAGTGAGTGAGTGTGTGTGGGTGTGTGTGTGTGTGTGTGTGTGTGTGCATGTGTGTGTGTAAAATAATTGCCAGCATCCACCTGCAAATCAAACTCAAAACTTTAAACACAAATCTTTTATTTATTTTCAGTTATAAGATAACGTTTATTATGTTAAAATTTTAAAACAATAATCACAAGTTGTAGCAAGTAGCATCCTTTGCATTTCTAATAATAATCATTCACTCTGACAATCCACCTTTTACAATTGAACACCGCACAAGAATGTGCAGCTGGCTTCAACAAAGCTATCACACACCAGTTACCATCGTTAAAGAGTACTCAGTGACTTAGTAAATCCAAACATAATAATTAACCAGTACGTAATTCAATATTATTCTACTCAGCACAATCATACTGATCCATTAATGCGCAGGTAAATATATAATATTAACTATTTACAAAAATGGATTACGATACATGAGAGAAAAAAAAATGTATTCGCCTCTCTTCCAATTTTTCCCATTGTACACCACAATACTTATTACTTGCTGAATGAAAAATGTACATCAGGAGGGGTGAAAAAAATAATCACAGAATATGTGGTATGGAAGCTGAATTGGAATCAAACGTTTCTCTAGTCACCCGTTAGTTCACAAGTAATAGCCATACATGGCCTGCATAGTTCGCTCCTCAAGTTTGAAGCACAAATAGGTAACTCAACATCACCCATGAATATCGGTAAGAACAAAAAAAAAAAAGAAAGAAAAAAAGAAAACAAAAGTAAGCCAATGTGTCATATCGTTTATTTTATTTTTGTAAAATGTAATCGTTTTTATAGCGTGGTTTTCCAGCCCCAGAGCTGCTCAAGGCGTTGGACGAGATGGATGGGGGAGGGTAAACAAGGCTTAAAGCACACACAAAAATAATGAAATCAGCAAGAATGGGGTAGGGGGGGGAAGGATGGGGAGAGAGGAGGGGGCGGGGGAGTACAGGGTGTAGGTGTACAGTAAGTGAAAGAGGAGAAGAGAGAAAGATATTCAGAGAGGAGGGGCACAAGAAGGGGGAGGGGGAGAGATGATTAAAACGTTGATATTGTTCAAGTCTGCTATCATTGCTCATGCAGACTATAAATAGACAGTGGGTAAGCTTAGGGATGAAGCTGTTGAAGCTATAGGCTTAAACGTATGGTACACATTGTAAGCAAATAAGCCACAAGATAACCAGCCATTCAAATGTATTTCTAGAAACTTACACACAAGGCCGAAAATTCACATTTTGAAAAGCGTTAATATTTCTTGGAAGTGTATGTTGGCACTGGGCTTTAACCTAAAGAAGCAAAATGAAAACATGGACTAATGAGCCATGAACTGAACTATCTACAAACAAACAAAAATATCAAAATCTGTTCAGGCTATTTTGCCTTATTCTAAACATATTTTGCACTGTATCTCAAAATTGCATGAACAGATTTTGAGATACAGCGCAAAATATGTTTAGAATAAGGCAAAATTGTCCTTTAAGAAAAAGCAAATGTGAATGATTCAAAATACTTTGCAGTAGTCGATGTATCTGCATAGTAAAAGTAACCAAATGTTATTCTGCAAATAAGGCAAAAAATGCATTTAAAATGAAAATGAACTTCAGACAGATGGACTGACTGACAAATAGACTGTCAGCGAATGACTCAGACTGGCCATGAGTTGAAATATCTGTCTATCCCCCACCTACAACCTACCCTCCCTCTCCCCTACTTCCTCCCCGCCCCTTTTCCAAAAGATATAAAAAATCAACAAAATCAGTTAAGCTGCTTTCGAGATGGACAGCAAAACATGGTTAGTAGATAGGATAGGATAGGACCCCAACGTTCTTGGCCTTTTCAATAGGGCAAATATGATGGCACAGGAGGCTTACCACTAGTTAGTTAGCTATTCATTGCTTACATGGTCCAGCAGACTGCAAAGAGTCAAATCAGGACCACAAAATCAAGACCACAACTTCGCTAAAAGAGGACTCGTCCCTGATCCGCATAAAAGATTTGCCAAAACAACCTTAGTGGTAACACTGAAGGCACTCCACCAGCCGGTCACTTTACAATAAAGACATCCCACGCAGGGGACACCGAGGCTATACTCTTAATTAATCAAACCCCCCATTTACAAAAACAAAAGAGAATATAAACATCATTATAAAATATTAACAAAACACATATAAAATGCCTATATTGCCAAATAATCATCATACTCATAGGAAGCCTCAGTGACCACCTGGCAGAAAGCGTCCAATATTCCCAAGCTGCTCCAACAGACCTCACACGCAAATGAGGAGTTTTGTCCCGGAAGAGTTTTCAAGAAAAAAGGTAGGTGACTGGTCTAGCGAAGAAGAAGATAGTATAGTAGATTGATAGAACAGAGGAGGAAGGCTTACCACTAACCCAGGTAATGTTCCTATGAAGTCTGCACAAATTCCGTCCAGTGGTTCTTGAGATACAGAACAGAACGACAAACAGAACGACATTTGTCTTGCTTTGCGTCAAAACTACATCAAAGTATGTCTGTCTGGAAATACAAAAACATGGCAAGAAATGGGTGGTAGAAGCTAAAAACAATAAAATTAAAACAAATAATCACACAAAAATAAAGAATACTATAAACATTATTTAAAATTTAAAAAAAGAAAGAAGAAAGAAAAACACCCCAAATATCCTGTAAAATAAAACTAAAATACATGGTGGTATTAAAAGACTAATATTATAGGGATACAATTCCTCACTTGGAAAACATTAATAAAACACACATAAAATTACAACACACCAACTGAAAAGCAAAATGAAGGATTAAAAATGAAGACTTAAAACAAAAATACTGAATTTTTCAATACAGCATATATTATGCTTTTTAAATGAATTTTGCCCACTTACAAGCATTCTGATTTCACTCGTGCATGCCTTCTTCTTTTCCGAGTTTAACATTCTCTCTGATTATTTTCTAAACTGGATGTTTAGCAACTATTGGTTAATGGGGACAAGGGAGAAAGGGGAAATTAATTAACAGACATTACATCCTGTGCTGTGGGTATGATCCAACTTCAAATAAGAAAAGAAAGCTGGGCTCACATAAAACAAACAGAAAAATGCTTGCATGTGTGAAGTCACCCAAAGTATCAGGACTCACGGAGAAGTCATCAAAGATCTTGTGACAAACAAGGCAAGTCATAAAAAAAGATATATGATGAACAGAACAGAGTACGAGACTAAGAATTATAAAGAGTTGACAAAAATTAATGGCAAATACATAGGGGCTGAAGGAATGAGGTGTGATTCTGTCTATTCACGCAAACAGTGTTGCTGTGCGTCTTGATGACTTTTACAATAAGTGTGAAGGTCTTAGTCCCCAAGACTTATAAATGTTTGGTAAAATTATTAAACCGAATCCTCATTTGTGCATTTGCTTTTTAAGTAATTTTGAAGTTTAGTCTTGAATTATTCTTTCTTTCCCATGTGTACAATGCACACACTTTTTTCCTTGCATTTTTTTTTTTTAAAGGATGATAAAATGTTGACATTTTGATTCTAAATTGAAGATAAACTAAATTAAAATAATGATTATAACTAAAAGAAAGAAACTGTTTTGTAATATCACGAGGACAATACCGAGTCTCCTCTGTTTAAAAAAACATGAAGATACAGGTTTTCATTTGAACCAAGCATTTCTACAGGTCTTGTCTAACTACTAACAGTTCCAACTACGATGGTAAGGCATGCAATGAAAACTAATGCAAACGACATTATTACATATTTAATGCCCAACTTGCCTTTTGTACAGGAGAGGCACACACCTCAGTTCAACAAGTGAAGAAAAGATCCAGTAACCATGCAAACATGAGCAAAGAAAGCCCAGTGTTTTGATAATGCTCGTGATCACGCATGGATGCAACTCCACAAATTTGAAAAAACAGAAGCACCGGTTGTGAGAGCAAAAGGTGGGAGCTATAAATAGGCAAAACCAATAACTCTACAACAGTCTCCCAAAATACAACTGTGAAATATCAACACTCATTTCTTGTGGCTGCAGGAAAAGCAATTTTACCATCAACTAAGAGAAAACCAAACATTGTAGAACTATCCCCTTCTCCTCTCACCCAAAGGGGAGTGTTTTTAGTGCAAAGATAAACCAATTTGGGATTCCTTATCGTAAATTCTACCCCCCATACAAATATCGCATGAGGTCTTTACAATACACAATTCAACAATTTTGATCTTTGCAGAGTTGCATCCATGACAACGTTGATATGATTCAATCAAACCCCATTTGTATCATTATTCGTTCAGTGATTATGCAAAGACACACATATCGGGCCGAGTCATCGGCAGCCACATTTCACATATATGCCGCGCACCATCAGCTTCAGCATCTAGCCACTAAAACTACCACTAAACACTGACAAACTTTAAAACAAATCATTTAAAAATAGCACAATGCTATAAGCTAAGCTACATGAACGACTTCTCTCACTTTTGCACTTCATTTAGCTTAGCACACCGCTTTGTGGACAATTATAGTGTTACCACCACAAATCACAAACTTTCAGCATCTCTTCATAGCGCCATACCTCACAGAACTATTCGCTATTGTTATCACAACCTAAGGAAACTAAAGGAAGAAAGTCTTTGTATTTGTCCCCTTTGAAATCACAACTACAATACACCACCAAAACAACTGAAAGACTGCATACAGTATTTAAGAAGTAGCTTCGGACACCGTTAGGTTTCTTTTTACAAGTTTAACGCCTAAGGTCTTAAAAAGAAGAGAGAGAGAGAAAGCAATTGAATTCACAAGTGGTTATATTTTCTTAAAGTTATACAGTTTGGAGAGCATAAATATATCTTTCTTTTACTTTCTTGTATCACAAAGATCCATAATTCAAGCCCTGCACCAAAATGCACACCAATGAGCTGAAACACAGCATCTGATTCTGTATAGTTCTCAAAATCCATCACACACAAATGTTCATCAAAGATATTTTCCCTCTTGCTTGAATTGTCACACAGAACAGTACTTCACAAATCAGTACCAGCGTTCTTTACAATTCTTTTTTTTTTCCCTTCTCCCAAAATAAAATGAAATATATCATACACCGAAAACACTATCACACATGTACGAGCCTTTCCCCCCAATTAGTAAACTGCGTTGCATCAGCTTGCATACGTTCTTCATTCCAATCAATCCTCAGAGATGACTATCCCATCCATCCATTCTTATCACCCATCAAAGTCATAGATCAATTATTTCACCCCCCAAACACGCCGTCATTCAAAACTCAAGTCAAACTTACTAGCTAAATAGAATGAGCATAAATATCACCATTGCCAGGCCATTGCCTTCAATGGACTGCAGTAACATCGTCATCCATGCATTACCTCCATGAACTATCAGTCCTATTTTCGCTACCTCTCTCTCTCTCTGTCTTTTTCGGTCACTGTAATGTTCAGTGTACACACTGCAATGCATACTTTATGCTTCAAACTGCGGGCACCACAATGTGCGCAGCATACCTTCTTCCATGTCTCAAGTCTTTACTTTCAACGCTGGACAAGTACACTCCAAATCATTCTGGGTACAGAATCAGAAAGGCAATTCTCCCAAATCCTACAATGTTCTGACATCTTCACAAGCCACAAAAGATTTATTCCAGCACTGTGCTTCAATAATGAAGCTTCTCCCTCTTCTCTGTCCATCTTTTCTCAACTCTCTATCTCTCTGTCTGTTCATCTCTCTCACCTCTCTCTCTCTCTCTCCCACTCTCTCTCTCTCTTACTCTCTCTCCCTATCTCACTCTCAGTGGTAGAAGTTGTTGGCCCCGGCATCTGCGGCATCTGCTAAGATCTCTATGCTGCTGTCGTCGGGACTGTTGGGTCCTGTGCCGTTCCTTGACGACGCTCCGTTGACAGTAGAGCCACTGGGGAAGGGACTGACCCCTCTGGGTGCCACGCTACAGGAAGAGGAAGAGTCTGAGGAGGATGGGGAGATGAGGAGGAGGCCGAGGATTTCTTTGACCGAGTCTGGGAGCTTCTTGTACTGCTTCATCTGCAGGAAAATGCCTTCTGCCTTCTTCAGCATCTCCTCCATGGGTATGGTCAGGCTAATGTCGTTAATGTGCTGAAAATGGAAAAACAATTTATTTCTTTTAAAATCGGTGTCACTAGTTCGCTGCTGGTGGGCAAGTGTAACCTTTGCTTTTGGAAAACAATGCGCAAGGCTTGCCTTTCCAAAAACCATATAACTAGCAAATAATCTTGATCTTACCAGCAGCCAGTGGAACACTTTTCCTTGATTTGCAAACTTCTAACAGATAAAGAGCACACTGAATAAACACTGGATTGTATGTCTAGTCAACTCAAAAGAAGTTCCTAGGTGACTACAAACCCCGAGGAACCAAACAAACAATGTTATTTTACAATGCCAAACCCTAGATAAGTCCTATTCCACGCCAAACTTCCAAAACGAAAACAATCTTTTACCTGTCAACCTCGTAGCCACTGAAGGAGTTTTCTCTGAAGGGCCAGGTTTTATCTACATTCTTCAAGCCATTTTTTTAACCACATGAAAACTTTTTGAACGGTACCGGTTTTATTCCTAAACGATGGAAAACTGGCTGTAACGTACCTTGAGGATTTCTGTGAAGCCAAACTTGTTCTCCACCAGTGTGCTCTTCTCCGAGTCCAGAATGGCCAGGGAGAAGATCAGATGGAAGTTCTTGCATGGCAAATCTGTCCATAACACCTAGAGCACACAAACACACACAAATAGGCAACACCAAGGTTTGAACACATCAAAATCAGGAGAGAAAAAAATCCCCACAACTTTATTGCCCCCGTAAATAGACTTCTTGCTGTTGGGCTGTTACTAAGTTTATAAAAGATGTCGGTTCAAACATATAGGCACAGTGCAAGAAGGTAGAAGAAGAGGGAGACCGAAAAAGAGGTGGGAGGACAATATTCGAGAATGGACTGGTTTGACACTGAGCGAAACAATCAGGGTTGCTGAGGACAGGGAAAAGATGGAGTACGCTGGTTAAACGATCATCTGTGGTGCCCCTACGACCTCCGAGTTATGGGATAGGATAGGATAGGATAGGTTGGTTCAAAAAGCGGACCTCAATGTGAGTGTGAGAGGCTGTTAAGGGCATATGCCTACACACAACCTATCCATGGTAGATCTCTTAAAACTCGGCTGGCATTACGGTTGCTTGTTTAGTGGAAACGGACCTATTGTACAAGGCGATCTGTGAAGAAATAAAACTACAACTTAACAGATACAAAGCATAATCAAAAAATAGTGATCTATTAAAAGACCTAGCTAAATTGCATAATCAATAAGAGAACAGAAAATTTAGCAATGGGGAAAAAAAGGTTACAATGTATTTATCAATAACTGATTCAGCCCCGATGCTCAAATCGTGATAAGTGTAGCTCGAATTCATTTATCCACGCAGCCTGTTCACTCAGCAATCAGGCAGGAGTATTCGTATAAAGTTTGCCAATTTATTCAGCAAACAACAACTTCATACAAGATTGCTTCCGAACTACATCAATCATCCTCACAAGCAGACAGTGCATTACTTATATAGCCTCTCTGCAATCGAAAAAAAGTTCTAATATTCCAGCATGACGTAATAACATCCAATCAAAAAAACAATGCACTGTCTTATGTATGGTTAGAAGAATCGCTTAGCTATTACGAGACTAGAAGCTTCCCTATAAAAACTATTCTAAAGCTTCTACAATAGCTTCTTAACTAGCAACAACAAAAACAACAAATACAACATATTACATATAACAAAAACAAACAAAATCAAGCGTCTCAAAAACAACACAAAACAAAAAATACAATCTAAAACAGTACCAAAATCAAAAATACAAAAAAAAATACAAAAACATACAAAAAAAAAAAGAAAAAAAAAAATAAAAAAAAAAAAAAAAAAAAAAATAAAAAAACAATTACAAACAACCAAAAATAAAAAAAAAATAAAAAAAAATCAAAAAAAAAAAAAAAAAAAAAAAAAACAAAAAAAAAGTAAAAAAAGCCAAAACAAAAAAAAACCCAAAAAAAAAAAAAAAAAAAAGACAGCAAACAAAGCTGAGGTGCCCAAAACACCAAGAACCAAGAAATTTCTATTTGCTACAGACCAAAAAATAAAGTAAATACTCCCATACATAAGCGAAAGCTTATCAAAGCAACACAAAAAACCCAAGTAATAGAAGAGATCTGCATCAGCTTCATCTCATCCAAACAAAAAACAACAAACAACAACAAATTCAGCAACACAAATCCCAAAAACTTCAACAAAGCAGAAAACAACACAACACACACCCACAACAATAACCAAAAAAAAGCAACAAACACAAAACAAAAAACACAAAACAAAAAAACCAAAACACAAATCAAAAACTAAAGACAAACAAACAACGGGAGGGGGAGGGAAAGAGAGAGATAGAAAGAGAGAGAGATAACATTAGAACATTGAAGAATCATCATTTAAACACGAGAGATAAACAATAGAACATTGAAGAATCATCATTTAAACACCATCGAATTTCTTTTCAGAGTGACACTACTACATTTGTCTTACAAAAACTTTGTTCTCTTCACGGAGAAACCACTGACCAGTCGTTTCCATAAGTCCAGCAAAGCACCAAAACGCAACCACCTCATTCTCCATCACTACCAGCCCTGGGACAGCAAGTCACTCCTATGCCCTGAACGTAACCTGTGCAAAACACAAACCTGCATTATGACCAATACTACACCATGCAATCAGAGACAAAGAAGTAGTACTTTCAATGGCATCCACAGCTCATTCTTCTTTGGTGTCTTAGTGAGCAGCCAATGTTGGAAATATATTGAGAACACATTACCAAACTAAATTTGTTTTATTCGGTGGTCCTTTCATGATAATACACATTTTTCTGCAACCTGTTTTATTACAGAGGACAGAGACGGTGGGGTGTTACTTTTCCTAGTGGGGCGTTTCTTTTCTTAGTGAGGCCTTTCTTTTCTAATGAGGCCTTTCTTTGCATAGTGGCAGCTCTGCCTTCCCCAGGTCAGCAATCAAAGGAAAACATAGGTTTGATTGGACAATAAAGTTAAATTGCACTGCCAGCCAGGTACCTACCAAGATCAAAATTGTACATGCAGTAGGTCATCAGAATGTCGTTCAGCACCTGGAGGTTCTGATTTCTGTCGCCTGTGAAAAACTTCTGTGTTCTGTCTGTCCTTGCAACGTCCTTTTCTGTCAAACAAATGGAAGACATTTGTATAAAATACGTGACTGAATGAACATTGAGGTTTAACGTCTACACACACCATTGGAGATATGGCAGACAAGAATAACAATTCCAGGGAACAAAGGGTAGGCACCTAAATCAACAATGAACCACCAGAGCAATCATACTGCTAAATTGTACAGTGAAAAATAGCCACTCTTTATTTCTCCCACCACGGGATTTGAACCTGGGTCATCGGTGTGCCAGGCGAACAAACGATCTACCACTTGAGCTACTCCGGTGAGACAAAAATATGTATTTCTGTAAAAAAAATGGGGAAACTGTTCAACATTATTTAATATTATATTCTCGTAATACAACTGTACCATCACTTCACCTCATTATATAACAAAGACTGGCACAGAATACAGCCAAAGAACACTAGTCAAGGTGGTTATAATTATACTGTGCAGAGATATAAAGTCCTTATCTAAGTTCAGAGGCCCTTTGTTCCACGCAGAATTCAAGGAATTAAGTAAGTAAGTATCTAAGTTCAGCATGTCCATTCATGCATCAGCATGAACTTATCTTCTAATTTTACATCACTGCACATCATTACATAACACTGACTGCCCACAGAATTCAGGATTACTTAAAATGGTTAAAAGTATAATGTGCACAGTTAGAAAGACATTATCCAAGTTCAGCATGCACTCATACAGCAATATGAAACCAATACTAAAGTTGTAATAACGAACATCAGACAGAAATGGACGAATGCATTACAATGCAGAGAACAGTCAGACAACATAACACAAACAAACACATTGTCCGCCAAAGCATCCAGCCAAGATTATTCAGCTGGCTCATTATGGGATCACCAATATCACAACTCCCCCCCCCCACCCCCCTCCATTATTTGATTCTCCATATTAAACAAAATTCGGCATTTTCTGCCCCTTTGATAAAAGTATATTATATAACGTAATAAAACACATGTAAAAAACGATAAGTTATCTCACCTATTAATCCTTTCCTTTCCCTCAACAAGGAAAAGCGCTTCTCTTGTTCTGCACTAATCGTTTTCCACTGCAGTTTCATGCGGAAATAGTCATCGCTGAAAAGGTGTTTATAAAAAAAAAACCATTGTAACAATTGCCATGATCCAAAATATTCAAGCCAGTTAAATTGACGACACAATATTTGCTAAAAGAAAAAAAAAACTTTCTTATTCTCCTTTTCTTTCAGAACTCTTGTCCATAGCAAAATACTTGACTGAACTCAAAGCAACTCTGAAAATTCCTACCAAAACATCCCAAAAGCAATGAATTAACCTCTCTCACAAACCAACATGCACGAATACATGCTCGCACACACTCGCACAAATAATATATTAATCATTTCTGACTTTAATGGGAAATCGCCTTGCATCACTGAAAACTGTAAGAAATGTATGTGCCATATTATCACCATATTATTGTTGTTGTCACAAGATTAAATGTTTGAGACTTTGACGAGACAGCAAATGACACATACACTTTCCTCTTCCTCTCTTCCTGTCGCTTCTTCGCTGTGGAGTCCCAAGCATAGTAACCGAGCAGGTACTTCCATACATCACTGCGGATGGGTGGATCCACACCCTAAAACCAAATGCAGGGTGATGATGATGCTTTTTTTGCATAGCACCATTTCCATGTCAGTAGACATGCTCAATGCACATGCAAGTGAAAGAAAATTATCCCAAAAGCTAGGGGTAGCCATCAGAACACATAGTTACATATCTGGAGTAAATGGGGTCAGAATGCATGGTCAAAAAGATGCGTTTTCACTGCCCTTTTGAATGAAGACAAGCCATTGCTTTGCTTCAGTGGAAGAGGGAGTGAATTGAAGAGATTAGGAGCAGCATTTTTAAAACCTCCATAGCCCATAGTTTTCTTAGTTGCGTTGCCATCTTAAAGGCTTGGCAGCCTACATCAAAATGAAGCGATAAAGCCAACTGGCAGATGTTATGTGACAAGCCACTGTTGCTTTTGTTATCTTTCTTTTTTCTTTTTTTTTCTTTTTTTTTTTTTTTTTTTTTTTTTACAAACACCAGAAATGTGTTGGCATATCTTAGCAGACATTTCTTACAAACATGGATCTGCATGAAAAGTGAATAAGCTGTTATGCTTTTAACATGCATTTTCATTTTAAACTTCTCTCCATATAATTTGTTGCAAACAATATCCTGGCAAAACTGAAAATGCTGTGTAGTTCATCATTTTTTAGTTCAATGTTCTCTCATATAAGCATATCAATCAAAACCTGTAATCCCAACATGATTTGGTTTTTCTCACATGATTATGACTGATCAATTGTCTTTGTAAAAACTGAAAAAATATTAATTTGAACAAATGGCTTTGTATCTTAAAGTAAATGCAGGAAGGGGTGTGTGGGGATGGTTATGGGGGGGGGGGGGGGGTTAACAGAAAACAAACATGATGCATGCTATAAACTTACCCCTCGGAAAATGATTTCCTTTAACTCCTCGATGTTCTTGATGCGCCCGTCTGTGTCAAAATGTGTTTGCCACATCTGAGCGTTCAGTGGGTCCCCTCTCTGCACAACAGGCCTTGGGGGTAGTTTGGTCTGAAATCAAAACCATCTTTCTCTGTTATTTGTTGTGTGAATTATCAACTCCACATGAACAATTTAAGACATATTAAATACCCCATACTTGCTCATTAAGGACAGAAAAAGCTAAGAAAAACAAACTACAGTACTGAAACCGTGGTCTATAACAAACCAACCAAAAGTCAAATCAGGAGAAGTAACAAAAAATGAATGAATAAATACAATAATTTGCAATAACTTTTTCTATTTACCTGTTTCTTTTTTGGAGCATAATTGCTAAATATGAACATTTAAAAAGTGTATGGACACATATTAAATGTAGCATTTTAAAGTGGCCTCTGTAAACGATAAAGACAGACAGGACAGAAAAAGGTTTCAAGTTACGTCAAATTATGATCTTGACTGTGTCCACAAGCCTTCTGAGTCTGATTGTCTGCTAGGCATAATATATTGGCACACCAGTGTTCTGTGGTCTGTACCAACTCTTGTAGCTGAAAACCGTGCTGTGTAACAATGTCTCAATCCACTGAGTTTGCTCCAAACACTAGGTTTTTACTGACAAGTTTGCTCCAAATGCCAGGTGTTAGCAGCTCCAAATGCTAAGTTTTACCAACATGTCTGCTCCAAATGCCAGGATTTAGGTCCAGCCCTCTTGGTCAATTTGCTTCATCACTGCCTGTAACCCTTATCAATAGTAAAATGAAACCACTTAGGTATTCAGCATTCACCTTGGTGACCACTTCAAAGCCTGGCTCGTCTTGATGGTTGACCTCCATGCCTGGAAGATCATCATGGAGCAACTCGGCCAGCTCCTCTCTAGGTCGCGCCTGTGGATTCTCGGACATCAGCACATCCCGCAAAAAGTTGGTCACCTTCGAAAAGCTGCCCATCGTGGCTGTGTAGGGATCACGGATGAAGTTCTGTACAAAATAGATTCACTCTAAAAAGTTCTGTACAAAATAAATTCACCACAAACAAAGTAGATTCACCATTTAAAAAAACAACAAAACTTTTAGTCGCCATCCTTTCCAGTGGAAATGATTTGGTTAGCCTAATTCACGTCAATATTTCAACTAGGGGTGCCACTCACTAAAGAAAAATACACAAAACCAAGTGCTAGATGTGTAAAATCTATCGTCCAGAAGAATAAGAAAATCTGGCTTTGGCGAGTAACTTTAACCACAAACACATTCAACATACTGAGAAAATCTTTTGCGACAACAGTTTTAACACGACTCACTGAGACTAATCGCCCAGAAGATTCAGAGAACAAGTGGAGCTCGTCAAAAGACTTGGACAGCATATCCGGATCATGTTCTTGGATGATGAACAATCTCTGGTCATTGGGGGACCTACAAAAAAACACACACACACAAAACCAACATAATATTAAACATACAATGTGTAGTTAACATGTGATAACCTACAGCTGTAAATCAATCAGTGTACTGATTGTGCTACTCAATACAAGAAAAATAATAGATGAGAAAAAAAAGGAAAAGAAAAAAGATAATGATAAAAAATGAAAAACTTAACAATTTGAAAATATTTCCACAATAAATGTGTCTTGCTAAAAGTACGATTGCGAGTTTTAAAGTTAATTCAACAATAAATGAACAGCACCATCTTTTAAAACATAAAATGGAAAGTTATTTTTTTTTTCATATAATAAAGTTGAACTGTATTGTATCCTATCATATTGTATTACACTGTACTGCATTGCATAGTATTGTATCGCATTGTGTAGCATTGTATTGCAATTTGTATTGTGTTGCATTGTACTGTAAATGGAATATTTATATTCTTCCCAGTGAGTCTGCAAACATCACATAGCTTACAGAACGTATAATATCTTGTTGCTGCATGGGGTTTACACAGGGTTTACTACTTTCAACTGTTGCAACAATAATACCAAGGCCATGATGTATGAAAATCGTTCACCATCGCTGTCTTCCACTGACCCCTATTGACAATAAAAAATGGTTGAGAAAAGTCCCTTTGCACCTACTGACATCATATATAATGAATTTCACACAAGCAATGAAAGAAACAAAACCATACCTATGAAGTCAACTTCATTGAGAAATGCCCGTTTCCACAAAACCCACTGATTGACTCAACAAAGTTCGTGACCTTTTAACTTTGCCTACTAATGAGCTCACAGCTGTGCATAAGCAAGACCTTCAGGCGATGGCTAAAAATAATCCTTGTTCCGTCTCGTAGCATCCCTAAACGCTGGATGAACTGCTCATAACCAGATCCGAGACGCCGGCTGGCCGTGGCGTAGCCTAGCCAACTGGCAATTACCTTTAGTAGTTTGTGGAGCTTATAATTATTTTAGCCAAGCCCATTGCTGCAAGCTAGCCAGACCTTAACGAACCGCCGACGCCCTCTCTTACAATTTTCTTGTACATTTTAGACATACATGACAGTTGTCCCGCACGCTATTAGAAACTACTTTTGCTCGCTACATAAGTATTTTATGCCTAACAAAAATTAATGCTGAAACTGAATGTATTTTAAAAACTCATCCACTATTTACTATACATGAGAGAGCCCAAACAAACGAGAATACATTTAAAACCTCATCCAAAACAGCACAATTTACAAGACATGAGGCAATGCAAATAAAACCCTTTTTTTTAACAAAACAACATGCCAAAATACTACAATTTACAAGGAAAAAACATACATTTCAAAGTACAACAATCTACAAGATAGCAAGACAACAGTTGTTCGGGTTTTTTCAATGGAGACATGCATTCACTTTATAAAGAAAGAGAGAGAGAGAGAGAGAGAGAGAGAGAGAGAGAGAGAGAGAGAGAGAGAGAGAGAGTGAGAGAGAGAGAGAGAGAGAGAGAGAGAGAGAGAGAGAGAGAGAGAGAGAGAGAGAGAGGAGAGAGAGAGAGAGAGAGAGAGAGAGAGAGAGAGAGAGAGAGAGAGAGAGAGAGAGAGAGAGAGAGAGAGAGAGAGAGAGAGAGAGAGAGAGAGAGAGAGAGAGAGAGAGAGAGAGAGAGAGAGAGAGAGAGAGAGAGAGAGAGAGAGAGAGGCACACAACCAATACCCACACAGCACACACCTACACATAAACTGAATGTAAACACACAATCAAAGGGTAAATACAGTTAAGTTTTAAAGGACTTCACAAAACAAAGCTAAAAACAAATGAGACATAACAAGTAAAGAATAGAAAGAAAGTAATAAACACAACAAAACAAACAAAACACATTAAAGAAAAAGCATACAGGCGGTAACGAAGTGCGGTAACATTCCGGGCTTGACTGCACGCAGCGAAGATCTGTAAGGGGCCGGCAACAATAATGTGCCCGTGGCCAGCATTAGCATGCGTGTTTCGTTAATTGGCTGCAATTACAGAGGCCAGCAACCAAACACAAGAAGGGGTTCATAAATATCGACCCCATCACCAGAAAGCTCAAACTTTGTACTAAGTGACTTCAAACGGTGAACATTGTCAGATGGATTTAAATGATCAGAACGTGTAATTACAACGCGTATACACACTCGAAAACCGGTCCAGTTCAAGTCAGCTTATAGTGCAGGAGGATAGCTACAAACGGTCAAATCGAATTAAATGTAACACAAACAAAATCGACTTTGTAGTTCTAGTTTGCGCTAATGCAAAGCTTAGATATGAAAGTAACTAAATACAAAAGATTACCACAATAAAATGGACATTCCACATAAAATGATCACTTTTTGAGCGTACAATTACAGAGCATGAGCCGGACACATTCTCTTTGCTCTGTGAGCGAAAAAAGAGCGCGCTTGCTTTGAGCAAAAAGCTTGCTGCTGCTGGCAGAGAGTGAACTTTTACACAAGGCTGTTTCAGCCGTGAGCTGCATAAACTGCTGACGTCACCGACAAAAACTAGTCCTGAACCAACCACAATGAAAATCACTCAGCTAGCGAAAAGACTCGCCCTATTATTACCTTCGAATGTGGATGAACTTTTCCAGTTCTTTGAGCAAAGCCTTGCTGCCCCCGTTGTGGAAATGCAACGCTGGGAACGTTGTGCCGTCTTTGAGGATGAAGATGACGTATGCCCAGCCGTGGTTTGGGGCGCTGCGCTTGAAGCTTTTGAGATCCAGCAAGTCAAAACTGATGTTGTACTTCCGTCTAGCGTCCATTTTGGCATTCATGGAGTGCACTGTCAACGTATAAGACAGAAAATTGCAACAATAAAATAACATGGACATTTTAAATGAATTTGGATTTGATGCTGCACGTTGGCACCTAAGGATGCTGGAGTTAGATCCAGCTTACAATCAGCACCTTGAGTTCACACTATAAATGATGACCAATTTTATTGTCCACATATTGCATAAATTCATTAGAAATAAACAATTTAGGTCATATTTTACACACACACACACACACACATCTTTCAGTTTCACACCTTGTTCTTTAGTTCAAGTTAGTAGAGGCTTTTCGACACACGCATAGCAATGTGAGTCTCAACCCAACAAATATTTTCAAGATTTTTGCAAATCTGTGAGCGATGAGTCCTAAATAGTCCAAAAATGATATAAAAAAACAAAGTCCGTCCATCCGTCTGTCTGCTGTCTGCCTGTGCAAAAACTTTAAAGTGGCTCAGTACTCAGAGCTTATTTCAACTATCACAACCAAACTTGGTAAGATGGTCTATAACTATGAGACTTCAAAATTGATCAGTGAATGAATGACTTCACTTCAAGGTCATTGGGTCATCAAATGTTAGTTTAAAAAAAAAAGAAAAATTTTCACAAAATATCACTTGTTTCTAGGTTATTAATATTGAAATCATGACTCATTGATGCATGATAGATTTCAATAAGACGTACTATGCAAATTTGGTCAACCTCACTCCAAGGTCAAGGCCGCTGGAGCTGCTCAAAGTTGGTTTGTATAGGTACTTTGAAGGACCTTGACCCTAAGCTATAAGAAATTCAAACTAGATAATAGATTGACCTTTCATATAAGTTCCTTTTTTGCTTTGATCTTGAAGGTCAAGGTCATTTTAGGTCTTGCAAAAAACATACAAACATACAAAAAATAGGTCATCGTACAGTGGAATGGCTGTTTATTTAACCCATAGTATGCAGCAACATTGGGTGATTTGATCAGATATGCATGAGATCATGTGAGGGTCAAGGACCACAAAAGCAACAAAACGCCCCCCACACTATGAAGTCTCCTCTTACTCTTATCCCCTCCCCTCTCCCGTGACAAGTAGAACACACCTTGTGATTCAGCTTCTCGTTCATTTTTGTAGCTGACAGATCCGATGACGGCCCAGTCTTGGTCAGCCTGGGACTCCAAGTTCAGCACCTCTTCTGCTTTCCACTCTATGTAGTGTCCATCAGTCTGTGGACAAAAACCCCCACAATCAATCTACATTTAATATGAACAAACAACTTAACTAGAAGGGCAAAGCTCATATGACTCACCTGCACCTTATGGAACTTGCAATATCTAACATGAAAATTAGTACCCAGAAAAAAACCCAAAAGAAACGTAATGGTGGAATTAAAATGCAAAGTAACGACTTTGATATTTCTATGTTCTACCTTGAGATGAATTTGACCTAGGGCTCCAAATACACTCGTGTACTATGAAATAAACTACAGCAAAAGTTGTATTATGCGAAAAGAAGTGACCCAGACCTTCACTGATCTCAACCTTGGGATGACCTTGACCTCCATGTGATCTCTTAATATGCTCACAAATAATCAAATAACCCAATGATATTTGCATGCAATGGGTTAATATAGAGCCATTTCACTGTATGATGTCCTATTTTTTTAATGTTTTTGCAAGGCCTAACATGATTTTGATCTTCAAGATCAACGCAAAAGCAGAACCTATATGAAAGATCAATCTATCTTCTCTAAATACAACAAGTTGGGACTATATATCTTTACTTTATAGTTTAAGGTCACTTCAAAGTACTTAAACTAACTGACACACTGCTTCAAACTTTGTTGTAAGTCTTGGTAGAGCTTGCGTTACAAAGGTGGCGGGTTCTAATCTCGGTGGCCAGGACATAAACATTGGCTGTGAGCACTGGCCATCTTACTGTTTCTATCAGTGTGATGGTTGTTTCAGTGTATAGTTTTCCCTTCTCTCCCATCCCCGATTGTCTAAGATTGTGCTCAGTGGTCGGAGCATCAGACTGTGCGCCCAAGGCTGCACATGGGCACCTCAGGTGGCTCTGGTCCGATCCTTTATCGGTCAGTGCTTTGAGCAGCTCTTGAGCTTAAACCGCACTATATAATATTAGAATGATAAAATAAATAAATAAAACGAGTGTGGATCCCCCATTTTCACATCTAAATTGATTGCGTTAGATCCCTTACACAAAATCCTTTGATTTTAGATGTCATACAACAGATGCAATAATAACCCACGAAGTCACGAATGTCTGTTTTCATGAAATCACATCGAGTGTGCATGATGAAGTTTGTGAACTTATATCTTTGCATACCATTACCAATGACTGCATAAACTGCTGACATAAAGCACAGAAAGTAGTCAAGAATCACTCACTCATTCACTATCAAAAAAAGCTTATTTAATAAGATAAACTAACATGACTGACACCACTGTTCATGCAGAATGACAAACAGCAGTGCTAATAATACCAATAGCTATGACATCACTCTGATTAGTTCTAGAGTGCATTCGTGAGTTTATATCCAAGTCTAACTCAGCAACTGCCCATGAATAATGTGTGCGTTGTATGAATAGAATTTGAATGTTCATTACAAGAAATGCCAATGGACAAATGTAAAAGTGTTGGGGAAATAGAAAGGAGAGAGACGTTTTGACGTTTTGACGTTTGGACATCGTCCGTTTAATTCCCAAAAAATACACAATTACACAACAATAACACAAATTCTGTGGGCCTCCAGCCCCTAGAATATAAGGTAGACCACGTGGTCAGCTTGTGGATATAAGACACAATCCATCACATAATAAAGGTTCAGCTTAGTGTTACTTGTTCATAAAATTCATTTCTTGTTTTCAAGGCATGAAATATAAACATACATATTCTCCAAATCTGAAATTTTGAGCCATTTCTTAGAACATGTACATATGTTTGAAACGGGAATGTTAAATATTTCTTTCTCTCGTTATTGTATAGGGTGCATACATTTAAAAAGTGATCTTCATCTTCTAACACATTACAACACTGGCATAGCACATCTCTACTACAGTCTAATGTCATTCTTAAAAAGGATGCTTTCACTGGAAGCACACCAAGCCGTAGCTTTGTCAAGCAATCTCTAAAGCATTTAATGTACATTGATTCAAAATATGATTCTGACTCAAACACATTTTTGAATTCCCTATATCGTTGATACTTATCTTTTCTGAGAATAGCACCTTCCCATTCTTGTACAAACACATCTTGCATTCTTTGCTTGAATACATTTATAAATAATTCTTCACTGCCTACTCCCTGGTGTAACCAAACAGCCAAAGCCTGTGGAAAACAAAATATTTCTGATTCCAGTCACCCAACACATTTTTCCTTTATCATCCAAGTTACAAAGCAACAAGTACGCTTGTTTAGGCAACCTGTCTGCATCCAACTTGGTGAGTTTCAGCCAATAACGAAGGCATCGGACTACACTGTCAGCGTAAAGGGGAAAACGCCCAGTCTCTCTGTATATAAATTTGTTAGGGACTCCTAGTGGTACATTCAAAAATCGTTTGCATGCTAACATTTGTACTCTTTCAATGCTGTCTATTCTGCTAAGTCCCCATATTTCTGAGGCATACAATAAGATCGGTTTTACTTGAGAATCAAATATTTTAAAAAAGCAACTTTTAGAAATGTCATTAATTTTTGAAAGGTTCCTCACACAATCAATGCAGGCACGTCTACCCTTTGTCGCAAGTACATTAACTCCTTTTTTAATACTTTTCTTTGTTGTGAAAACATAACCTAGATAACTCATTCACAACTTCAATTCGATTTCCATCGAGATACCATTTTTCCTGCTGTCCTAGATAACCACCTTTGCGAAAAACAATTATTTTGGTCTTCTCACAGTTAATATTCAAATATAACCTTTTACATGCATCATTTAAAATATTAATTTGGTTTTGCAGACCGCGTGCGGTGATGGACAGTAAAACAATGTCATCGGCAAAAAGTAATAAGAATAGATCAATCAGATTTGGCAGCAATTGAATACCATGCATTCCATCTCTGTCAACTGCTGATGCAACTTCATTAATAAATAAAGAAAACATTTCTGGGCTCAGAATGCACCCCTGCCTCAAGCCTACTGGGCAATCAAACATTTCTGTAAGTCTGTCTTCAACTCTCACACACGATAAAACTGTTTTATACATTGACACAATAGTTTTCATGAATTTTCCCTTAATATTTTTGTCATATAGTAATATATCAAACAATGGCTGATGCTGGACACTGTCAAAAGCCTTTTTCAGATCCACGAAGCAGGCATATAATTTAAGTTTTAACACCTCTTTTGGAAAAACATTTTTCAATAATTGCATTTAACGTGAAGATGTGGTCTGTGGTGGAATACCCTTTCCTGAAACCCGCCTGTGATTCTGTGATCAGCTTATGCTCCTCCACCCACTGTACAAGCCTCCTGTTTAACACTGACGTAAAGCATTTACTTACAATACTTAATAAAGATACCCCCCTGTAATTATCAGTAAGCCCCGTATCCCCCGTCTTAAATATCGGTACTATAATCGCCTTAGTCCACTGTTCTGGATAAGTCCCTGTATCAAAGATCGCATTGAATACTTTAGTAAGATACCCCACGATTGCTTCCCCTGATAGCTTTAACATTTCTGCAAGTACTTCATCTGTACCACAGGCTTTACCCACTTTTAACTTTTTTATAGCATCTCTGACTTCCTGCTCAGCTATTGGTCTGTTAAGTTCGTAACATACATCCTCTTTATCTGCACTTCGTATCTGCTCTGCAAATTGATCATCTTTTTCAACAACTATGCTGCCATTGAACAAGTTTTTGAAGTGGTTAAACCACTGGTTATCAGTTATGCTCTTGCTTATTTCGCTTTTTCTTTTGCCTGAAATCTTCTTCAATTCTCTCAAAAAAAGTTTTCCATTATTTTCTAGCGACGTTAAATACTGCGCTTTGTTACGCCTAAAAGCTACTTACTTTTTAACAATTAAATTCTTATACTCTCTTCGCGCTGCAACATACAGCTCTCTCTCCCGTGCCTGTTTCGTGCGCCTGAAGTTCGCTAGACAGTGCCGTGCAGCACGCTTCACCATCATACAGTCCTGGTCATACCATTCAGAATCATGCCTAGCCCCGCCTACACACACGCGTTTCACCATAGATACAGTCACTCGCCTTGCGCATCACATCGGTAAACAATAGCAAAGATTCTTCAACATTGACATCAATGAGTGCATTGGCTTTATCAAACATGTCCATGATAGTTCCAGAATAAAACGTCCTTACAAATTCCTCTTCTTTGTCTTTGTCCCAAAAAGTTTTGTTTACCCATTTCCCTCTTCCCTTATCTTCTTGTTCCATAGCCTTGTTGTTAGTACAGAACTTCATAACAACTGGAAAGTGTGGCGATTCGACAAAAAGTTCCATTTTTAAAGAAACCACAAAGTCATTCAATAGCAAATCAGTAGATAACACAAAATAGTCAATCATGCTCCCTCCACTCGTACATACATAAGACAATGAGTCATCAAAGTCAAATTTACATAGGCCATTTGCAATAATACAATCAAACATGGAACATAATTCAAGTAGATTTTTTCCAAAATTATTTACTTCTATATCATCAGATTTCCGCTCCCATGCTGTTTTATCTGACTCCCCCTCTCCACTTTCATCCGTCCATATTTCATCAACATCAAACAGCACTGTATTCTGACAGCCTGTCCTGGGCATTTAGATCACCACATAGAATTACAGAAATGTCGTTGAATCTTTCGTACAGGTCAACCAGACACTGTTTTAGAATTTCAATGCCTTGGCCTTGATCTGTAGTGTGCCAGTACTTACTGTCATAGGGGTGAATGTACACACAAATAAGAAAAACATCTTTAGTCAGTGCAACCAACTCTTTGCTCAACTTTAGAATAACCATATGCTCATATTTGATATTGATTTCATGTACAAATGGAATTAAAGATTTCCTTACAAACACTAAAACTCCCCCCGATTTCCTCCCCGTTTCACTCAACTTTACAGCCTTTGAACAAAACACATCATACTCTTTAAACATCCTGTAACTTAATTTTTCACTGTCTACAAACGTTTTGTTTAGGGAAAAAATATCAAATTGATGAAGTGATTGGACAACGTCTTTCATATCTAATTTGTTAAGCCAACCTTCGCAATTCCAAGTGCATACTGAAAGATGACATAGGCCTCGGCCACCTCCCTATCTCCGCTCCTCTCTATTGCCCTTCTCTCTCTCCCCTCTACTTGCTCCCCCTCCTCTAGCTACACCAGCCCCTCGTCCCCCTAGTTGCTGCTGGTGTTGGGTTCGGCTGCTGTTTGCTGCCCACTGTTGAAAGGGGTTCCTATGACTGTCACTTGCTTTTGAGCGTGCGCTCGTCTGATCAGGCCTACTAACTGAGTTTGCACGTGATTTCAGACGCGTCACAATGGGGCTTCCCCTACTATTACTGTTCTGGTTAGTTACGGTATTACTCATGCTGTGACGTCGCGTGTTGACGCTGCTACCCGGCCTTGATGGGTCAAGGTCAGATCACGTAGTGCTTTTCTTCGCTTCATTGCTGCGGTGCGGTGATGTAGGCCTAGCTGGCTTAGTTGCAGTGTCAGTCGGTGTCGCTGCCTGTGACACACTGTCGCGCGTTTCGCTTTCGCTGACCTCATTGTCGCTGTCATCTCGGTATTCGCTTTGTCTCGCGTGTGGCAGCTGTGGAAATTCCTCGCTGGTTGCGGCCGTGGTCAAGAGATTAATGTTCCAGTCGTCCCTCTGGCTCTGATTGTTCTACTCCCCCTCTGCCTGTCTCCCCCACCCTGCTCTGTCGATGTTGTCGTTGTTTTCTTGCGCCTGATCGTCTTGATGTTTGTCTCTGAGCATGTGTGTCGTTAGCATCACCATCTCATTCGTGTCTATCTTGTATGTAAACACCCCCTCCTTCGTGATCAGTTTATCAAACTTCATTGACGCTTTTTCACCACTCTTGTGTAGTTCTTTGGCCTTTTCATTTAGAAATCGCCGCTTCGTCCTCACTGTTTTAGAGTAGTCTTCGGTAATGAAAACGCGCTGGTAGTGTTGTGATGATTTCAACTGACGTGCCTTAGACAGTACTAACATTTTCTGCTTGTAGGAGAGGAATTTTGCCACAATCGCGTTGTCTCTTCTTACTCTGTGCGCTCTCTCTATGTTGACACTCTCTGTTATACCCAGTCCCCTCTCTATCACCTCCCTCACCTTCTGCTCGCACGCTTCCCAGCTCTCGCTGCCAGAGTCTCTAACAATACCATAAAATACCAGATTATTTCGGCGACTATGGTTTTCCAGCGAATCACATTTTTGCCTAAGAAAGCACAGTTCTTCCCTTACATCAGCGTTCTCGTTTTGAAGATCGGTACACTGAGACTGCAAGTCCGTCACTTTACTCTGTATCTCTTTCTGTGTGGCACCAATATGTTCTAGTTTTGTGTCAAAGGTTTGTCTAAGATCGTCCATTCCACTTTTCATAGTCTGTAGCTGTTGTTGCTGGTTACTCTCAAACTTTGCCATGCGTTCCATGATGGCCTCAAAGCCCTTAGTGATGAGAGTTTCGTGGTGAAGGGTGGGTGGGGTAGAGACAGAGTCACGTCGTCCTTCTTTTTCCTCATTTGGGTTTTGTTTTTTCGGCGAGGAGTTGGGTCCAGGGTTACTTTCAACATCACCACACATGATCAACAAGCAGGCCACGAACACCGCAGTCGTTACTCCAAAGCGTGCCTGCTTGCACACACTGCCACCCGACTGCGTAAACAACACAGTGATGGCGCACCACAAGTCACTATTATCACTGCACTCACTTTTCTTCCGTCGCGAATTTTTCACAAAATCATCCATCACTTTGGCAAGAAATTTGCCGGTAGCTTGCCGGTGCTGTATATTATCGCTGGGCATGGTTGCTGACTTCGGCTTTCCCCTATGTCCCTCACACTTTGCACAAATTGAAATTTACAGAGAATTCAGGTAAGCCGCCATGACTCGGTCACCGCTACCACGTGACCCCCCAGAAAGGAGAGAGAGAGAGAGAGAGAGAGAGAGAGAGAGAGAGAGAGAGATTAGACAAACCTTCTTTAGAAGAAAAACTCTCCCTGGAATGTGGGCATCTTTGTCTTGTGAGTCAGACACATTGATGTGAATGTAAACACTGTCCTTGGCAAACAGAACCTAGACAAAGCAAAGTCAAATGATGAGAATAAGGACCCCAACTCTGGCGAAAGAACAGGGATATCCCATTTATCACTTGTATTTTCAATTTCAACAATAATTTGATGTCACAGAAACTTTCGCCAAGTTCTAAAATGGTTCCAACATTGCTTACACATAGATGGTAAAATAAACATTATTCATTATAATCTGTTTTGACTCTGTAAAAACTACAACAGAACACATATATTCTGTACGCAGGGATAAAAAGGTTAGAACAGAAGTATAGGCCTACCCTACCTACTTACCTTCATATTATTTTTTGTGAGTTCCAGTTCCTCTGATACTTCACTAAAAATCCCCAATTAACTGAACAGACATACACGATCTACTTGCTAAATAGCTTTGCTGGCGATGAACACTTGACAATGAATACGTTTCCTATTTGTAGATCTTCTAATTAGTCACTGATATGCTTATCCAGTTCCATTTCAAGACATTGCGTTAACACTATTATGAATCTAATCAGGAACTTCCGCCACATTGAAGACACCCTCATAAACTAATGTTTGAGCCAAGAAGGATGTTCAAAATTATACTACAAAAGTGTATCAAACATGTGTGAATTTCATCACTTTCTCACCTGATTCTGAAGTGCCATTTTGGGACTGTCGGTGTATATGACTCAATGAATCAAATAGGGTCTGATATTGTTGATATTTGGAAATGACGTAGTGTTCACCAAAATCTTGAACTGGAATGTGCGTCGACAAAATTGGACTAAATTTTGTACCTATAGTGTCCCAAGCAAATGCATAGATCTTTTAATTGTTTAAGTATTTGGAATAGAATGTCACAGTATTTGACATCTTGTACAACAGTAAGAAATCGAAACTTTTAAAATTGTGCACAATTTGTATGATCCTTTAACCACTTGTTCTCTTTTAAATTTTAATGACGTTGGTTTAACACGAGGTCACAAATTTAAACTTACTAAAACTTTTAATAATACTCGCAAATTTAATAAGTATTTTACTAATAGAGTGGTAACCCCTTGGAATAACCTCACTGCCGAGGCTGTTGATGCTGGGTCACTTAATGTGTTCAAGAATAGTCTGGACAAGTTATTTAAGGATAGCATCTACTCCACCAAATTGGAGTCTAAAAAATTCTAAATTGGTAGGCACTGAGGCCAGGGGTTTGGGTCTTGGGACGCTCATCAAGATCTATTATGAGGGCCAAAGGCTTTTTAGCCTGCATGCCGAACTATGCTATGCTATGCTAAATCCGCACTGAGCATCACAGCATGCTGAGACTTTTACCTGAAACATGGGTGTCTGACACAGGTTTTGAAGAGTCATTCAGCAATAATAAATATCAGTAAGACAGTTCATATGTACTTTACATTTAATTTTATGTTACAGGCAAAACAGGAAGAACAAGAAATAATAAATAGCAAATGTCATGACTTTTTCTTCAAAATTGTTGATTTATAATGTTTATTTGTATTGAGTCCAAAAACAACACCAGTTTTATGCACCTGCGTAGGCCAGATTTCATATTTTTGAAAACCTGTTTGCTCCCCTCCCCAAATTATATTAATCTTCTCAAAAATTCATAATAAATATATTTGTGATTTTCAGACATTGAACAAATCCTGTTCCTACCTATTAACATATCGTTTGTTATTTTTGTTTTAGTTTGGGGGTTTGTTTATTTCGAAATTACGCCCTCGTGACCCATGACGTTTACAAGAGGAGGCCATGTTGATGTTCGGCTCCCATATCCTGAACTTCAGAGCTGAAAACCTTTACTTAGTGATGTAACCTCTTGGATAGTTGTTGGTTTTGAACGATTTTTAACTATTACTGGATTTAATTTTGTGTTCAAATAAGTGATTTGTGAGTGGACAGTTGGAAAAATGGCAGAAGCAGGGGGGCGGAAGTACAACTTCAAAGTTGTTTTGCTTGGCGAAGGATGTGTTGGAAAGACTTCACTTGTTTTGAGATATTGTGAAAACAAATTCAACGACAAACATCTCACAACGCTACAGGTATGTTTGCTGAATCGTACAATAATCATAAACTCTCATTTTCTCTAGACAAACCAGGTGATTTGTGTGTTTGACTGTATGTGTGTGCTTGTTTTAAAACGTGATCATCAAATTATTTAAGCTATATATTATAAAGATTACTTTTGTTATTTAAATTTTAATCTTGCATGATCGTTACATACACTGGCTACACCTACAATAAGTGAGTCATAATGAACTTGTGGGATCTATGCACGATAAAGGACTAAACGCTTAGTTCCGTTCGTCTATAGCCTAGTTCGGTTCTATTGACCGTATTCTGGTATGCAGGAAAGTGGCCTACAAAAAGTTCAGTCCTTAAGTACTGACTAAACAGCCCCGAATTTAGTCCTCCTCCGATCGGGACTACCAGCCTGAGTTGAGGACTAAAGCCGAAAACTATATGGCTGCCGACGTACTGTTTGAAATTGAAGATGTGCACTGTGTCAAAATCGCGTTTTTCGCGACAGAACAGCTTTGACTGAGATTTTTAATGATGACCACGTTATGACAAGGTACCATCTGCTGCCACGATGCACCATTTTTGAAATGGCAGAGGGTTCTAGCATTTCCCAAACTACATAGCAGAGACGGTCGAGACTTACGTGACATCTCAAGACTCAACCATGGTGAACCAAGCCTTGGTTATATCTGTTACGCATCGTGGTCGACCCTGTCCTGCGCTGAAAAAGGAGGGGAGAGTCCAAATGCATTACATCAAATCTGCGTAATACGCCGTCGCGGAGTAGCTGAGGATTTTGTGAGGATAGGTCGGTATTATCAACATTTTGTTTCAGACTGAGAGTTCCGAAGTCTCGACCTATTCAATTGAGTGCATACTGGACTATAGTACTGAACTACAGAGTTGCAAACTATGGCATAGTTTCAAACTAAAATAGGCCGGTTTCATGCATAGATCCCGTAGTGTACTGTGTAGTGACTGAAAACAAATGACAAATTTCATTTCACTGCATTTTAACTATACCCATTTTATTTTTTTTTCAGGCATCATTTCTCAACAAAAAGCTCAATGTTGGTGGAAAGCGTGTGAATCTTGCCATTTGGGTAAGACACAATTAAATTTGGGCTCAATCAGTCTATGACTCCAATGTGCAGCAGTGTATAAAACATGCTGAGTACTGTTTAAACGCATGTGTACATTTTCTAGTAATTGTTAAAACTAACGTGTGTACTGTGAATTAAATAGTTGTTTTATCCACGTAGTTTACATTCATGAATAATTTATTGTTTTAAGTTTACCTTAGTAGTGAGAAATACGCTTAGGTATGTAATTTGTGCATTTTTAAGTCTTAATTATTTTAATATAAATTTAATTATAAATGAAATGACGAAAACCAGAACTCTCCAAGGCTTTGACTTGAGTTTTAAAATAAACCAAACAATGTTTTATCTGTTCTTGGATGCATCAGTGTTACTGCTTATTCTTCTCTCAAAATTTGGTAAAACCAGAACAAATTTAGATTGTTACATCTTTCTGGTGAATGAGGATGTTAACACTTTCACTGCTTGCACCGTGGCTATTATGGGGCAATTTCATCAGCAAAATGTTGGCAAACTAAATAGTAGGTAATACTGAAAACTGGTCCAATCACTTGTAGGGTTAATAAAATACAGGGGTTAATAATACATAATTACAGTTCTTTCCCTTTGACCACTCTGAGAATTAGTTCTACATCAATGCGTTTTAACTAATTTAAGACATATGATATATATATCAGACTGATAATTGTATTCAAGATGGTGGACCAAATTCAGAGTTCAACAAGACCTGTTTTAAAGTGATACAGTGCTCTAGAAGTGTTACAAGAAATTTTAAACGACAAGATGTTTGACTTCATGTTCATAATACACTAACACCAGTTTTTCCAGTGTTTTGTGTGGTTTTATGAGCTATGTTAATGTATGTCCGGAAACTAAATTTTTTGGGGGAAAAAAATCATAATTTTTTACTATAACAATTATAAACAAAATCCAATTATTATCATATCACATAATATAATATTAATAACCAATGGTATAAGTAAAAAAAACATGCCAAATAATCTAAGAGATACCTCCGTCAATGAAAGAGCAGTGAACAGATTAGTGATCCTACTGAAGAAAGCAACATTTTGCCCTGGCACGCAGCAACACCAAAACGCTATTATCCAGCGGCAGTAAAGGGGTTAATCAGTTCAATGAGTTGTTTATATGAAACCGGATTCCCTGCTTTCTGTGTGATCTACTTTGTACATGTCTGTTAGTGTAATACTTTTAATAGTTACTAAGTTAGTAAAATTGCTTTGTACAATATCCAGGACACAGCGGGACAAGAGCGGTTCCATGCTCTAGGTCCTATCTATTATCGAGACAGTAATGGCGCCATCCTTGTCTACGACATCACAGATGAAGACTCTTTTCAAAAGGTAAACAAAACAAACACAAAAAAGTGTATTTCTGTCAGCCTTTAAGTTTAAGTTTAATTCACCGGTGTACCAGCTGTTTTAGCGTCTTTGATTACTGTATTTGCTGCATGGGTGAAATGCAGGTTGTGGAGAGTGATTGCAATTTTTATGATCTCGCTCAAACAGAATCCTGTTTGCTGGAATCAAACAGTTTCACTAAAGCATGCCAACTTGATGCTAGCTGCGTGTCGGAGGTCTAGCGACTGTAGAATGCATGTAGTCCTTTGCCTTTAAACAGCCTCTAACAGACAATTAAGATTGGGGTCAGCGTCAGAGCTTACTGCCTCTATAACATAAGCTTAGTAGCAGCCTGAAAGCAGCGGAAATAGTCTTATTATTTGTCTCCTGGGTCTCCTTCACAGTAGGCCGTCAGCCAGTTTTTATTGTGAATGGTTTGTTTAGGTGAAAAACTGGGTGAAGGAGCTGCGACGAATGTTGGGGCAAGACGTCACGCTATGCATTGTGGGCAACAAGACTGATCTGGAAAAGGACCGTCACGTTCCTGTGCAAGATGCAGAGACGTAAGTAACATCATGCTACATAGTTCTTGTCTATGATCTTCAGCCCACCACTGGCACCAGGGTTCCCACTAGCTTTTTTTTAATAGTTTTGCAACCTCTTCTGCTGTCATGAGAGCTAAGTCACAGAAGGGAAAAAAAACAACACAATTGCTTATTTATTGGATTCCCAACCAATAAGGTTTGTAATTTGTCGTAGGCACAACAGACAAACTGGATGCTTTGGACTTTTGGTTATTTTACTCGATTTATCAATAGTTGATGCTTGAATCTTGGTATGTGTAACTCGAATTCGTTTATCCACGCAGCCTGTTCACTTTGCAACAAAGCAGGAAGAGTCGTATAAAGTTTCCAGCTTTATTCAGCAAACACCAACAACTGCATACAAGATTGCTTTCGGAAAATAACTTTTTTTGCAAGCAGACAGTGCATTACTTATATAGTCTCTGAACAATCCAGAGAAACTTCGAACATTCCAGAATGGCACAATAACACCATATCAAAATAAAACTCGTCACTCGAGTGACGCACTGTCTTACATCATAGAACATATCACTGTTTACAAGCTATCGCCTGATAGATCTGGAAACGTTGTGATTGATAATAAACCAGTAATTCCAGAAAAATCTCAACGATACTACAACAATATCGATCGACTGAAATTCTCAACAATATACAAAGCTTTTTCTAGCAACAGCGCAGAATCAAATCAAAGGTAAATACACGCTATTATTGCATACTTTGCAACAGAAAACGTTCAGAACTATCAAGCGCATCTCGATCGTAACAGGTTATTGGATGTCCATTATGCTTGTGAATGACTTTAAAGGCTTGTACGTTTTCAGATACGCTGCATCGGTGAACGCCAAACACTTTCACACATCTGCTAAGCTGAACAGGGGTATAGAAGAGTTGTTTCTAGACTTGAGCAAAGGTGGGTGATAATGTTTTATTGCCTAATTTAATTATATTTTATATATTATTGTTTTGCAATGGAAGTTGCCTAGATTTAGCTTTTGTCCTGCTGGCTGATGTAGGAGTGTTTTAATACTCCTAACTACTGTTAGTGTTAGCTGAAATATCTTTCAACCCCCATCTTAAGGCCACAGCCTAATGAAAAGCCACAGCTACTGCCGTTTCTTCTGGATTGTTAAACCATAAACCAATTTTTTCCCCCCTTCATAAACACTATCTAATGATTTATTGGAAGTTTATGTAAACCATGGCTCGTAAAACACATTTCTTTGGCTCTTGAGACACTAAAGATTGGAAAAAAGGTGAAAGTTATATGTTTAAAAACGTTCTCTTGTTATTTTACAGTTGGAATTTGTTAATTTTTTAAATAAAAATATGCAGTACATTGGTTTTAATTGTCAATCTGTTGATGCTATTAATAAAAAGTCTTTTGTGTTGTTTTTTTTATAAAGTAAGTAGTAGCATAGTATATTGATGGGCGTGTGGCTTAGTCCTCATGTGTATCTCTTCACGAGTTACCATCTCAGACCCTAAAGTAGAGTGGAAAGGTTAAACAGTGTTCACTCTGTTGACAGGGATGATGGAGAAGTCTGAAGGCACCCTTGGTCGCAATGGTCGGCAAGGCGGCAGCAGCAGACGCAATGTAGTGGTAGTGGATGACGACCAGCCGCAGCAACAGAAGTCAGGCGGCTGCTGTGGATAAACATTTCATTCACAGATTTGTGATTATGTGTGATGGCTGTGTGTGTGTGTGTGTGTTTGCATGGAGATGTTACATGCGTGTGTTGTGTGTTTATGCAACTGTGCTAGATGATTCAGTGTGAAGTTGCGGTATTTGACCCAAGCGTATGGAAAGTATTTTCCAAAAATGAATGGCAGGAGACCTGAACAGCAGCCAAGCACTGAATCTTTTGGAATCACATTGTTAGTATTAATGGATAAATATGTTCAGGCAATGTTGAACTGATGTGGGACGTGAAAATCAGTCCGAATATCGCAGAACAGAAGTTTCTAAACTGTTTTTTTTTTTCATTTTGTTTATTTATTATAGGAATATACTTTGCTTTTGCACAAGACATCATATCATGGAGCAAAATTCAATAGCTTTGAAGAGACTTATTCATCGACAAATTAACAGCGCTCCATGAAACCTTTTTTTTTTTTTAAGTACCATTTGTAACTTTTGCAAGTTTGATTGGACTTGATTGAAAAAGGGTGAGAGAGAGTGAGAAAGACAACATGCATGTTGAAATCATGCAATGGATTTTACTTTTTTTTGCACAGTGCAAAACTGATCGCTCGTGGTTTGTTGATGGGTGAATGCGAGAGTCTATGGATATTAAATTATTGTGTATATTTTACAAATGATTTGAATAATCGCCATCATGTACATTGTGCTGGTGATTTTTGAGTAAACCAATATATTAGGTGTCACTTGCTATGCTCTCTATGGAAAGGAAAGTGTACCTAACAATGGGCTGATTTTGCAAAGAAGGGCTACGGTGTTTATCTGACACAAGTTCTTGGTAGCCAAGAGTTGTTCATTTATTACAATAAAGACTTTCATGTGCCGTTGGTTGTGTCACGAGATAAAAGAAGGAGAAACTAAAGAACTGTTATAGCGTTTACTGCACATCAAAATAAAAGTGAATGATGTGGCAGTGACTGATGCTGTCATGCTTTGTTTGTCGCTTATTGGTGGTGTCACTTTGGAATTCTGTATTTGTACAGTATGTGAAAAGTATAGGAGATATCGTTTTCTTCTGATCTTTTTTGTTATTGATATTTTGTGGAGCCACATAGATAATGTATTTGGGGTTGGGTGCAGTGGTTTGAGAAAGCAGTTATATTTTCTTTTATATTTTGTCCAATCTATTGTTAGCAATGGGAACTGTTTGTCATAAAGATACCTTGGCCCCTCTTCAGTTTTGAATCCAAGCAACAGACGTTACTGTACATAGGAGTATGTATAAACTTAATGGGTTGTGTGTGTAAAGTGGTGAAAATTGAAGCTGGAGTGCTAATAACAGTGCAGCACATGTGAATATACTACTTCAACTATATTGAGTGAATGTTGTCCTCCATAGTTATAGGACTGAAGTATGCTTGATTTCATAAATTTGAACAAAGGTTACGTTAACCAGTATCCCTAAGAAAATGTTTGATTTTGTTTTTCTTCAAAAGGCATGTGTGTGTATGAAGTTGATTGCGCAACATTTGGACCTTGCGGTCCAGGGATAAGCATGTATTGTTAGTCCTGTAAAAGTGATCCAAGTACTGAGATACTGTTGCATGCGCAGCTTTCCTGATACAAGTACATGCGAGTGAATCTTAGAGCCAGGTTGTTTCACTGTTGTGGTGTTGTCACTTTATCAGTTCATGTGATGCTCTTTTGCCTTGATGTATGCACAGTTTACGATAACATTTTATTTTGTACTGTTTTCTCATCGCACTGTTTTTTTTTTTTTGGTATCAATTACACACACAAAATGTCTGCACTGTTTATTTTGCTTTCAATAAATCTGTATTGATCTTCTATCACCCACTTTGTGCTTCGCTAAGTGACGTTGTACCTTTTGTGATGTGTTTTTCTGCTTTTGAAGTGAGCACACTAACCTCTTTTGGAGGGGGGGCAGAGGGAGGGGGGGGGGGGGGGAGCGAGCTGAATGTTGAGAATTCTTTTTCTAGAAGTGTGTAAATTTCTGTGCCCTAGGCTGACATGACAGTTATTTCCAAACGCTGAATTAAAATTTTAAAAAAAGGAAGGAATTCTATTTCTCTTCCCACTTCCTCTCTTTAACTTCAGCATTACTATATACTGCTAGTAAATAAATTAAATACTAAATGCCATCAAATCTTGTTTTCTTTCTGATGGAGTTCATGTCCATTTGGATACATTGTTCACCAGGTTTGTATTGCTAGAGAACAAGGTTCTAGAAAGTTTCTGTTTCTTAATTATATTTCATCATTGAAGTATGTTGGGGTGTTAGTTCCCATAAAAATTATTGTTTTTCTTCTGGGCCACATGTGTGATGAAGATAATAATAATGACTTTCAAACAATATCTGCCGTTTGTGCGACTGTAATCGTCCTACAGAAAAATGAAGTTGTGGATGGGACAGAGCCTGAGAGAGGGGTTGTGTTTTATGTTTTCCTGGTTTAAAATGGGTTACGTTTATAATAACTTGTTTGCTTGCGTTTGTATTCTTTCTCACGACAAAGCAACCCAAAACGTGTAGTCTACTGATGTATGTTTCTGCCAGTGTCATTCCCATTTTACTTGAAAAAAAACAAAGAAAAAAAAAAGAAGAGTGATTATGGCCAGTTTCTGTGAAGGCTGCAAAGTTGTAAAAAAAAAAAGATTTATTTGTAATTGAACCGTTCATCTGATGACTCGTAATGTGGTGTTTGTGTATATTTTCGGTTCAGATTCTGCATCTTAGTGAACATTTCACCCACCCATTCAACCCATCATTTCAACATTTTTTCTGTCATTTTAGATTTCCATAGTTTATGTATTTTTTTCTTTATGTAAATGTTTTCAACCAGCCCAGCCACAGGCACCAGTGCAATTGTGAATGTGTACGATAATACCTGTATATGTACATTTTATCCAGTGATTTGCCCTTGCGAAAGCCATAAGCCAGAACAAAAGAGTTTACAGGTTTTTTTGTTAACCATGTCAGTGGAATACATTAGAACGGACGTTTCCCAATATGGACCATGTTCCAGTGAAGCACTAGTCTGTAGTGTACTGTGTTGGTAAAATGTGTTCCTGTGACATTATACACACCAAAATACATAAAGTTTTGCACCGGTGTGGTCAGTACACAAATTTAGATGTTTCGTTGCAGTACATAAGTAATACTAATAGTGGCATTCCCTCATCTTTATTTCACAGCAGTGTGTTACAAATTGTAGACATTGCTCTCTCTCTCTCCCTGTTCTTATCTTCTTGTGTAGAAAGTCCTTATCTTCTATAGTTGTACTCATTTACTAATGTAGATTTTTGAATGTACAACTACAAGCTTCAAAATCACAATTGTACTCCTTTTGTGGTAGTTTATAATTAACTTTCTCTTCTGTAGTTGTCGGTCACTGTGCGAGTGGTTGATATTTATTTGTATACATGTAGATTGTAATGTTGGTTTTTAAAAAAAAAAAATTACTAGTAAGAACTACAGTAGTTGCTCTTCTGTTTTGTAGTTTTCATTCACTTTCTCTTTAATATTGTTTCCACACCCTTTTTTCTAACTTTATTCTCAACAGTTGCTAAATGCGTTATATATACACACACTGTAGTTTACGACTGCCAGTAAAAGATTAAACCAGACCTGCCTATCTCCCCTCTAAATATGGAGCAGGCCTTTCCAAATCGTGGAATAAATGTTGTCATGATCCAGTTGCTTGGGAGAGCTTTGCAATGCACACATAAATGTCTAAGCTGAAGTCATTAATAGTATTATTTCCACAAAGGCTTTATTCAGTCATCACAGTACACACATGCAGTATAGCCTGCAGTTGGATGTATGGTATGTTGAGGAAATGAACTGGGTCCTCCTTACATTTTTTATTTTAGGCCGTTGCTGTAGCCTGATTTGAGGGTGGCACCCAAAGCTTCCTGGTCTGGACATCACAACCATCAAATTCCGGATTTGTTTCATCTGACAGTGATGTACATCGGTCTGCGCGTTTTTGTTCTTTCTGATGCATGAGAAAACCCTCACGGTGGGCTGAAGAGGGGAGAATTCAGAGGATTCCATGCATGACGCTGCTTAATGTCTTCAACACTGGTTTCATCTGTATACTGGCCGGTGGCTTACCATGTGGAATGTGACAATGTGTGCAAATGACGACACTTTTCTTTTGCAACTGGTGCCTGCTGAAACCATTGCACAATAAAGCAATAACATGTGCAAAGGCTCTGGATCAAGTTTGCGAAGAATGCTTGACGCGAAAAGGCAGTTTGACAACGTTCCGCGGAGTGGCAGTCGGTTAGATGAGAAAACTTCCAAATCGGTATACTCTGTACATTACAGCCTTTGTAATTTGTCCAGCTTGCTTTCCTAAATATGCTGTGCTTTTTAGGCTAATGGTGTGGTCAGGATTGAGAAAGTTCGATGTTCTAATAACAGCCTGGTTTTGTTGAAAAAGTTCAACGTTGTAATCACTCCCTTCTTTATTTTTGTGTGTGTGGAATGTATCGTACGATTTACGTGCATTGGAAACTTGTATCTTACTGCTTTGTGTTGATGATGATGATATACAAGTGTCCATCTGGAAATAAAAAAAGTTTTTGGTGCTACACCAAAAGAACCATTTGTTCTCGTGTTCATTTGTAAATGTATCTGTGTGTTGTAGACTGCTTGTTTGTGTGTGACCGTGTAGAATGCAATATTAATTCCTTAGGAATTTGCTGTCTGTAGCGTATCCTACTTTAAAAAAAAAAAAAAGTACCAGGAACCTGGATCATGAGCACGACTTTCAGGTCAGCGACCAGAATCTTTCCGTCTTGCGACAAGGTGCACGGGTTATGAGCCTTGATTACTGCAGTCGCCGGAACCGATAATCTGTCAAATACAGTCATGGCACCCCCATCGACTAGCGGGTATCAAAGGACACAAACTCTGCATTCGACCTACCTTTTGTTTGGAAGTCCATATGTGAGTGTATAATTTTGTTTAGTGTATTATGTTTTGTGGAATGTGAGTGAACAGATCTAAATTGTTTTAAATATTTCAAGCGAATAAAAGTTGTATGTCTTAAGTTCTTTTTTTTTTCAAGTCTAATGTCAAATATAATTATTCGATTACACTTTCAATAAGAAAATCAATCGGTCTGTCAGTGCTATACAGCTTTATCTCTCTCTCTCTCTCTCTCTCTCTCTCTCTCTCTCTCTCTCTCTCTCTCTCTCTCTCTCTCTCTTTTCTAGATAAATCTGTTCAGTTATAGGCATTAAATTGAGCTATTGCACTTTCAATTTTTATGTCTTGTACTTCCAAAAAAATAGGACCCCAAAGGCTGACTGCACAGCCATAATGAAGGGAATTTTTAAACACTAATAGATGAGTAAAGAATTAAAAACAAAAATTGTACTTTAATGTAAAGAAAGAAAAAGAACAAAACACCATTAAAATTAATTGGCAATCAACCTAACCAAAAACAACACACATTCACACACATGCATATAACTCCTTCGAAAGTAGAATGATTGATTGATTGATTGATTGTTGCTTTAGGTCCAGCGGACTCTTCCGAGCCAAATCAGGACCGGACAACCCCTGATCCGCATAAAAGATCTGCTGAAACAACCCTAATGGGAAAATTGAATGCCCTCCACCGGCCAGTCACTTTACAATAAAGACATCCCACGCAGGGGACGGCTGAGGCTTTACCCCAACTACTCGAACCCCCGGTTACAAAAACAAAATAGAATACAAACATCATTATAGATTATCAACAAAACACATACATATAAAATGCCTACATTGCGAAATAATATCATCATAGGAAGCCCTAGTGACCACCCGGCAGAAAGCGTCCAACACTCCCAAGCTGATCCAACAGACCTCATACACAAACAAGGAGTCTTGTCCAGGAAGAGTTTTCAAGAAAAAAGGTAGGTCATTGATCTAGCGAAGAAGAGCAAATGAGGAAGACAGCGACAGTGGAAATTTAAAGCACTAAATTTCCAGAAAGTGGGGATACTATTTATACTGAAACCCCCGGCACTCCAACGGGGGAAACTGTTGCCGCAGTGAATCAGTCTTGCCTATAAAGGAAAGACAGGTTTTCAACTGGGGCTTTCACTTTTCCCTTTATAGGTTAGAACAATCTACAGTGGCAAGATTGCTCATGACCCCAAGGGGTTTCGAAAGTAGAAAGCGGAAGCCACAGGGCAATGGGATGGATAGCAAGAATAGTGCTCATACCCTGCACCCAGTAGGTGTCATAGCTCGGCTGACTTTATAGATGTCCAAACAGAACGTCGTCAGACTATTTGGTAGCGTTTTTCATAACCCCAGCACCAAGAGACTGTTTTTCACTCACAGGCATAGCAATGTCTATGTACTCACCCCCAAAATTAAAAATTCAAGATTTTTGCAAATCTGTCCTAACTAGTCCAAAAAATAACATTAAAAAAAAAAGTCTGTCCTTCGGTCTGTCTGTTGTCTGTCTGTGCAAAACTTGCAAGTGGATGAATATCTTAGAGCCTATTCCAACTATCACAACCAAACTCGGTAAGACGTATACCCATGAGACCTCGGAAACAATCAGTGAATGAATGAGGCACTGTTGAAGAAAGCAGAGAATCCCTACCTTGCCTTGCTTACTTAAGATCAACACCGCTGCAGAATGGCTCGAGTCCTGCTGAACTGCTCATGGGCCATAAAGTGCGGACTACTGTTCTGGCACTGAAAACCCATTACATTCCCAGAGCTGAGAAGGAAAACTTTTATAAGAAAGACAGTATCATCAAAGCTAAGCAGAAAATAGTCTTTGATCGAGCTCATTGTGCCAGGCCTGCAGTAGAACTCCGTCCTTCGTCATTGTCAATTCAGGCCGAAGAGAAGGGACGGTCATAAGACCCCAGGGCAACAGGTCCTATGAAGTCAGCATCAACAGCGACCGGCAGCGCAGAAACCGCAGAGTTCATCCAGAACAATGAGAAACCAAGAACCATAGCTCAAGTTCCCAGATCAGATGGCAATATCCTCCCAGGATCAGTGAATTGTGAATAAGAGCTGCCAGTAAAACTGTCACTGGCAGATGAATCTGGTACATCCACTCAGAACACCAATGATATGTGACCACATGTGGCACACAGGTCAAAAAACCTACAAGACTTTATTTGTAAAATACGATCACATAGACAATTTGATCCAAATTCCGACTTCTATGTTTTTATAAAGTTTAATAGGTTTAAAGTTGCAATATGTGTTGTACCTCTTAAGAAAAGGGGATGTGGTGTTTAGAAACATTCTCATAATGTGTTATTTCTATTTGGTTAGATTGGAATTGTTTTACTGTTTGAGAACTCAATCCTAACTGGTATAGTGTTCAGGCTGTCTGCATCTTCCTCGTCTTCCAACATGCTGCACAACGTCCACAATATGATTGACCAATCTTACAAAGGTCAAGGTCACAAGGTCAACACAAATTTAACTTTTTAAAAACAAAATTTAACTTTAAAAAAAAGGGTTTTTAAGACTAAAATTATGATTCTTTGATGCACAATAGATATCAATGAGACACACATACTATACAAATTTGGACAACCTCTCTTCAAGGTCAAGGACACTGGAGCTGTCCAAAGTCAGTTAGCAAAGGTACTTTGAAGTGACCTTGACCCTAAACTATGAAAGACATCAAGTCCAAACTTGTATTTAGAGATGATAGGCTTGATCTTTCATATAAGTTTCGTTTTTGCGTTGATCTTGAAGGACAAGGTCATTTTAGGCCTTGCAAAAACATACAAAAAATAGGTCAACATACAGTGGAATGGCTGTTTATTTAACCCACATTATGCAACAACATTGGGTTATTTCAGAAATGCCTACCCCCAAAAAGTGAGTTTGAGGAACGCTATTTATTTTTCCGCAATCCTATCCTATCCCGTAACTCGGAGGTCATAGGGGCACCACCGATGATTGTTTAACCAGCATACTCTATCTTTTGTTTAACCAGCGTACGCCATCTTTCTCTGTCCTCAGCAACCCTAATGGCTTTGCTCAGTGTCAAACCAGTCCATTCTCGAATGTTGTCATCCTACCTCTTTTTCGATCTCCCTCTTCTTCTACCTCCTTGCACTGTGCCTTGCAGGATGGTCTTTGTAAGGCCTGATGATCTGGTGACGTGGCCATACCATCGGAGTTTCCATTTCTCCACAACTGTGAGCAGGTCATCGTGTTGTCCAATGGCTTGTGTGATGGTCTGTTGGACTTCGTCGTTGGTGATGTGCTGGGTATAGGAAATGCACTGAAGTCTTCTGTAGCACCTCATCTCCATGCTTTGTATTCTTCGTTGTAGATCTGCTGTGAGGGTCCATGTTTCGCAAGTGTATAGGAAGAGGGAGATGACAAGGGAGCGCAGCAGTCTTACCTTGGAATGTAGACTGATGGTCCTGTCTTTCCAAATGGGCTTCAACCTTGCCAGTGCAGCAGTTATTTGTGCGATCCTGGAGAGGACTTCCTGTCTGGACCCATTGTCCGATACAATGGCTCCTAAATATTTGAAGCTATGCACTGTGTTGAGGGATTGGCCTTGGACTTTGATGTTCATGTTAATGCCATTGGTGTTGTTGGTCATCATTTTGGTCTTCTCTGCACTTATTTCCATTCCATAGGCTCTGGAGGTGGTGTCAATCCATAGTCCGCAATAAGCTACGATTTTTCGGGACACTATTACCAGGACTTGTAATTTTCCACGGTTCATCAATTTTGTGCTATTGTAAAAAATATTTCCGCCAAAAACAGTATGGTTTTTCAAGGAACAAAAAGGTTTGACAACGATTTTCTTCCAGTGAAAATGTGTTTGGTGTGTGTCCTCAAATCAAACAGAAACATGGAACTGCACATTCGCATGTCTGAATCGTACCGGTAAAATGGATGCGACACATCGTTCAGCGTGGCAAGGCAGTTGATGATAAAGGCGTGAAAAACGCAGGGATGTTGGAAGGGATGGAAAAAGAAGTGGGCGATGAACGACTAGGATAACATTTGAGGAAGATCTCAAGAAATGGAACAGCCTTTTGTACAGTGTGCCAGTAGAAAATCAAATATGAGCAAAGGAGTACTTGCTTTCTGAGGCTAAATAAAGCTAAGCAGTCTCATGCAACTGTGAGGCAAGTGTGCAGCACTCAACCTTCAGCCAATGTTGCTGATGCACAATCTGTGAAGTCAGTGTGCTGCACCCAGCATTCAGTCAGTGTTGGTAAAGTACCTCAAAAACCTGTTTAAAGAAATTTCAGTCACAAACAAACCAATCTCTCCAAATTCTTCAAACATACCAACTAAACCATTGCCAGTGAAAACACCGTTTCAAGATTTGGGTTGTGCATCATAATGTATGAAACATTTTAAACTAAATTTTGACTTTATTGGTGAATAGGGACTGTCAGCTGGGCACCAGTGTGTGTTTAAACTTACATTTGTAGTTGGACATTGTTGGCAAATAATAACTGTAAGCTATGCATTGATAAAGATAGGCTACTTCAAGAGTTCAGCTGTGTGTAAGTAAGCAAGTCTTTCCTTCACTATGTTATGTTGTTTGGTCACCCCCTTTGTTGCCCACCACAAGACATGGCCACTTTTCTGAGTAGTCCTGTTTAAACTTTTGGAATCCTTCGCTTGTTTTTCTACATCACTTTTGGAGGTGTTCATTCTCGTTCACTTCCTCTTCTTCGGTTTCGGAGTTTGGTAACCGCCATCTTCACCACTAGTAGGTCGACTCTGGAAGTTCAGAGAAGCCGCTTTGCACATGCTCATCCATTCTGAATTAGAACGCATGTGCACTAACTCGGATTAACTTCCACAGAGGTGGGGAATCACTCCTCAGCAAACCGGTAGGGAAATGTGCTCTCTATGCTCCAACTGACATGCAATATCAGTGACTTTTGTAATCATTTTGGAGGGGAGGGGGGGAGAGGGGGGAAATTTGCTCACCGAAACGGGCGAATAGAATCCGTATTTTCGGGAACATTCTGTTTATTTTATCGAATAAATACGGCTGTTCTGGAAAGGAAGGCATGTCTGTTATTTGACATGCATGAGAGATCAGGTGAGAGTCAAGGTCATCCCAAGGTCAAGATCACTAAAGGTCAAAGTCATTGTAAGGTCACCGTTTATTTTGGCATATTAAAACTGTTGCTTTTTTTTTTTAATGGTACACGAATGTATTTGGAACAGAGGTCAAGCTTGAGGTAAAGAGCATAGAAAGAATCAAAGTCGGTATTACTTTGAATTTTAATGCCATTACTTTGAATTTTAATGCCAATACCATTTAATTGTTTTTTTTCTGAGCACTCATTTTCATGTTAAATATTTATATTGCGAGTTCCATAAGGAGCATGTGAGTCATATAGGCTTTGTCCTCCTAGTTTTAAAAAATATTCTTGCTTTGCACACAGCCGGATATAATTTTCTCATGTTCAATTTGTAAAGTTGGTGTACTTGTGCAAAGGACACACCTAACTGTAAAATATACATTCTGATACACACACTTTACACATGCACTTTACATGTACTGTGCACTTTACATGTACTGTGCACTTTACAAGTACAGTGGAACCTCTCACAACGACCCCCCTCTATAACGACTCCCCCGCTACAACGACCCATTTTATTTTAACCGATGTATTTCCTTATATTGCTGTCATCAGTATAGCGACTCCTTCGCTATAACGTCTAACGACTGATCTTTGCAGACCGTATAGCGACTTTCTCGGCATGACTGCACAATAAAAACTGTCTACGATCTTGTTCAGCACAGTCAGACAGGTACCTATATGTGACACGCCAGCCGATAAAGTAATCTTCTATAAGTTTGACGTCATCTTGTAACGTCACATTCTAGATTCTACTCGTTTGGGGTTTGCATTTCACTTTATTCACATCACGAGCGCGGCACTGAGAAGAAGCAAAGAAAGCGTGATGGGATGATGGAGTCTACAAAGAAAAGAAAATTTTTATCTCTGGAAGATCGAGTTAATGTTGTAAACAGACACAAAAAAGGAGAGACTGCCATTGCGATCGCAAAGAGTCTTAAAGTTGGAAAAACACAAATTCAAGGAATTATCCGAGACAAAGATGACATTCTTAAAAGGTGGGAAAGTGGGAAATGCCGATCGTACGCGATCAAAACGGAGGAAGACAACATACTCGGAAGTAAATGAGAAAGTTTGGGATTGGTTTCTGGATGCTAGAAGAATGAATATTCCGATCACTGGCAAATTGATTCAAGAAAAGGCCATTATGCTCTCTGTAAAGACCCCTCTCTATAAAGACCCCTCTCTATAAAGACCGATTTTTGTCAACATTTTCAAGGTCGTTGTAGAGAGGTTCCACTGTACTGTGCACTTTACACTTTACAATTACAGACGGGTCAAAGAAAGGAGATTCAGTTGCTGCTGCGTCGGTCTCCGGGAGACACTTAGACCAGCCTTTGCAACAGCGTTTACCTGATTTTTGTTCTGTTTATACAGCTGAGCTCAAGGCAATTCATCTCGCTCTGAAACAAGTTTATCAATCCAAAAGAACCTCGTTTTTAATCATGTCCGATTCATTGTCAGCACTTCAGGCTCTTTCCACGAGAAAGATATTACACCCTTTTCTGGCAGAGATCCATGACCTCCATACACAACATATTTCTGAGGGTAAAAAGATAGTTTTTATGTGGATACCTGGTCACATGGGCATCCTCGGCAACATTGCAGTAGACAGGGCGGCTAAAGATGCTCTGCATCTCGATTTCCCTTCAGAGATTTTCCAATTTGTTCCTTACTCTGATCTGCGTTTTATGACTGGATCTTATTGTAAACGGCTGTGGCAGACTGACTGGTCTAACCATATCAATAACAAATTATTTCAAATTCTCCCGGATTTGTCAGATTCTTTGCCTAACTTTGCATCCACTCGCAAAGAAAAAACAGTTTTGTCTCGCCTTCATATTGAGCATACTTATGTCACCCACAGTTTCCTTTTAAAAGGAGAAAAACCACCATGGTGCTTTGCATGTGATAAATCTTTTTCCGTTCGCCATTTCATGTCTGAGTGTGCTGATCTGATTGAGGAAAGAGAAACATATTTTGGTTCAATACCTTTCAAAGAGATTTTTAAAGTATGTAATGGTCAACATCTGTTTCAATTTTTACATGATGTTGGTTTGTTTTATCCACACTGACTCAACCAAAGCTTTTAGGTTTTGAGGTTAGTTCAGCCAGGCTAGCTATAAATAGCTTTGCCGATAGCTTCGCCAGTGCTTCTTTTCTTTCCTTTCACTGGAAGGGAGGGTGTAGGCAAGCTATAAATAGCCCGCAGCCAGCAAAATGTGGGGGAACTTAAGAGTGCTGCTCACATAGGCATTGAGCTGGTGTGTATCGCATATAAATCATATCGACATGTTTTGTTTAGTTTGGATTTTATTGATAGGACGGAATTTAATGATTTGATTGAAGAAAGAGATTATATTTTTAATACATCAGTTTTAAAGAAGACTCTTAAAGAGGTGTCATGTAAAAGTTTGAGTATTTAAGAGTAACAGGTTTGTTTTTTAAGATTTGAATCATTTTATAATATTTTAAGATAACGTCTCTCTGGTCCTGATTTGGCTCAGAAGAGTTCGCTGGACCTAAAGCAATAATCTTGTATTGTATTGTATTGTACATGAACTGTGTACTTTACATGTACCGTGCACTTTACATGAACTGTGTACTTTACATGTACTGTAGTATCCTATCCTGTCCCATAACCCGAAGGTCGTAGGGGCACCACAGATGATCGCTTAACCAGCATACTCCATCTTTCTCTGTCCTCAGCAGCCCTCATGGCTTCGCTCAGTGTCAAACCAGTCCATTCTCGAATGTTGTCCTCCCACCTCTTTTTCGGTCTCCCCCTTCTTCTACCTCCTTGCACTGTGCCTTGCAGAATGGTCTTTGCAAGGCCTGATGATCTGGTGACGTGGCCATACCATCGGAGTTTCCGTTTCTTCACCACTGTGAGCAGGTCATCGTGTTGTCCAATGGCTTGTGTGATGGTCTGTCGGACTTCAACGTTGGTGATGTGTTGGGTATAGGAAATGCACAGAAGTCTTCTGTAGCACCTCATCTCCATGCTTTGTATTCTTCGTTGGAGATCTGCTGTGAGGGTCCATGCTTCGCAAGCATATAGGAAGATGGAGATGACCAGAGAGCGCAGCAGTCTTACTGTAGTATACAAAAACAAAAAAAGCAGTTTCTCCATAGCATTAAATTCTCAACGATTCATCTTTCTTAGTTTTGGATGTGTTTTTTTTTTTTTTTTATCAGCACATACATGCAGCAAAATAACAGAACTCTCCACAGTAAGATTTGAAAACAGTTTACAACTTATGGCAGTCAACAACATTAACACAAATGTTATTCTTGTCTTTATATTTTTCTTTTATATACAAAATATTGACAACAAACATGAGTCCCTATGCAAAATCCAATGAACAATGGCAGCTTTGAAGTCTGCTTGAATTCACGTAATACTGACGCCCTGCCTTTGTTCAGTTTCTTGCCTTTATTCAAAGAGATTGGATATCTGAACGATTAGATACATTCAAACGGATTCTAGTACTAAGTCACTTGAAAATGTCTATAACAGCGTAAGTCGACCTGATTTGCTTCGTTGGTTTTATTTCTTACTGCAACTTAAGTTTTATTACTGCAACGAATGAACCTGTAAAGCCTGAATTTTAGAACTTGTGTGACTATCAAATGCTGAGCTATGCTGTAACGGTGGAGAGCGTGTCCTGTTAAAAAGGACAACCGTCACCACTCTCCCGCCGCTTCACCCTTCATACCTAATTTGGCATTTACAACAGCAGCTTTTCCACATTTTTCTGACGAGGCTGCAACTCACGCACAAGCATTGTAAATTCATGGCTAAATTGAGACTGCAAGCTTGATACAACTATCCAACGCAACAAGGAACAATCACTCCATGCTGGTAAAAAAAAAAAACATTAAAAAAAAAATCACCTCGACCTATCAATAACAGTCTGTAAAGAGGCGGGCACCCAGCGCATATTAGTCTCTTGCACAAACATGACGTTACGGTCAACGTAAACCATGGCTTTGCCTAAGCGGTACACTTGATGGCCTTCCTGGGTCTTGCCAGGCACTGGAGCAAACAGCAAGTTCTCTTCTTCCGCCTGAAAAAAAAGAAAAGACACCCAACAATTTGTCGTCCGACATCCGATGTAGCTTTTCAGCACAGGCGCTTACATTCTGGTCTTACTAATGGTGTTATAGACGGTTCTTAGCCACCACGCCTGTAAAAATACTTTCACCGACACGTACACAGATGTGATTTACGGTTAAATTTGATTTAAAAATATAGGTGAGACCCACTTGTTGCATATAATTATTGATAAAGAACATTATTAAATTATTTCAAATACTTTTTCCTTTCACTACTGTGCAAGAATACCGAAACATAAAAAAAGAATCTAACTACAAACACTTACCCTCTTCTGTACAAGGTCTTTGAAACTGAGTGGTACTGTTGATGCTCCTGCACTTCGTAACGATGGCTGAAAATACACAAACACCAAATGTTACCTTTTTGTTTACCGGCTTGTCAATCTCATACAAATGCCCTATAGCTTCTTCCCCCTAACACCACATCTCAAAGAGTAAATCACACCCCCATTTTGACTTCTGCTTAGTGTATGACATATAGGTCTGGCAATGTTACACGCAGTTATTTATCAATAGTTAATTCAGCCCCGATGCTTGAATCTTGACAAGTGTAACTCAAATTCATTTATCCACGCAGCCTGTTCACTCAGCAACAAGGCAGGAATCGTCGTATAGAGTTTTCCAACTTTATTCAGCAAACACCAACAACTGCATACAAGATCGCTTTCCGAAAATCCTTTCAAAGGTCACCATCAAAAATCATCATAAATCACTCTGAAATCACTCGTACAAGCTGACAATGCGTTGCTTATAGAGTCTCTCTGCAATCGAGAAAAAGTTCGAACATTCCAGCATGATGCAATAACACCTAATCAAAATAAAACTCATCGCAGGAACTATGCACTGTCTTATGTCATTATGTTAGGAGAATCGCTTAGTATTTACCAGATTTATCTTGAAGCCTCAGTCGATAGTAAACAATTCCAGAAAATTCTCAACAATATCAACCGACGAAAATAATAAACATTATACAAAGCTTCTTCTAGCAACAACGCAAAATCAAATCAAAGGTAAATACACTCTGTTACTGCATGCTTTGCAAAATAAAATGATCGGATCTATCGTGCGGGTCTCAATCGTAACAGTCAATATACATGGTTCAACATCTTTAATATACAAGATATGATGTCTTCTAAAGCGCAAAAAGTTCTTTGCCAAAGGATTCCAAAAAATACATCACATTCACTTAACGTTTGTTGTTGCATCAGATTAACCCGGCATTGTACTAATAAAGATAAAATTATAGAACGTAAAATTCATGCATTTGCGCCATATGAATCTTAGGTTACTATACACACCTTAGGTTGAAAACTCAAGTATGTTTTCAGGACGTTTCAGACTGCATGCTGCTAAGTGAGCTGAATGCTTGCTGGCAAGGAAATACTAGCAGCAGTGCTCATTACTTAATACCAGGATCTATCTCAGGCAGCTTCGTTTACTACAATTATTAGTATTCCTTTCCGAAAGCTCAAACAAACAGTACCTCCGGTCCTACACGAGAAGCAATCGCTGGTGGTGGCGGAGATGGAGAGTAGCCTCCAGGCACATCCATCTGTCGTCGCTCCGACAGTGTAAAGTAGGCCATGTTTTCCTTCATGCCAGGGACAAAGTGTCCTGACACTGCTTGGTTCATGATGTCCAACGCTTTGTTCAAGTGTTCTGTTGTACACATAAAATCACAGTGAAATTAATTTCTAACATGTAGAATTTTTGTTGTTGTTGTTTTTTTTGTAATGCTTTATTGTCCCTTTTTATCGGGAAATTCTGGGCGGCCTCTCCTGGGGAAGGTGTAATTGCAGCCTGTGGCGCACCGAAACCCAACCTACCTAATATTAGTTTGGCAGGGGGGGGAGGGGGTGGGGGGAGGGAGGGGGGGTTGTTGAAATTTTTGCTGGGGGAGCAAACCGGAGTCCCCAGAGAAAACCCCTGAGAAGTTGCCCGAGTCGAAAATAAATAATATTTGGAGAAACATAACACCCAGATGCTGGATCGATCCCACACCTATCAGGCGCCATTAGTTTTGGGCCTGTGCACAAGGCAACTTAGACCACTTGGTCACAATGCTTAGACCACGCTTAGACCACTTCTACACAAACGAAAGACTGCCAACAATGTAGAATACAATCTCTCTCACTTTCTCTCTCTCTCACATACAAACACACATACAATCCACAACAAAATAGTAAAAATAGGTGAAGGCTTTGCTATAGCCATTTGGCTGTAAGGGAGAGATGCAATAAAGACCTCATTTAGCTCAAGGTCCGCTTTGTGGGGATGCCTCTCTCGGTCATTTTGCATTTTACATTTATTATATGTATGTGCAGATCGTAGGTGAATTTCTATATCTTGTTTATAGACAATTAAAGAATCTCTGGCTCAGACTCTCCTCTGCTTCACTTCTTTGCCTTCTGATTGTAATGAAATCCAGGACAAAGCTTGGTGGACTACGGTATTAGTATGCTATGTTTTTTCGCTTCTATGTTTAGTCTGAGCATCCCCAATTCAAATTCGCCAACAAGGCTGTTTGTTGCTTTAACATACAACAGCAGGGGAGCGTTTCCTAAAATAAAACAATACTTCATTAAAAGAAAAAGAGTAGCGTACCCTTGATGATAGGATGCTGAAGAAACTTCTCTGGAAACTGCGCCTTCCATCCCATGTACCATCGTGTGATTTCGTTGTAGTTTGGCATGTTGGAAAGCCAGGCTATCAACACCTGTGCAACAAAAAACACTGACATTGTATCGCGTGTATCAGGCAAAGCTTTTTCTCTATGATGTTGTTAACACATTGTGTGATAAAACACATTAATGATGATAAAGACAGTGATGATGGTGTGGTCTTCTCTTGCATAAGGCAGGTATACCGCAGATAAAGTTCACGCTCACTGCGCTTGAAAAGAAACAAGGGAATGACCATTAGAAGTGTAAAAGTTCAAATATACACTACTACATTTACAGGTCGGACCAGCGTGACAGATAAAATTAATTTGAGGATTAGAAGAAAAATGTCTTGCTGGCTTCCTTAGAGCCAGCTGAAGGCTGATATTCTTTAATAGCAAGGGGGTTTCATTCCACAGCTTTGGAGCTGGATTAACTCCTTGTAGACTCGGCCCTATCAGCTCAGTCATTCCCATTTTATTTTGTCAAAATCATATAATATTTTTGAATATTATTCTACAGAGTTAAACCTTATATTCCTGGAAAGCTCAAAAGCATGCACATAATGTTAGTTTCACATGCAGGTATGTAGTGCTACTTTTTTTTGGAATGATCGCAGGGTGCATGCTTCACAGAGGACGTCATGTTTTTTGCAAGAGGAGCGTTTCCTTCTTGGTGTTCAATATTATGGTATTGGATGCGGTCAATCTAAAATTTCAAAAATAAAAATATTGGTTTCTACTTCGGCTTCTGGAACAGCGATCTCTTTAGATCACCTTGCTTTGAGTTTGATTGAAGAAATAGCATGTGACAGCGTCCTTTATTATTATTATTGCGTTTGACAGGCGCAATTTGAAACTAAACGGCTAAACAAAGCACTGAACAATTAAAGGGAAGCAACCATGTAAACATGCATGATCTATCTACAAATATTCGGTTGCTTCCCTTTGACCATTCCTCTGCTGTTGACAATTCTTCATGATGAGTGCGACGATATAAGCAGAGCTGGGGATGAGAGGGACAGTATCGCACTCACATCATCAGAGAGTTTAACAAATGCCATGTAGCCTGGAGTTTTCTTGTTTGGGTTGCAGCTGAGCACACTTGGGAGTCTGAGACGACACTTGCAAAGTTGAGCACAGGCTGCATTCACACTACATTATATTTATGATCTATCAGTCAAGGTTCTCTCTTATGCGGTGTTACAGTCTATATGCTTCATAATAACAAACTTGTTGTGGTTGTTGTTGTCAATCTGTATTTTTATAATCCGCTTAGCATGCATTTAATTAAAAACAACACCAAGCACTCTGAGCTAGTGTTTTCCTGGTTACCTGTATCCATTTGGGGAAGAAGCCTTTCTCTAGAATGGTTACCATAGGAGCAAGTGGCATGATGTCTTTCCAAGCCATCACCCAGCGCCAAGGATCTGCAACAGTAAACAACACTGCCAACTTGTGCAATTTCTAAACATAACTTTCAAATTCTCACTCCAAATCCTAAAATAATGTAATAAAGAAACAGAAGAAAGAAAATCAAATTTATAATAAACGCAGCCGTTACAAAGGATTTTGTTTTTTTAAAAACGCATTGAAGCAAACTTTCAAGTAAAGTAACATCACCTGGATTATTTTAAAAGCCAGAAAAGAGTAAAATGTTACTTGATAGGTAACAGTCAAATAAACACAATCTTTCATTCCTGAAGGCTAGAATAATAATAATACTAATACTACTACTAATAATAATAATCATAATAATGACAACAACAATAATATTAATAATAAATAATAATAATAATTTATTTTCTAAAGCTCAAACTCAAACCTTTAAACTTGCTCTAAGCGCTCGCTCCACAACATACACTCTCAAGGCGAGACATACAGGTCTTAAAATACAGGGTGTTCCAAAAGTCTTGGGCACATTTGAAGTCCCCATATCTCAATTACTATGAATGGTAGTAAGATAAAAGTTGTGCCATTTTAAAGCTAATTACATTAAGTTTTTTGTAAAGCTGTTGATTTTTTTAATTTCTTTTCAGACCCATTAATGGCGTTCACTCAACCAGAAAATGCTGGGACGCGTTTGGCAAGAATTTGACTATCGGCTTGATGTGTGTCGTGTGACCAATGGTGCTCACACTGAACATCTTTGAACATTCCATGTAAAAATTGAGATTATACAAGCTTTCTGAATTTACCAGATGCGTTTTTATATCCTTAATAGTTTCGGAAATATTCAATGTCAAAATGTGCCCAAGACTTTTGGAACACCCTGTATATAACGGACGATGTGTAACTATGGCGGTGCGGATCTGTACTGAAGCATATTATGTACTGTAGACTGACCCAAGTTCTGTTGGTGCGGAGTGATGGGCATCTCCTCCATGACCTGCCCCAACTTGGGCAGGACGTGCTTGACCAGAAAGGCATCCATATGGCCCTGACGCATCACCCCTACCCACGGCTCCAGGATGATCTTGGCTGACACGTCGGAAGGGTGCCAGGAGGTCAGGGCATTGCCCAGCTTGTACCTGATGGGGGCATATAAAGGTTCCAGCCTCTCACCTGCAGCATCAGCACCAAAAAAGGGTGAACGCTGCTACACATTTTGACTGGACGAGGGCAAAGCTTGTGTGTGCTGCTACAGATATCTTCAATCCTGTACTCTTCCTGCATCGGTCTGTTAAAAGTATCTTACTATTATAGGTGCTGGGACCCACTGAGCGAAACACACAAAAACACACAATTGATCGCTGACATCTTTTTTAGTTTACTACAACTACACTATTTTTGAATGAATCTAATCAAAGTCAATTCAAGTTAAATCAAGAAAAGTCCATTCCACAATCCTTTATTCCCAAAAATGGAAGATGTAGAATCAAGCCATATTCAATTTTGTAGACTCTCATTCAGACTTGGCTAACAATGCTGTTGATTTGTAAGGTTGCAGAACTCTTATATCACAAACCCATGGTCAATGCACACATTCATAGCAGCTGCTGATCAGTTTGGACAGAGAAGAGGGGTCACAATTTAAAACACAAAAAGATTTTCATGAGTTTATCAATAAAAAGCCTTTGAATATCGATAAATACAGGAATCTAGTCTTTCGCGTCCCCTTCCAGAATTCACTGGACAATTATTTTCTTCAATTTAAAAAAAAAAAAAGGTTTTGCTGGGGGATTTGGTGGTGGTGGGTGGATGGGGGTGTGTGTGTGGTGTCACATGACCCTCGTGATCCCCATTATTAATCCACCTCTGCACAGTGTAATAGTTAGTAGTCAGAGCTTTTCCCATCCACAATTATACTATTCCAAAAATATCTTATACAAATGCAAATAAATTTCCTCTCCTTCCCAGAAACAAAATAAATATATGCATGACTAGTGGTACACAGGTTGCTGTTTAAAATGTAGACAGAGAGACAACTGTTGTCTGCGAGTTTCATTTGGACGATGATACCTCCCCATATCCCCCTTGATACTTCCCCATACCCCCACCCCTGATATCTCCCCGTCCCCCCCATGATGCCTCACCATACCCCCTTGATACCTCCCCGAACCCACTTGATACCTCCCCAAACCCCCTTGATACCTTCCGTACCCCCCTTGTAACCTACCTGAAAAATATCCATATTGTAGTGTTAAAAAAAAAAAAAAAAAAGGCCCGCGTGAGGTTTGAACTTGGGTCGCCCTGCACGGTAGGCGAATGTTTTACCCAGTAAGCTACCAAGGCTTCCTAGAAAGATCAATGTTTTGGTCTATATGGGGAAACATGCTGAAACATCAATTTGATTTTTAATGGAAGCGCGCGGAATGAGGCTATTGCAGTTTGTGGACATTTTGTTTATTTATTTATCTCAGAAACGGTTAAACGTTCGGTAAGGAAATGTCGGCTATAACGATTTCGCTGGTTTTGAGCACACAGCAGGCCGATCCGTAGCGCCCCGCACCTGCCCAGATCAGCGTCCATACCGGACAAACTTTATAGTAGAGGCGAAGAAGGACTTCCGGCTAAGCAATTTATATATATAGATATACGTGTTCTATAACTAGAAGACCCAACTAAAACAGTTCCAGATCGTTCCAGAAATAGAACTGTAAGGAAGATTCTTTGAGGTGCTGTTAATGAAGGTGTCAGACAGCTTACCCATGAAATGAAGCCATGGGTGGAGCCAGGAGTGGATTGGCATGGTGTCTGTCAGAGGATTCCAGAACTCCACTTCCTGCAGTAACCGTGGCAACACTAGCTGATCCAGGATGTTATCCATGATCCAGCTGGGCAGTGCCGGTTGCCATGAATCCAGCATGTCGATCAGTGGCTTGTGCTCGCGAGGGTTCCATTTCCTGTTTTGTCATACACACAAAATTTAATTCAGTACACCTTCATTGTCCGACTTCACAAATTACATAAAGTCCAAACATTTTTTGGGGTGTGGGCTCAATTAATATAATACCAGGTCATGAACAAGGCTATAGATACTACACACATGTTTGCACGTAGCTGTGTGCAGTAGGGTACACACACATACACCCAAAATATGCACAGTCCTGAATTTATAATAAGAACAAGGGATTTTAAAATTACTTTACACACCAATGCAATGACTAAGACAATACTGAACAAGATTACCTAACAATCTGAATGCAATTCAACAAGATACATAATACAAAACACAGCTGCTCAGTGCAAATCAAACCGCCATGACTTGTCCAAACACAGCTGTACTCTTCTATTTACACCTTTCTTTGTGATGCAGTCTTCACTAACCTGTGTCTATGTTAGCAACGTTTTTGAAAATGCTGTTAAGAGCAATATTTATATCAAAATGCAGTGGTGCTGGAAAGTTCTCTACTCTCTAGTTTTGTACTGCCCTCAAAATGCACTTGCTAAGAAGGAACACACTACATAAGAATGGTAACTAATGAGTTCACATTATTTTTATTTATTAAGGTATTTTCAACCGTTACTCACAGAATGGTCGCTCTGACGGGAGGCAGCCAGACATCCCATAATAGTCTCTGGTAAGGGTCCATATCTGCAGTGGTGGGATTGAAAGACCCACTATCATCTTCTAGCAACAGACGCCACTCCTGCATGGTCATCACACCATAGCCTGGGTCCTTCAGCACCTCCCATTTACTGAGGAAATCTTTCATCTGAAAGACGAGAGACAAGAAATACATGCATAAATAAGAAGCAGTAGTTGTGGTAGTGGTAGTATCAAGACACAGCAGGTTGTGAAGCCTTTCTGAATGTCTATTCTTTTGTCAATATATGGTACTTTTGGGGGTCTGATATGTACACAATTTTCCTGACACTTCATTCATCATAGCCATAGATTTCCCTCAAGAAAGAAAGAAAGAAAAATTGAACTTCTGAACAGTCTAAGACTCGAGGCTCCGCCTATATTTTTTGCTCTATTAATTTGAGTTTTTCAATTACTTCACCATTTTACTTCAAGGCTATAGCAGTTGCAATTTATTTTACCCCGTAAAAGGGTTTCTATCATAAAGACCTAAAACAGTGACGAAGCCCACAAGTCAACAAAAGTATTCACTGATAGTGACACATAAAAAAAAATGTTACGGATTCAGCAGAGTAAACCTGCAGATGCTTTGTACATTAAAATTAATCTGCCTTTAACCCCTTAACCGCCCAACCCCGAACGTCGTTCGGGGTGATTTTCTGCTTCCTGTGTGCCCAACTACGAACGCCGTCCGGGGGTTATTCGTCGGCATTCTGTATTCACCCAAGAAGGGAGGTAACAGCAGTAACTGTTGGCAGAGCAGCTAGAAATCTCCAACCAACGGTTCTTTCCCTTTGACCATTATAAATTGAAAAAAAACTAAATTTGCACAAGTTTTGAAATTTCAGTTTTTCTCAGTGTTCAGTCATGAAGCAAAATGGCGGACGGTGGACGATGAGGGGGTACTACGAGGTCTGTTTTCAGAGGATATTCAGCACTTGAAGTGCTTCAAGAGGTCCTAAATGATCAAGAAAGTGATGATGAAGACCTTATCACACAAAATTCATATACTGGAAGTAGTGTGTGGACTTTGGCTGCTCTGTGGGTTGTGACTTTGTTACTGGCTGAGTCTCTACAGCTGTGGAGTATGACATGTGATTCGGACTGGCCTTACCATAGACAGGTACCCCTTATTTCTGTGGATGATATAGCAGTGAAGTTGATTTCCAAGTAGTTTATTGAGTGCTTGATGTTTGTCCTTTTGTTACACCAGTTTTTTGTGGTGTTCTGTCCTGCATTTTTTGTGTTGATGTGTGTTTTTATGTTCCAAAAATGCTTGACCACGGAAAAAAACAATAAATAATTACTTAAAAAATGTATGTCTTGTCAAATGAAACTACTTTTACTTGAATAGTTGAAATTGAAGCCAGGGATGTTACAAAAAGAAACTTGCCAAATATCTAAGAGATATCTCTTCAAATGCCTGAATTATTCACGTTTTAGTGAACACACCCTCAAAAGTGAAATTTTTGCTCCGGCATACAGGAGTACAGGTGAGCTTTTTTTATTACGGCAGGTAAGGGGTTAAATAGTCTAAATAAGTAATCATATAAGTATATATATATGTATAATTTTTTAAATTAAAAATTCAAACATAAGATAACATTTGCACATACTAGTGGGAAGATAATGGCGATGGATAGAGAGGCCAAGTCATAAATTTTGTACTCCATGTAGAATTCATCTCGCAGCACTTTGAACACAGATACACACTCATCCAACGAAAGAGGATTCTCGCAGTCTTTCTGTGTCCGTTCCTCACAGCTGTAACACAAATTCAATACCTCAGAATGTTATGTTATGTTATGTTAGACTTATGTTAATCTGATGAATAAAATTTGATACAACAACAACAACAACCACCTCAGAATAAAAATATTCTTCTCTCTATCGTACAGATCACCTATTCCGTTTCCAACAAAGCTACCCCTTTTGATTCTAGATCTTGCAGTAAATCTCTTGTAGCAGTGTACCCCTATAAAACACAACATTTTTAGAATATATTTTCTAACACAAATGAAATACTGACTAACCAACAACCAATCACCCAAATAATGAACTGCTACAAAAAAATTGGCCATGAGATTAAGTACCTGTCTTTAAAAAAAAAAACACCGTCAAAATTGGTTCAGCCATTTTTCAGATCTCAAGCAAAGCGTGTTAAGTTGAGGTAGTGCAAATTATGATAGCACAGGAAGCTGGCCATTAACTCATGTAATGTTCCAAAGAAGTTTGAACAAAATCTGTCCAGTGGTTCTTGAGATATAAGTGTGCGACAGATTAGATATTCAATGTTTATAGGGTGTGCGATAGACCTACAGTTTGTTAGTTATTCCTTGCTTACAGGCTCCAGTGGACCGCAAAGAGCCGAATCAGGGCCATAAAATCAAGACCACAACTTGGCTGAAAGAGAATTCACTCCTGATCCGCATAAAAGATCTGCTGAAACAACCCCAGTTGTAACTCTGAAGGCATTCCACCAGCCGATCACTTTACAATAAAGGCATCCCATGCAGGGGACGCTGAGACTATACTCTAATCTATGAAACCCCCTTTTACAAAAACAAAATAGTATACAAACATCATTATAAAATATCAACAAAACACACATATATATAAACTGCCTACATTGCTAAATAATAATATCATAGGAAGCAGTGATGCACAAGTTGCCCGGACCCCGGGCATTGACCGCTTGTTTTTTTAAATGTCCGATTGTCAAACCTCAAGGCGGACACCTTGTCCGATTAAAACGATGGCGAGTTGGACACGTGTCCGATAGTTTTCGCGTATTTTGCGGAGAGGGCGAAACGTTTATGCAGCGCTAGACAGAAAACCAAACAAGCCCCCGGGACTGTCGTCTATATGCTGAAACGTATATTATATGCCTTATCTTCCTTGTCATCGCCTGCATGGGATTGCTATTTTTATCCCGAGTCACAAAGCAGCACAGCCAGCCAGCGCCCTTGAAACATATACAGCTTTGTTTTAGTCAATCGGTGCTCGTGACTTGAGTTTACGTTGGATCTGTGTTGGAGTTGTACTTTTGGTAAGCCAAACATTCGATCGAAATTATCCGAAATGTTTGCGAAAAAAAGACTGAAGGCGGATAAAAACCAAATCTCAATAACTGTCTTATTTGCGGGTAATTCAGTTCCCAGCACATTAAAAGAAGCAGAGCCTACATGATCTGTGGAGGATTCTTCCGATGCTGATGGTCGCGAGGCAGAGAAACCGCCAACTTCGAGTCAGCCTACTGGTAATCGTGTTGATCACGTTTTTCAGAAGGCGTGGGTAACATTTGACGATGAAAAAAAAGGTCATGTTCTGTACGGTATTAAAAAGTTCTGGTGTGGCAAAAAAATCGTTTACTCGCGGCTGCGTTTACTTTTTTTTTTAAAGTGCATTGGAAGATCATTTGACTACAGCTAGTCACAAACTAGCAATCCAAGTGCCCCAAGAGCAACAAAATTAAGAGGCTTGTGAGGATCTATTGTTGACAAATCAGGAAGAGGCAATGATCACCACAGCGCGAGCTGTAAACTGGCTAATAAAAGAAAATCTGCCTCTCGCGAAATTTGGCTCTGTTATGCAGCTTTTGAAAGACAGTAACGCAGAAAACATTCAATCTCTTGATGTCTCAGAGGGGGTACACTAAAAACCACTTCAAAAGAGTATCTTCACCGGATTGTAAAGAAGTGGGCAAGCAAGAGAAAACGCTACATTTTCAAGAATTGAACTTTCACTGCTTCAAAGTGCCTCTTTACTGTTCAGTATTACCAAGTAAACAACAAGACGTTTTGGCAACAATGCCAGTGTCCTATTACTTTTTTGTGTTCAGGACATCATGTCCTATTGGTTTTTTGTGTTCAGGACATCATGTCCTATTATATAGGGTCCCAAAACATGTGCATCACTGAGGATGTCCTAGTGACCATATGGCAGAAAGCGTCCAATATTCCCAAGTTGACAACAGTCGGTCGTTCACACATGAATGAGGAGTATTGTCCCGGAAGAGTTTTCAAGAAAAAAGGTAGGTGACTGGTCTAGCGAAGAAGAAAATAGTATAGTAGATTGATAAAACAGAGTAGGAATTAAAAAAAAACAAATGAGAAAGACAGCGACAGTGGGAATTTAAAGCACTTACAGGCTTTGTATCAACAAGGAGAGGAAATACAAAAGAGAAAACTATTATCACACCTTTTGACAACTTCTAAAAGAGACGTGAGCTTGCTGATCTGTTCTTCCTCCTGCCTGCAGATGGTGTCCAGCCGGTCTTCTTCATACTTCAAGTTCACCAGCCGGTCTTCATTGTGACGCAGGCTGGAAGACAAGAGACAGGAGGGTGTATAAACTTTGCATAACTGAAGAGGAAAGAAAACTAAAAAACATCTTCCGCAATCACACATCACCATGAACAAGAACATGATTGATTGATTGATTGATTGTTGCTTTAGGTCCAGCTGACTCTTCCGAGCCAAATCAGGACCGGACAACCCCCAATCCGCATAAAAGATCTGCCGAAACAACCCTAGTGGGAAAATTGAATGCCCTCCACCGGCCAGTCACTTTACAATAAAGACATCCCACGCAGGGGACGGCTGAGGCTTTACCCCAACTACTCAAACCCCCGGTTACAAAAACAAAATAGAATACAAACATCATTATAAATCATCAACAAAACACATACATATAAAATGCCTATAGTGCTAAATAATACAATCATAGGAAGCCCTAGAGACCACCCGGCAGAAAGTGTCCAACACTCCCAAGCTGATCCAACAGACCTCATACACAAACAAGGAGTCTTGTCCAGGAAGAGTTTTCAAGAAAAAAGGTAGGTCATTGATCTAGCGAAGAAGAAGATAGTATAGCAGAGTGATAGGACAGATCAGGAATGGGAAAGAGCAAATGAGGAAGACAGCGACAGTGGGAATTTAAAGCACTAAATTTCCAGAAAGTGGGGATACTATTTATACTGAAACCCCCGGCACTCCAACAGGGGGGGGGGTGGGGGGGGGTGACTGTTGCCGCAGTGAGTCAGTCATGCCTACAAAGGCAAGACAGGTTTTCAACTGGGGCTTTCACTTTTCCCTTAGAACAATCTACAGTGGCAAGATTGCTCATGACCCCAAGGGGTGAACAAGAACATGAAAAGCATTGATATCAGTAACAAAATCAAAGAATAGTAAATTAAAAAAAACAAAAACAAGAAAAAAACACACAAAAAAACGTTTTTGCACTACAATAGCAAGGAGCCAGGATTAGACTTGTAACTCCTGACAAAGCGTATTAGCAAAATACATGTACAGAAAATCTCTTAATCTGCTGTGCTGCATCTCCTTGAACCTTTGTACTTGTCTTTCCAGAAGCAGTCACTCAGAAGCACTCACTGAATATTTAGAAATTACCCTCACACTTGTTAACAAGTGTTCACTCAACGCTTCGAAGATACCTTTACATTTCCCCATAAGTACTGACATCAATCTCTGCAGACATCAATCTCTGCATGCAGGAAATACCTTCGCTCATTGACAACAATATCTTCTTCAGTCATATCAACCAGGAGGTTAAGGTTGTGCATCAGTTCTGGCACGTCAAAGGCACGCACGCCTGGTTTCTCTGGCATCATATCTTCTTCCTCGTCTGGCATGTCGTGTGTTTTGCCTATAGCGTGGTACCCTGTATACAAAAAAACAAACATTTAAATCATTTGTTCAGAAGGTGTGGGAAAGAAGCTGTTCATAATCAAGGCTCCCCATTTGCAATTAACCTAAGGAGTGGGCTCACTTCGATTTGACAATTTTAAGGAATTGTTTTTCACTCCTTGTTAAGCGTTTTAAGGAGTGGGGAAAAAAAACGATTGACAAAAGCGTACACGCACACTTTTCACAAGTCAACATACATATCATGCACACGTTCATACAAGTGATTCATACACAAACACTCACATCAAACTATGAGGTCAACAACTCATTCTCTGCCTCTGTAACACTGAACACTGGCGCTCCACAAGGATGCGTTCTCTCTCCACTACTCTTCACTCTGTTCACAAATGACTGTGTATCTGCAACCCCATTTGTGAAAATGTTAAAATTTTCCGATGACACTACCCTCGAAGGTCTAATCTCTGATACGGACGAGACTGCGTATCGGGAAGAGGTTCGAAGAATGGTTGGCTGGTGCTCGGACAACGACCTGGAACTGAACGTCTCGAAGACAAAAGAGGTCGTGATCGACTTTCGCCGAATAAAGGTCCCGGTATTGCCCCTTGTCATCAATGGGGAAACCGTTGAGCAGGTCGACTCGTTCAAATTTCTCGGTTCCGTCATCTCGAGCGACCTGAGTTGGAATAATAACACCACGTCTATTGTAAAAAAGTGCCAACAGCGTCTCCACTTTCTGAGACAGCTGCGAAAGTTCGGTATGTCTAGTAAAATTATGGCACAGTTCTATCGCGCGGTGATAGAGAGCATTTTGTGCTTCTCTATCACTGTCTGGTACGGCAGCACAACCGCGATAGAAAAGAAACAGCTCGAGCACATTGTTAAGACTGCCTCCAAAATAGCTGGTTGCGACTTTCCATCTGTCGCCTCCATTTTCACAACGCGAATGAAACGGAAAACGGAAAAGACAGTCTGCGATCCATCACACCCAGCCAATAGTCTCTTCGAGCTTCTGCCCTCTGGCCGTCGGTTCCGCGCTTTAAGAGCCAGAACTTCTCGATTCAGAAACAGTTTCTTCCCTGACGCTGTCCTCAGTACATCACCAAACATGGAATGATCTGTATAAACTGAAAACTCACAACCATTGCTTGATTTGTACCTTTGTGAAATAGGAGCACGAGTATGCTATGCCGTGTGTATGTGTGTGTGGGTGCGTGTGTGTGTGTGTGCGTGTGTGTGTGGGTGTGGTGTGTTGTGTGTGTAGATTTGGATGTGAAGCTTAACATTCTTAATAATTTTCATTTTATTTAATGCTGTTAAATTGTTTCAATGCTGAATTTTGTTTCACCTGCAGGGTGTGTTTGACTCCATAACTTTATATGACTGATGAGTGATGTATGTTACTATGTTTACCTATCCTTTAGTGCTGTATATGTTATAGGCCAATGAAGTGTATGACACGATGAATGACTGTGCAAGAAAGGATGTATTTCATTTCACTGTCGCCATGCCACACCAAAATCCTTGTAACGTTTTTACTTGGTAAATAAATATTCTTATCTCTTATCTTATTATCTTATGATGTCACTTCCTAAGAACAGAATTAGGAGCTTCATGATTGGTTGATAGTTGAGAAGGTAAAACCAATTAACATCAAGCTAACTTTGCAGCTGTTTGTCAGACACTCGCTCAGAATAAAAGTCTTTATGCCTCACACCATAGATAGATTTTTCAGGAGTGTTTTCAGGACCAATTGTAACATTTAAGATATACTTCTCAAGCCTCATCAGCGATTCAAAGGCATTATTTTGAGGGTGGTTACGCCTGATCTCGGCATAATGGGGAGCCCTGATAATTGATCTAGTGTAGAAGTATTTAGTAAACTTTTTGAAATAAGCAGTCAACACGTTGATATAACGATAAGGACGATAATAATAATAATATAATAATGTTGGATGATAAACAGAACTTATAAGCACCTTATTCCTAAATCAAACTCAAAGTGTGACAATTTGTAACCAACACACACGCTCACATGTTATAGACGCTCCAAACACGAAATTCATCACTCAAACATGTGGTGTAACAGGCAAGGTTGTTAGAAGACGGAATTCCAGATCAAATTTTATCTTTGAAATGTTAGATGCCATTATTGAAGGGAGAGATGAAACCGGGGTACCCAGAGAAAACCTTCAGCGTCCTGAAAAGATGATGATGATGATAATGATGATGATGATGATGATAATGATGATGATGCTGATGCTGGTGCTGTCCATTTATAAGGTGTAAGATCACCCATTCTAGTACCATGCTCAGCGTGCACAGGGTAGGACAGGTCAGAGAAACTAAGACTTGGGTAAGAAAAGAAAAAGGTACAAAATACTTTCAATGCAAATTTACAATAGTTTGGAAAACAAAGAAGAATTTTGATTGATACAATACGACTACCTTCCGTTCATCGATAGTAAATGATGTGAGCATGCCCTTACAAAAAGGAAAGGTGTCTTACCTGACAACACTCGCTTCTCTTTGCCGGTCATGTCGATGACCTTGACCTTGGGCCCTACAACGGCAGGCGTTTTCTTGCGCTGCTTGCCTCCTGACTCAATCAGCTCCTGTGCAGTCTTGTACACATACTTAGGCTTCTGCTTCTTGTTCTGAAAGAAATCAAAATCCTGAATAAATACGCTGCATTAGTTTTAGCAATGAGACAATGAGTGGTACATATTTATGACTTACAATTAATTAGTGAGCCACCATACCTTCCATTATCAATATCAGTTTTCAGTTCCTATTCTTTTCTTTCTCTTTTTTTTTAACACTGAAGCGCCTTATCGTTTATCACAAAAACAAAACCTAAATTCTAAATATTTGATTCGTTGAGCAATAAAGTATCCTTACTTTTTTTTATCAACTGTTCATTTGGCAACTTTTGCTACGAAGGCATCAGTTTGTGAAGCAAAGCCACAATGAGATTTATTCTCTTACGTCAAATACTTTTATAATCAAAAGAAATCCACCATTTCTTCACAACAACAACAACAAATTCTGGATATTGAAATACAAGAAACAAAATTATTCATTATTACAAAACAAAAGTTAAAAATTTTTATGTTTTATTTTACATTATTCCGTATTAGAAAACAAACCCCCAAAAAAAACTTAAAAAAGAAAAGAAAAAAAAAGAGCAAATTATAGAAAAGGTTAGCATTTTGAAACAGTGGATGATGATGTAGACAATGAAGTCAAAACTCGCAATGAAGATTTTCTGTCAAAGTTAACAATACCTCATTGCTTTGTACTTCGAAAAGTACGATGGGTAACTTGGATGGGACACTATCAAGTATCATTGGGAACACTGGAGCTATGGGTTCCATTTCTACAAAAATAACTGTGCGCCTACCCCTTCAGAGGTCTTTTTCCATTGCTGCAAGTCTTCCTGGAACTGTTTCTCCTCTTCCTTGTCGACGTCTATCACGGGGTAGTCTTCGAGGGACCGCTTGGACCGCTCAGAGCCGTAGGCGCCGATGGTCGCTCGGCCCTTCCGCTGCACTGCTTCCACTGGTGTGGTGATGCCCTGCCCGCTCTTGCCCAGACCCTCGCCCGCTTTGTAGCCCATCTGCAAAGGTGAAACAGGAATGAATGAATGAATGAACGAACGCTGAAGTTTTAACTACACTCACCATTGGCGATGTGGTAAAGGGAATAAACCTTCCAGGGAAGACAGGGGGGTAAAGGACCTACGTCTGCACTGAACCACCACAGCAAACATACTGTTAAGATGGACAGAGAGAAAACGGCCACATTTACCTTGCCCACCAGGGGATATCTCAAACACCCCCACATGAAACGACAGTATAAAAAACAATTACTAGTACCAATGTTCAACAAAAAAGGAGAAAGAAAATAGCGAATATACAGATAATGATAGATATTCACAGATTCAGACAGGTTTATGGATTGTTCATGAAATTGCACCACGTATAATATTTTTCATGGTATTTACCTGCGCTTAGCTTATAATTAAATAATAGTTTCACGTTACTTAAGATTACAAATGTATTGTTTTATGTTATGATTATCTGTTACTTATCAGGAGTTGGCATCACAACAGACTTTTCCTATTGAAATGCAGTAAAGGTGTCTTCGGAACTTTTTCAGCCTTTGGGGAGGGAAGCGTTTGTGACCTCCCTTTCAGTTTGAGTTTCAGGAAAAAAAATTTTTTGTTTTCCTGAATAGGCCACAATTTTCCGAAACACTAATACGTAAGAAAAGTACCTTGTATTTAAACTATGTACATGCTTAAATGCATTCTTCGGTTACTGTTGTTTCTGAGACCCCTATAGTAGGCACTTTTCAGATCTCCGTAATCCTCTCCTTTCCAGCTCTCTCGAAAGACATCTCCTGGCCTGAACTTGGCAATGACTAGACCTTCACATGGCTTTCCTTTGTTGCCCACAGCAAGACGTGGCCACTTTACTGCGTAGTCCTGTTTAAACTTTGGAATCCTTCCATCGTTTTTCTACATCACTTTTGGAGGTGTTCATTCGTTCTCTCGCTTCCTCTTCTTCCAAACACACATGCTGTTTGATTGTCGCCATCTTCGCCACTAGTAGGCCTACTCTGGAAGTTCAGAGAAGCTGTTTTGCACATGCGCATCCATTCTGAATTAGAACGCGCATGCTCACTAACTAGAACTAACTTCCACAGAGGTGGGGAACACTCCTCGGCAAACCGGGAGGGAAATGTGCTGTCTGTGCTCCGACTGGCGAATAGAATCCGTATTTTCGGAATTTCCTGTTTATTTGATTGATTTTCCTTAATAAATACGGCTGCACCGTAAAGGTAGGCATGTCTGCCCTTTTGTGTAGGCTAGCTTAAGCACGGCAATGCCTATCTCCTCTCCGGTACTGCTTAACCTTCCCTTGTTCTAAACAGATCCTGATTCCCATTCATTTGTGTCATTGGGCGGTTGCCTTCTAAGATTCTAATGGTCACCTATTCAAGTACTTACCCTTCCTGACGTTGCTTAACACAAAACATGGCTTGCGTGGGCCCAAATCAATACACTAATGCGCCCCCCCAATAACTAAAATAAAGCAATACATTTGAATGAATACTTAGTAAACAAAGGAAATGCCACAGGAATAATACCGGAGTCAGAGATGTGATTGAAAGTTACTTTAGCAAGAAAATTTGAGAGAACGTGAAAAAACTCAACCTTTTCCATAAGCTTGGCACCAATACCCTTAGTATGCCTCTCCCAGCTGCCAATATCCCTGAAACAAAAATCAAATAAATAAATCAACAAATAGGGTACAAATATCTAAATCAACATAAAATTCTAAAACAGAATGTGATAAACTAAAACTACAAATGTGAAATTAATAATACAAGCTGTGTCACTCACAGGTGGAATATACAACAATGATAACACTCACATAAAAAAACAAAATATTAAATATAATAAATAAATAAAAATAAAATAAAATAACGTTGCTTACTTATTAGCATTGTGACCTTTCAGGAATCTCATTCCACCCTTGACTCCATGATCTTTCTTCTGTTTCTGGGTTGCTGGTGGCTGAGAACTGCTTTCTCCTCTCTAAATGACAGAAAACAAATCTTGATAAAGTTATCCTATCCTATCCTATCCTGTTCTATCCTATCCTATCCTATCCTATAACTTGAAAGTCGTTGGGACACCACAGATGATCGTTTAACTAGGTACTCCACCTTTCTGTCTTCAGCAACCCTCATTACTTTGCTCAGCGTGTCAAGCGAGTCCATTCTCGAATGTTGTCCTCCCACCTCTTTTTGTCAGGGCTTTTCTCTCAGGAGTCAAAATATAGGAAATTAGCTGGGGTCCAGGGGCCACCTACTCCTAGGCGCTGGTAGAGGGTGCAGGGAAATTCCTCGCCCCTCCCCTCTGGCAAATACGAATTGTTGCATTTTAATCGTAAATTTTTGATGACCAAAAAAACATAACATAGTGAAGGAAAGACTTGTTTACATACAGCTGAACTCTTGAAGTAGCCTGTCTTTATCAATGCACAGCTTACAGTTATTATTCGCCGATAAAGTTCAACTACAATTTATGTAAGTTTAAACACACACTGGTGCCCAGCTGGCAGTCCCTATTCACCAATAAAGACCAAATTTAGTTAAAAGATTTTCATACATTCTGGTGCACAACCCAAATCTTTAAACAGTGTTTTCACTGGCAATGGTTTAGTTGGTATGTTTGAAGAATTTTGAGAGATTGGTTTGTTTGTGGCTGCAGTTTCTCCAAACCAGTTTTTGAGGTGCTTTAGGCAAAAAAAAAGGGGTCTGTTTAAGGTAACATAGGGGAGAAAAAAAAAAGCGTCTGTAGGTAGTTTTTTTTTCCTTTTATTTTTAAACCTTTTTCACTTAGGATGTTTCACCAAGTTCATCTATTGGCTTTTAAATTTTTTTTAATACAACCCACCCAAAAAAAAGTTTAGTGTTGTACAAAACACTTTTTTTATTGGAGGAAAATCGTTGTCAAACTTTTTTGTTCCATAAAAAACCATATTGTTGTCGGCGGAAATATTTTTTACAATAGCGGAAATCCTCCTTGCACCGTGTCTTGCAGGATGATCTTTGCAAGCCCTGATGCTCTGGTGAAATGGTCATACCATCGGAGTTTCAGTTTCTTCACCGCTGTGAGCATGTCATTGTTTTGTCCAATGGCCTGTGTGACAGACTTGGATGCTGAATTAAAAATGACCCTTGATTTTGAAAAAATCAGAACTGCAGAAGTATAATCAAAATTCAGAAAGGTCTGGAAACTATTTCATAAAATAAATTATTAACGTCCATTTTATTCAAACTACAAGCTATGTAAATTTACGCAAACCAAGTATTACTATAAGATGAAATTTGTTACCAAGTAAACCATGTAACCAGCTACAAGCCAGGTACATGTATCAAATTAACTTACCTCAGCTTCGGCAGCTTCCTCCTTAGCAGATTTTTTGAATCCACCACTGATGAAGCTTATCCCTGCTGTCAGGTCCTGGCCCTTCTTCTTCCGTCGTCCACCAAACCCTGTCCGTTTATCGTCCTCTTCATCGCTGTCATCTGCCCAGATGCCTGACAAAAACAATGTCATGCATAAGAACAAAGAAGATGTCACTTTCAACTGGCTAATGATAAGAACTGCATGCATCAAAATTAAGAACAAAAAGTATTTTGACTTTCAACATGAACATGGGTGCACTGTGCTAAGTCCGTTTCGTCTGTGTCCCTGTGTAGCACATAAATCAGCTGTGCAGGAGCGCAAATCAATCCCGCAGTCAAACTCTGGCATGTCACCGTCCGATTCCTATGTAAATACACTGCTGAAAAACCTGTTTAACACGTCCGCTTTTCAGCATCGCATAATGTGACTATTCCATCAACCTTCATCAAATTTGACACAGATTCCCTCGGCTAAGTTCTAGATGCAACATACTGATAGAAACATTTAGCTCTAGATGCAACATATTGACAGTTCTCTTTTAAACATTTAGTTCTAGATGCCACATGTATACTGATAGAAACATTTAGGGTTTGTCCTTGCTTCTTTAGTTAAAATGTAATTCCTGGCCTTAGTCTTCACTAGCTTTTTAGATTAAAAAACCTTATTAACTAGATTCACATTTTACCTGGTTCATGGCTTTTGCATATGTTCTGTGATTTTTTTATTGTAGGAAACCTCTAGAACGTCTTAAAAGCCCTGCGTTTCTGCCTGATCTTTTCAAAGATGTACCATGGGATAGGGTTTCCTTTACTGTTGTTCATGCTTTTTACTTTCATTGTAGGAATTCTTCTTTTTCATCTCCCCCGTCTCTGCGATTTGTTCCAAACAAGGGCCCTGAGCAAGGCCCTGTGCATCATTAAAGACCCCACCCACCCCCTGTGCCCCCTCTTCCAGTGTCTTCCGTCCGGGGTTCGACTCAGGACAATGCAATGCCGAACAGTTCGCTTTAGTTCCACTTTCATCCCTACTGCAATTACCCTTTTCAATTCAACCAACAAACGCTGATGGCTCTGCTCAGGACACCTCACCACCCTCAAATTAATAACGCCATCATTTATTTTTTTATCTGATTAATTGCTTTTACAATCAAACTTGTATGTTTTACTCTACTACCCTCATGTCCATTGATAATTATTGTGTTTGTAAGTGTGAGTGTATTACCTTATTTGTCAAGGACTGTTTGGTATTTTTTATCTCGTTGTTATAGTTGCTTATGATGTGTTCTGTGTGGATGAGTGCACGGCTGCAGTGATGAGTGGGCAAATGTAGTGTGTGAGTGTGTTGTAACTGCGCGAGGCTTTTATGACTGAAATAATAGTGCCTATTCTTTAGTCCTACTTCTTACCTGTAATATTTTTACCTGCAAGAGGCGTTCGCTCAATCAATGCATAGTTAAATTATGTATGGATGATGTGCGTACGGATTCTATGCTTTCTGAACCTCTTATATTAGTCTGTGTCTTATTATTGTTCATTATAACTGTCTTGATGTGTGGAGCCATTATATAACATAATGTGATGAGACTTGTACAATATTTCCATTCCTGTGGTAATAAAGATGTGTTGAATTGAATTGAATTTGCCTTCTGTAATATGTATCTAACTTTTGCCCAACATCCATCCATACTCAAACTCTTACTCAAAACCTCCGAACTTTCAACAGCCCCAACAAACTCCCTCATGTCTTCATAATTGCCTTTATTGATACATCTGGTACTACTATGTTTAGCTGGCTTGGTTGAATTGACAGTGACTGAAAACTCAATCACAGAGTGGTGACTTTCCCTCAAAGTAAAGGTGGCAAGAAATCCACAGAATGAGTACGGAATAGGAAAGGATAATAGTCAGTAATTCGTTGTCGATTACTGTAGATCGAATTTAAGTCATGTATGTTTGGTACATTTTGTTTAAGGGTTCAAGCATTTAACATACGAATTTGCCAATTCCCGTTGTCACTCTATGTTGAATTGCTTTTTAGTTTAAGATCACATACTTAACATGTTTTTGTTTTTGGTTGGTCAATTTTCATTTTCAATTTCACTTTATGTTTAACATTTATTGACATTTCATGTCACACACCGGGACGGTGTCGCAAATTGAAGGTGGTGTATGTGAGAGACTGTGGTTGCCTGCCTGTGAGCGCATGCAAGTTCTGTAATATGTTTGTGAGTCAGGTGTTCGGCGATTGAGACACAGTAATTAATAGTTCAGAAGAATGTAAAGTAATTGGTGCGCATGAGAAAACTACACCTGGAAATAAATATTATTGCGGTTGTTATTTTGTCCGAAATCCCCTGAAATCTACCGAAATCCCCTGTTATTTTCTCCAAAATCCCCCGAAATCCTCCGACTGAGCAGCCTCCCTTCTCCCGCCACTTCCGCTCGTTCGACAAGACGGGTGAATCCACTTCTTTTTGGGTTAGGGTTAGGGTTTTAAGCGCATGAAAGCAAAGACAATAAATGAATAACGGAGGATTTCGGAGAAAATAGCGGTGGATTTTGGGGGAATTTGGTAGATTTTGGGGGATTTCGGTAGATTTTAGGGGATTTCGGGAGATTTTGGTAGATTTCGGGGGATTTTGGAGAAAATATTCGGGGGATTTCGGGGGATTTCGGAGAAAACAACGACCCATATTATTGTGAGTTGTGATAACTGTAAGTGTAAAGGAATGTCTTATAAACATAAATAAGAATTGAAGGACAGAATAAAGACGAGAGATAGGGAATGCACTCCGACTGATTCTATGTCTGAACGATAGAACGCGACATTCATATGACATGGTATCATCCTCATCACAACCACAGCAACCAGGGGAGGCACGGTGGTCTAATGGTAGTGCTTCGGCTTGTGGGTCTGAAGGTCCCGGGTTCAGGCCCCGTCCGGGCCATTGTGCTGTGTCCTTGGGAAAGACACTTTACTCCCGTTTCCTACTCCTTCGGATGAGAGTATAAACCGAGGTCTAGTCTGTGTCGCATGCACTCCATCATAACGGACTTTAAAGATCCTGACGCTCATGTCCTAGACGGGTGAGTGCCGGTAACAAGAATATACCCAGCATTTGGCTGCAGAGTCCTCAATAAGCTGAGGGTGGCAGCCCCCAAAAGAAGAAGAAGAAGAAGAAGAACCACCAATAAACCACTCCACCACAGACCGAACCTTGGTTTTAAATAAGTCTTCTTCTTACCGTAAGTTGCCTGGTTTTTGCTTTGTCGAAATCGACGTGCACCGGGATCGAATATGTCCTCAAGATCTCTATCGGTTACTTCGAACCGTTCAACCTCTGGCGAAGACATTTTAAATTAAACTCTCTACCTAGCTCTTGCAACCAAAACTCGCGTTAGCAATGCGTAAAATAATGATAGAGTAGTGTACCTTACTTCGTGACTCCATGAGCATTTCTAACGTTTACGTTGTCAATCATAAAAGAGTTTATATAAATGCACATAATAAACAATGTTGAGAGAAGAACAATATGAATTGTTTAAATTAAATAATTAGTAATAACTTGTGATATGTTTCAAAAGAGATGTGCTGGAGATGTATGCAATGCAAACAATTTTATTGATCGCCATATACGACGGTGATTTTATTTTCCTGGGTCGGTCAAGGGCAAAGCACTCGAAGCATGGACTCCAATGTTGGATGCTTCCGGCAGTCTACAAGAGAGGGTCTGGTTGTAATAGATTGATGATGGACGATCAAGTACCGGCGAGCATGGACAGACATTTGGACGTCCTCGAAATACACCCTAGTAAGCTTTTTGCAACTAGCTCGAAGTTTTACCGCAGTAGTGCTACGTTCAGCGTGTGACGTTATTTTGATACAATCTAAGTAACAATGTAGACAAAGAGTCCATGCGGCATGTGTTCTTTAATTATTGATTTATTCACTAAGTTTTGACTACCCGACTTAGCACGGTGTACTGAGTTCATCGTGAATTCAAAATTCCATGTACCCCTAGATTTGTTTTTTCTTCTTGTGGGAAAACATTTCTTGATCAGACTTAATATGATGTAGGGCAAAAATGAAGTGAATAACGAAGGTGCAGCATAGCAAAATGGGGATAGGATTAGGATTATGGGAAGGTGAAGCAGGAAACAATTTTATTTTCACATTAACTCACCATCTCCCTCATTCTAGTTAAATTAATAAGGTTTTTGAATGTATCATATCAGATAAAAAGTTTTAAAATTATAAAGATTTACTCTTTTTTATCCCTGCATTAGAGCATTGACTCATTCCAAAGGTTTAAATACCATTTGAATGACCATTATTCATTAATTTTATTGGCTCCAGCAATGGCCAATGTATTAATTAAATATTATTCAAGATTGAAATTATTATGATTATTCAGATCTGAATGAAAGATAACTTAAAGATTTTATACAGTAATCTTTGTAGCTCTGTAGATCTATTGTATCAAGGTTGTAATTACTTTTACAGCTGGTGGTTTATTGGTGGGTGCATCAAGTTTGACTGGTCGCTACTGGCTTGGATCCTTGTGGTTTTATGCAAGCCCTGAAGGAGCACCCGATGTCAACAAGTGTACTGCTGGAGTACAGCTGGAGGCAGGTTTGCGTGACGCATCATGGGTAGATGCACAGCGCATCCTCGTTGGACTTGACACAGGTGATACATTCTATATATTTTACTCTAAGAACACTAGATTAGTAGTCCAGTTTGAAAAGTTTGTAATGTAGAACTATGCTTAGTGTCAGTGCAAAGTCTCATTCATCAGAAAATCCAGTACTAACCCAGTTTCTCCTTCCATGGCTGAACAACTGTCATCTGCTACAAAGTAGTCGGTGACGGTGGTGCATAATATTCAGGGTTCGTACAGAGTCATGGAAGTCTGGAAAAGCTATGGAAAATAGAGAAAGTGATTTCCAGGGCTGGAAAAGCCATGGAAAAAATTTATTTGTCTAGATAGGTATGGAAAAGTCATGGAAAAACAACCACAAGGCAATCTTTCAGTTTGACAAGCATTTTTCTTCAAAAGAAAGAAAAATGAAAATACCGTTTATTTGAGATGTTCTCCCGGCGATGTTGCGATTGAAACCGAAAGTAGCAAATTAATTTTTCTTTTAGCGCGGTTATTTCCCTTGCTTACTCTTGCGGGTTAAAGACACAATAAACCTACTGTTTTCTTTCTCATCCGGCCGATGCAGAACAGAAGAAAGAAGATGTGGACAGAATCAATTTGCAGTACAAAGACTCCTTATCAGAGTGTGCTTCTGCTGATAACTTTCAGTCTTTTGACAGGGATGAAGACAGATTAGACAGACTCTTTTTCTCTGCACTGGCCAAGCGAAAGGAGTTGAGTGGCCTTTGGAGTGTTGTGAGAGAAGTGCTGCTTTTTTCTCATGGCCAGGCCAGTGTGGAGAGGGGATTCTCTGTTAATAAAGAAGTAATGACTGACAACATGTAACAGAAAACCCTAACAGCACAGAGAATTATAGCAGACCATTTGGCTAAGGCAGGTGGAGCCAGTCAGGTGCCAATTACAAAAGCACTCCTCTTCAATGCAGCTAGTGCAAGATCCAGATATGAGGTTTACCTTGAAGAAGAGAAGAAAAAAAAGAAAGTTAGTGTTAGATGAAATTACTCTAGAGAGCCAAATTGACCAGAAGCTCAAAGAAATAAAACAGTAATTGTGAATTGTGTGTTCATTCTCAGGAAAGTTGAACTTAAACACATGACACATGAAAAAATGTAGGGCATATTTGTTTATTAAAATCATATGGACTGTCAGTAGATCACAGATCATAGGCTGTCTTGTATTTTGTAAGTACACGTACGTCTCACAATTCCTTTTTTTTTACGCCGGTGTTTTTATGTGATAAGTATTCTATGTAGAATTGTTCGTTTCTTGTGTGTGTAAGATGGTCTTGAAAATGTTTAGGAAGCCATGGAAAAAGTCTGGAAAAAGTATGGAATTTTGTTTTCCCAAATTTGTGGGAACCCTGAATATTGCAAAAAATGTATACACCTTTGAAAAATGGGTCCTTGGTATTTTAACGTCCCCGGACACATTAGCGTACAGGGGCCTGATTGCTTGGGTCCTGCTGTATGTAAAATAATATCCATTCTGAGGAATTGCACTTTGCAGTCACTTGGCACTGAACTGAAATACACCAAGACTTTGCATGGCTCGTGTGTCCCGTTAGGTATTAATAACACTGTCTCTAGGTAATATCAGTGAAGTCAGTGCTACAAAAAAAATAGCAAGTCCAGCAATGACTTCACAAAAAAAAAAATAGCAATAGCCACAGGCCAATGATAGTGTGCATTAAATACTGTTTTGGTAACTCTCTCATTTCATTCCATTCTTGATTATGTGTGTGTGTGTGCATGTAGGTGAGTGTGTATTGTGACTTTGTTTTTTTATTTTGTTATGTCATTATGTAGGTAGTCAAAAGCCATTTTTAAAAAATGATTTCCTCATCACAAAACTGACATAGATTTAAAGAGCTTTTCATTCTGAACACAGTGGTATATTTTTTTCCCCCATAGGACAAATAGGTAAAAAGTTATTAATGTTTGAAAATGCCGAATGTTGGTGTTTTTTTGGCAACGTTTTGGAATTGAAGAAATTGACAACTTTGGAGTCTCAAAGTGAAGCCAATATTGATACCAGAAAGCTGATTTTTGACAGATAACCCCTTCATATGTTATACTCCAAGCCCAATTTTCTTCAGGCCTATCCCATGTAATGTTCAGCCGTTTTGGTGCTTCAAAGTTGGGAAATCATCAAATTCGCAGTGCGTGCCGGCAAAGTATAGGCCTACTGGTGTGCTACTACGCTCAGCACTCGTGTCGCAGAATAGGCCTACGAGTCGGCCTTGGCCGGAAAAAAAACCCGAACACCGTTTGGGTACACTTTTCTACGGCAAAGCGCTCCGCGATACAGTAATGCACAAATTAATAAATACCCTAGTTTTATAAAGGAAAGTCTGCTCTTTATTTCTTGCTAAGTTTTAAACTTCTAGTTAAAATCAAACTTACATCAAAACCGCTTTATCCACTTTGTTCGGCTCGTAACAAAACTTTTACACACGAGAGCCCCACAATACCTATATGTAAATGAAGCTAAGTATCCGAACTTCTCATTGGTTCTTATTTTTAGGCCATCCAATGAAGTATCGCAAAGCGCTTAGACTTTGAAACGAGCCCCTCTCAGCAAACGACGCTGACAACTTTTTCCGCACCGCCATTCAGCGCTCGGATAGGGGCGTATTCAAAAGCTGTTTTCTCGGAATCTTTCGCATAAACATGCATTAAAAACAACACAGATGTAAAGATAAAGCTTTCAATTTTTATTTGAATACAGCCACTGTTCGTTTTGATGCAGTTTTACATTAATAATAAGTGTTGAAAGTGAAGTGAAAACTGAGTCAAAACTGCCGACCGGACAAGAGCCAATGAAGGGCTTGGAGTACCTACATTATGTGATATAGATAGGTGACTAATAATAGTAATATTATACAGGTGCAAAATAAATTGTAAAAATTTTAAGTGCTGGTGCAACCCGGGTCAAAACGAGAAAATTTAAGTACAACGTTTTTGTGTGCCTGCTTTTGAGATCATTGAAGCAAATAATTATAAACAAAAACACATAAAATTTGGACTACCCAGCAATCGTAACAAAAAGTTTGTTTCTTATCTTTGCTTAGGAGGCTTGGCAATATGGCAGCTGCAAGATGAGAACAAAGTATTTACGATGCTGACCTCAGCGAATGAACATGATGATTTGGTGACCAGCGTGGGCATCTCCAGTGACAAAGCACGTTTGCTGTCTGGCAGCTATGACCGCACGTAAGTTAGTTTTATTTGCAGTACAGTAGAATTCTATACAATAGAGTACAATACGTCTTTGTTATCTCAAAAAGAATTACATTTATTTATTTATTTTGATGAATAACACTATTGTTACTTATTTATTAACTCTACCAGACCGAGTTCCCGCATTTCAGGTAATAGCGTTAATTCCTAAATACCGAGTTACCGAATTTCAGGTAATTGGGACAGCGCGTCATGTATTGCTAAAAATAGCAGCCAATCAGGGGATAATCTTGTATTTAGGGTGAGGTTTGTCATTGCAAATGGCTGCTCCCTTGAAACACGCTGTGTTTCTGTGAATAAACTGGATATTTTTGCGAAAATTCGCCATGGAAAGATCTACAAATGAACCGAGCACTTCCACAGGAAAAAGAGCAAGGCATGCACGCTTCACAACGCAGCAGGTACTGGAAGCTTTGGACGATTCAGACAACGATGAAGTAGATTTTCTTCAGCAGTATGATTATTCTAGTTCAATTGATGTTGACCTATATCTCGATAGTGATAAGTCAAGTGATGATGATGACAGATCTACAGCTGTTAGGTAGCAAGGCCAACGCGCCGTCACAGTCAGCGCGATTACACTGCAGAAGCCTAGTCAGGCCGACAGTTGGTGAAATAAAACTAAAATAATACTAACATAATTTTGTTTAACAAAGTCATATTGCATATCAATGGAAAGAAAATAAAACGATCTTTTAGATGATATAATTATTTATTAGATTGGCAATTTTATTTATTTCCTGAGCCCGATTAAACCCGATGCTTAGTGAAGTTTTTCTTGCCGCTTTTGTAGTTCGCCTCCGTGAATCGCTACCTTCGAATCACGTTCGGTTCGTAACCTGTAACCTTTTAACCTTTATCCGGAAAATAACGAAAATTTACAACCAATCAGAGAAGATGTAGCTCTTTCTCGCGCAACTTCCGCCATTGTTCTACATAGCATACGAACGGAGATACCAGTTGGTAAAGTTTTCATCGATTTTCTCGAAAGTGGATGTTTTTCAAGCCTCGGACTAAATTGCGCGTGATCACAGGTAAGATTATCTTTCTTCTCATATGCGTCATTAATATGTATTATTTTATTATTTCGCGATAATTAGCAGCGAACGCAGAAAAAAATGCGAAAAGTTAGTGCCAGTTTCTTCTCAGTCAGCCGGCGGAAAGCGAACCGCTGTGACGTCACTTGCGACAATGGTAGGCCTAACGTAGGCCTAAACTACTACGTTCAGACGAAGCAATCGAAGTCTAAACGATCTTTATTTTGGGGGGGTGGGGGTGGGGGGAAGGTTAGGGTGTCCTTGATAATGCTTGAATGATTAACCGGGTTAGTTTTATATTGTTCACTCTGTTTTTAAATATTTTTTTGGACATTTCTGTTACTTTTTCTTTTGCTGCTGTTTTTCTTTTTCATAACATAGGCCTACTGTTATTATAGATGTTTACTTTTAGAATCCTTTTTCAGACTTATTATCTACATGTTTATCTTATGTTTCATTTGCATATGTGTATAAAAGATAATGAAGTATGTTTATTTTACAGTTCTTATATGTAATTATACATTAAAAATAGTAATTGATAGCAAATTGTAATTAAGCTACAACTATTTTAAAGATGGTTTGTATGTTAGAAAGTGATAAATGAACACTGACAGACTGCAATTTCTGTTTTTTTGTTTTTTATTATTAAAGTGATATTATATAGCCTAAATGAATAATAATAAAAGAGAAGTATGCTATTTCTGAACTTGATAAAGTATGCTTAGCACTATAGTATAACAATTCCACTTTTTTAAATTTCTCAGACAGTGACTTTAACACAACTACTTGTACAAGTTTAATAAAAAGAACTAAATCAAAAGATTTAGTACTATGTATAGTCATATTATAATCTATGAATTTGTACGATTGATTTTTTAATTTAATTTATTTCTTTCTTTATTATTTTGCGCAGGCATCCAGTCATGCCGGGAGTCACCCTTGGGCCCTACTGCACTGCGTTTGGAGTCACTGTCTCCAGTCTTGGACGTCCCCTGCCTGCTGTTCCATCTTCCACTGCCAACGGAGTTGTTATTGAATTGGCTCGCTACTCAAGAGTAAAGAAACTAGATCCTTCGTCAGTTTCAATTTGGTTACAAGCTTTTGGGTTATTCACATCGACCTCTAACCTTGAACATTCTGTGTGGGCATTATATGAACGACGTTCTTTTCTTCGCTCACACAAACAAACTGTTGAGGTACACAAACTAGAGTGTTCCCCCTTCAATCCTGACAGCTGGGGCATTGTGTCTCAGGAAGTTCCACAAGCAACTACACCTTCACCTACACCTGATCCTTTGCTGAAACCTGATCATTTGCCGAAACCTGATCCTTTGCCAAAACCTGATCCTTTGCTGAAATCCAATCCTTTACCTGAGCCTATTCAAAAAGATGTTGCAAATGAAAAATCTGATCTGAACAGAACTGCTTCAATTGAAATAATTAGTGAAGGAAGTTTTACAAATGATGCAAAGAAAACGGTCAATTTCCTTGAATATGAGATTGAAAAGAAAAGAAAAAAACTAATTCAAGTTGAAAAATTGGTTGATCAGGCAAAACAGCAACTTTCAGAGCTTGAAGAGAGGAAAGGAAGTTTGAATATTAAAAATATAAAAAAGAGAAATGCAAGAAATAAAAGAACATGCTTAGACTTGAAAAAAACTAAGCGAGATTTACATGCATTGCAAATAAAATACCAAGAGATTAGTGATGAAAAAGATGAAATAGAAACTGAAAATGTATTTCTTAAAGAACAATTGAAGTCATCTTTGAATTCTGAACAAAAGACAAAGCTGAAAAGAGATCGTCACAATTTGAGATGCCAACTGCAACGCTTAAAAAAAAAAATCAAATTACAAGAAAATCGGACTGAAAGTTTTGAGAAAGACCAAGACTTACACAAACGAATTCATGAGCTGGAAGTCTTGTTAGAGATCGAACAAGAAAAGAATCTCGATAAGAAAATAGAAACTAAAGACAGAAATGGAGAATACGAAGACTTTGTACGCCTCTGTGTCATTGACCTCTTAGCAAATGAAGTTGCTACTGACAAAGTGAAAAATGTTATACAGAGTGTCGCAGAGCACTTTTTTGAATATGAATTCAAAGACTGTGAACTGCCATCCAAGACAACATGCATTAATATTGCAAATGAAGCACATGTTGGCATAAAAACTGTTATTAGAAAGCGTCTTCATGATGCTGAGGAGTGGGGTCTCCATAAAGATGGAACTTCAAGGAAAAAAATAAAAATATTAAACAACAGTATTCAACTAAGCACAGGTGAAATGTTTTCTTTGGGCTTCTCACATGTGAGTAGGGAAACCGGAGATGCTATAGAAAAGAATTCAGTGGATTGTGTGGAGGAACTTGCTCATCTCGAAGGTAGTGATAATGATCAATTCATGTCTGACGTTGCTGCCACTTGGACATATTTTATGTCAGATAGGGCAGCAAATGAAAAAAAAAGCAACCTTCTCCTATCTGACTGGAAAGCTAAGACAGCAACTGCAAAAAACTACAAGCAAGTCCATGCACTGTATTGTATGGCCCATGTCTTGCTTGGATTTCAAACTTACACATTAAAAGACTTGGAGGCAGTTCAGCTTAATTTAACCGAGCATGGGGGTCTGGGTCGTGACCGAGGAAAAGGACAAAATCAGCGCTGCTTCAAGCGACTACAGGCAGCCAGCCGCTTGTGTAAAGCTGCATCAGATGTATTTGCTCCTATAGGTGACCATCTGGGTCTTCCAGATGTGTGGGATGGCTACTGCATGACAAAGGGCATAAAGTCAAAAATTAAAAACTTTAAGGACAATAGATTCAATGGCCTCTTTGAGGTATCAGCTGCCATTGTCATCCACCATGAAGATTTTGTGCACATCTTGCAAACAAGACAGCTGACAAATTGCAAAGTGAGGGGCCTCCTGAAGGATCTCCTTGACCCTCAACTGATGGCTATCATCGAGGCCCTTGCTGTGATGTTTGTTAAAGTCACAAGTCCCTTTTGGACAGCCATCACAACTACCAACTACTTCGAGCTGCGCCATTTGGTAGTTGCCCTTGAAAATGACATAAAGGATTTCAGAGACAGTGAGTTAATTGAAGCAACAGCCCTACCATCATTGCAGCGATTTTCCTGCAAAAAGCAGCTACTTGATATAGTGACAAAAGTAGGCCTGCATGAAAATGCAACAATGACTCGGACTGTTTCCATCTTGTGCGAGTCTTTCTTGAAAACATTTGCCGCTCAGCTGTCTGACTTCACCGATGGAAGTGTTGAGCTTATGGCTGAAGAGGGCAATGCTGGATTTGCTCCTTCAACCAACCTTGTTGTAGAGAGAAACTTTGGTATGCTGGATGCCAGTCAAAAGAGGCGACCAGCAGCAACACTGACCTACCATTCCAGCATTCATCTAATGAAACAGAGTCGAGGTCATCTCAAGCAACACATGAATGAAATGCCACATTGTGAACGGGCAGGGTTTTTTAACCGGCTAAGAAGAGCTGCCAAGAACATGGTAAAGAAACAGCAGCAGCATGAAAAGAAGGTTAAGGTTGACATTTTAACGATTCACAAACACGTGAAAACAAAAAAGCTGGTGGCGAAAGCAAGATACACTCAGACCTCAAAACAAAAAAAGAAAAACAAGTTTCTTGCCCAACTTCCTTCACCTGACACAATGCGGACAGGCCAGTGGGTAGCAGTGGCATTCGAAGATGGCTGGTACCCAGGAGTAATAATATCAGTGGACAATGTGAAACAAACACAAACTGTGGATTTTGCTTATCCATGCAAAAAATCGGGAGATTTCAAATGGCCAGATGGCAAAGATGTACAGGTTGTAGAGCAGAAGTTTATTCTGAGTACAAACTTGGAAACAGTGTGTGGCAGTGGGGGAAGGTTTATGTCAATTCCAAAGCACAAGGACATTTCTTCCCTTCACCAGTCCTTCAGGAAATACTTCTTTTAAAGTGTAAAATATCACTTTTATTTTCTTTTTATTTATTTATTGTTTTTTGTTGTCGGTTCTGCTCCAGTACAGTATTTCTTCCACAAGCAAAGTCGAGAAAGTTCGGTTATAAAGTATTTGACATTCTTAATAAATTAATATAAATAAAGCATTGAATGTGCAGTCTTTTCAAAATTATTTATGCTAGTTGCATTAATAATATTATTTATTTTATTTATTAAAATAAGTGTTGTGTGTGTGTGTCGTTTTTTCGCTTGTGATGTTATCGTTAATGCTTTGTCGAATATTTCTTTATAAATGTCAATTTATGTTATTTATTACATTTTGTCAGTCAGATATAACCAATCTTAGTAACCATTTAAATCACCTTTCAGATGCAGCATTTCATAAAAAATTAGCAAAATGAAAATAACATGATCATGAATGCAAATTCTCAAAAAAATTTCCTTATTATTTAATGTAACGTTAATTTATGCTAATTAATAATAAATACTGAGAATTAGTCCTTAGACAAAATCAATGTTACCATTGAAATCATCATGCATTAATCCATTAAAGTGTCAGGTTCAATCTAAAAAAAAAAAGTTAATTCTGCTTTTTTCATGTACAGGTTTTAATAAATACTGCCGGTAATTATTAAATTAAATCTAAAATTTTAATTTATGCAAATTAGATCATAAGATTTATATTAAAAATAATGCTACCATTGATTTTATCAGGCAAAATTACTTAAAGTTGTGAAGTGTTAAGAAAAAATAATACAAACTGTTTTTTATTTAAAAGAAACCCAACATTTAATTTTTAATTAGGTCGAAAATGTGCTAATTTATGCAAATTAGATGCATAAATATCGCCAATATGAGAAAAATAATGCAATGAATGAATTCGCTATGCATCATTCCATATATATGCCAAATTTCTGTAAGTAATCTTTACAAATAAATTAGTTATCAAATAAACACTAAAATTTCTCAAAAAATTTGGTCCATCAACAATTGCCTTTTATAAGGCAGATTTCTCTAAGATAGGTCGCGAGAAAAGCTTTATTTTCAACATTTCAAACTACTGTAACTTCTACAATTTTTTACCTATTTCAAAAATGTAAAGTGCAAAATGATCAGAAAAGAAAGCTGTATAAATGTAATTTAAAAGAATATAAACTTGTTAAAAAAATAATTTTATGTTGTCCTTGCTATGTTAGGGGAAGGGGGCGTGTCTCTCAAACAGATGGTGGTGACAGTGTTACAAATAATAGTTGGACTGCTACCATACCAAGGTGCAATACTGGCGTTAGATGGAAGGTAGGCCTATAAGTTTGAGCACATTCTGACCACTGGTTTGCTTACTACTAACAGTAGGTTGCGGCAGGCAAAATTAGTTTTTTAGGATAAAGTGTAAATTTTGTGATATCATAAAAGACATAAACAAAACAAGAGAAACAAAAAAAAAATTAAGTGGATACCTTAAATAGTTCATGAGATATTGATATTTTAGTATAGTCGCTGTTGCGCATCTGTTAGCAACTGTAAAATGGAGCTACTTTAACAGCATAAGCTAATTACATATTAATGAAAAAGCCTGTTAAACTTTTGATAATCTGTTATCAGCAACTAGGAATAGCAAAAAATCATAGCCATAGCTCTCTAATCTCATCTGGCTTCAGTCAGTGAGCATGCAAACTTCATAAAAAACACAACTGAAATAATCGCAAAATTACGCGGGGGGGCAACTTTGCATCATCATAAATCCTACATTATGTATAGCAGTTACATGAAACATTCAGATATTCCAAACATGTTGTTTTAGAACATGCCCAATTTTTTTCAGGCGATTACAGCAAGACATTTCTGATCTACACAGTGTCAAAGTCAGGCAAAACATCAATTTGGCTGACGTCCGGCCATTTTGATAACATTAAAGATGTAAAATGTAATAACTTTTGAACTATTAGGAATATCTACACCAAACTTGGAGACATTAAACAAAACCCATTTGCCTACATTTATACAAAATGTGATATGCATAGCTTGAAAAACATTAATTTTTTGTACAAAAATTAGAAAAAATCAATGAAAACTCTCACGTTATCATTTGTATACACACACAAAGTGAACCAAGCTTTGGATTTACTTTAAATACAAAAAACAAAGATGATGACAATAGTCTTTGTACTCAGGTGCACATAATACAATATTTTAATGGAATATTTTCTCTCCTGGAGGTGATGGGGGGGGGGGGGGAGGGAGGTGGGGGGCATAAGGGGTTGAATGCGGGAGAGGGGGCAGAGAAAAAAAAACTTGAGAGAAGTTTTACAATAAATTCTCAATGAGGTATTTCTTAAATGATATGTACATTTCTGGTAGGTTTTTGGGGGATTCCACAACAAAGCACCGCCCAGATGAAGAGGAAGGGGACAGGGCTAGATTGCCTGCAAAAATTACGTCAGCTGATATTGAACACTGGTCTTCTTTTGACGGCCATCGAAAAACGGAGCTGTCTTTAGCCCGTTCCATGAAGTTCACCTCAGCCTCATCCCCACTTCTCAAGCTTACAACCTCACCAATATAAAATGTGTCCTCATAGTACACAGCGACTAACTCTCCTTGTCGAGTGAACTTGAAAGAATTGCCCTGCATGCCAAAGTCTACTGCCTCCACCCCCTCTTCATCCTGATCCATTGAATCATCTTTGTCATTATCTGAATCCTCTGAGTCGGATTCTATTCTACACCGCTTGGCTGTGGGTTCTTCTGGACGGTGAAGTGGTGGAACTGGAAGTCGGTCCATTGTCTGTTCCCCCCAAAATGACAGCAGTCTGTTGACAAGAGTCAATGATGATCCCGTTACCCTTAGATGAGGTGAAGTCTTCTCCAAAACAAGTTTCTGAAAGAAGATCTCTGCCCTCAGTGCTGTCTTCAAACTTCCATCAGTCTTGTAGACAGCTAGAAGCCTGTTGATGTCAGCAGCAGTCGTGCAAGGTCCCTGATGGGGCTTCAAGTCATTTATGACCAAGAGTACCTGTTGTCTCTTTTTCTCATCTGCTGCTTCCTTTGCCCGGCGCGCCTCCTGCAGCAAGTCTTGCCTTTGTCTCACTGCTTCCCTCTGCAAAACAGCATGTTTTTCACGCAAAGAAGCAGCCTTCTGGCTGGAAAGGTGGAGAAGTTGTTCCTGTTCATCATCAGGTTTCTTGGCAAACCATGATGTCACAGACTTGTTCCGCTTGATCATGTTGATCGTGGAATGATGATGCAGGCTTGAATTCCTCCGCTTGAACAAGGAAAAATCCAGGTCGGCAAAGTTCTCCTCGCTCACAAGGTTAGTGATGTGAGAATGCTCCAGTTTGGCTCGCAGAGCATCATCCTGAACATTGAAATATCGCCCCCCAGACAGAAAGTCAGCAAGCTGCCGTTCTGTAACTTCTACAAGACCAACGCAAACTTGCTGAAGGAGAGTCACCACTGCTGCCTTTTTATCCTCTCCGATTAACAACAGGGACTCCAAAATGTCATTGTCCTTGTGAAAGGTGATGTCGGGGAAGAGAGGTTCGCAGTTGGCATCAAGGGCAGGGGAAGCATCTCGAGACCAGGCCAGAAGAACATCATGCAGCTGTCCCACATATCGAAAGAAATCCAGGTAGTGGACTGCAGCACCAAGGAGACTCCAATATGGACCTGTTATTCTAAAGTACAGCAAACCAAGGGTAATGATATGGTTGTCTATGGTCTCACACCTGCTGTCAGCAGCCACACTCTGAATCTTCCCGTTGACTGCCTTGATTTGATTCAGGAGGTCTGTGCTCTCTTGTATGTCCTGACGGTGGTAGTGAAGTCCTGCAGCTGCCTGAAACAGATTATTGAATCTGTTTTCCCTGAAACTTGTCACTGCAGACTTTCTTCCAACCGTCAGGCAGTAGGCCTCCCACGAGTCTCTCATGCCATTTTTATCATCTCCACGTGGTCCCAAAATGTCACAGGCAGTGCGGATATACCTGTACAAAAAAAATTTTAATTAAATTAATATTTTTCACTTAGTACTAGTACTAAGGAATAGAATTTACATTGAAATTTATTTAAAAGTACAAGTGTTTATCAAAAAAAAAATTAAATAATAACATTAACAATTACCTGAATGCTGAGCACTCTGTGGACTTGAAAGAGCTGAAGCGAGGCAGGGCATCTCGGCCAAGTCTCTCACCACTTTTTTTCTCTGCGTCCCTCAGCACATTCTTGCATGCAGCACCCATACCCAGAAGATAGTGGGCATTGCAATGCAAGAACTCGAGTCCCTCATCAGTCTGAAGAAGGAGGCAGCGCTCAGCCTGCAGGCTTCTGGCAAATGATTTCATGACGGCCGCCCTATCTGACATAACAGATGTCAAGCTTAAAAGCATCTGTACAAACATCTGGGCAGCATCCTTGCCTGCATAAATGTCTGATACTTCTTCCAGCATTTGAATAGTGACATCCACCAATGTTGATGTGTCCTCAGTGGCTACGGGGGTGAATCCCAGGGAGAGGGTCCCTTCATTGGTGGTGACCTGCTGGCACACATATTTAACACCACCACGGCTGGTGCCGTCAATGTGCAAATCCCAATGGTCTGTTTTCTGAAGTGTATCAGCAACATGAGCCTTGCTCAAGACATGCATTTGATCTGCAAACCTGAGAGCACTGCGTTGTGAGGGCAAATCACTCACTAGAATTTGGCCTGCACAAATGTATTCCACTACTGTCTTGATCACGACACCGCACCTGTGTGCTGGCACTTCACATTCTCCCATCAAGGCCATGATGGCAACTTTCGCCTCTTTCTTGAAGTGTCCTAGCTCATTTTTCAGTCTAAAAATCTTGTGATCTTCTTCAACAGGGATAGCTTCTTCATCTTTATTTGTAAGTGTCTGCTTCATATTATGAAGCTGGCGCTTAACATCAGCCTGGGCAACCTGCTGCTTTCGAAGCTGCTCTCTCAGCCCTCTCTCTATGTCCTCTTTTTCCTGTAGCTGTGCTTTCAGGTCCACTAACTTGCCTTCTCTTCGTTGCAACTTTTTCTCCAATCCTCTGTCCCTGGCATAATTTAGTTTTCTGGAGATCTCATCTGCATGTTCATTTCCTGCAAGAATCTTTTGCTCAAGTTCAGCTACTGTAGCCTTCAGGCTATCACATTTTTCAACAAGTTGAGCATTAGTACACCGCAGAGCCTGCAACTGTGCCTGGTTGTCTTTGTTCACTTCAAGCAGTACAGTGCAGCGCAACTTTAAATTATCAATTTCAGCTTGAAGGTCTTCTTGCTTGCGCCTTGCTGCATATAGCTCTTTTGCGCCCTCTGCCAGCTTTAACATATAGTCAGCTTGGTTGCCTGATTCCGGTAAACAACCAGATGATTGAGTAGGTGGAAGAGCTGATGAAGACAATGGAGCTGATGCAAATGACAACACTGCAGTTGAAGATGAGAAAGGGGAAGAAAGAAGGAAGTTTTCATAAATCTCCTTCCCTGCAGGTCGAAACGCAGCAGAATGCAGCTTAGCATTTTTCTTGGTGAACTTTGCTGCTGCTTTTCTTATAATCGCCTCAGAGACATTAGTGCCAGTCAGCTGAAACCACCACTTGCCAACATCACCAAATGTAAAGTTCTCCTTCTTTTTTAGAGCTAGCAGATCTTTCAGAAGGCCAAATGTAGGATTTCGCAATGGAGACACAGGTAGTCCCTCCAAAAGGATTGTCTTGTCAACACCCTGCAGAAAAGGCCCAAGACTGTTGACACACTGAAATGTGACTGCTGAAGAAGTGGGTGTCACTGTCAGTAAATGTTTTGCCTTTGCTGAAACAAGCAAGTACCTCAGCCTTGCAACAGGTGCTTGCGGGAACAGCTTGCTAAGGAAGATTGCTGACTCATCATAAGTTTTTCCTGCTTCATCTTTGAGTTCCAAAATGAAGAGTAGCAGCTTATCTGTCAGGGGAACAGATGGAAGTGTGGGGCGTCTGCCTTTACCAGTTGCTAAGAACACTTTTTTTCAGTTGATCACGCACTGCCTCATCTGAAGATAAAACATAAAAATAAATGACTAAATAAATACACATGTAATACAAACAGTGTGTTAGAGTTCCTTTTTTAATTTTAAATTAGAAACTAAATGGTTTAGATATTGTAAACAAAACCAATGATATAGTATTACTATAACTAGTAACTAGCAATAGAACTCTTACTAAGTTGATGCAGAAGTCTAAATAAATACATAATATTTAAATAAACAAATAGTCACTTTTATTTAATTTGATTAACTTATGTTTGACTTTGGGCTATAGAAATTATTAAAAATAAAGTTAATAAAAGTCCTGGTAATTTTTTTAAATAATAAATTAAAGTTTATTATACTTTAAAGTTGATTTATTTTTTAACTGAAAATGAATAGGCCTAAACGAGAACCCTGTGTGGAAGTTGATTTATATCCAACATTTACATTATCATGCTATTTTAAACACGATTTTACCACTCAGCCAAGTAACTAAGCATAATAATAAGTATTGATGAACTGGAATTTAAAAAAAAAACGCAAAGTACAACATTGTGTTAGTGTTGCATGTGTATTTATTTATTTTATTATTATTACCAGAAGTTAAGCTGACGACAGTAGGGTAATGCTAGTGGAGTAGTAGGCCTACTTTAGACATGTATCGTCTGCTATGACGTCCCCAACCTTCAGTATTAAAGCCGATATATCTTCAATTTCCTATGTCATCCTAACAAAAATAAAATAAGGCATATTTAGAAATGATTCATCTTCATTTTTATATATGTATTTCCCATTAACAACATCAGTATTTCGAGAAAAATGTGCTTTTATCGAACTAAAGGTAAAATGGTCACTATCTTACTCTATTGACGAACATCACGGCGATCACTGCACTCGATCAACTCCGTTATTTTATCACAATGCTTCGCTTTTTAATAAAATATTACAACAAATTTACTCTAAATTGATTGATTAATCATGCAATGCAACAAAAGCAATCATAGACTTACCTATTTCGCCAGAAGTTTCGCTAACAATCGCAGAATCGGAATGATGATTTTCGGCCGCCATTTTGTGTCAGACGATTTTATTTTTGTGAATGGGTCACTTGATTTGATTGGCTTGTGAGAAAAGGACACGTGATGAATATATTAACCCAGTAACTCATTTTAACGAGAATAAATTCGGCTTCAATTTTCTGTCAGTTCGGAGGCGAGATATTGTTTATTTTCTTCAAAATTATCCACATAAAATCAACCTTGGTAGAAAAACGAAAGCTGCATTCACAATTTTAATCCAACAAATGTCGGCCTTATACCATTGAAAAGAGCGTTCAAATGTGAACAATTTGATACTAAATATAGATGTGTAGTACACATGTCCAACACTCGCAAGCGCCGCAAAGACGTGTACTGAAAAACTCGTGTGAAGGATCGCTGGGCGCTTGGCTGGCCAAACTGACGCAAACAACATTTTGTATGGTCTAATATTTTTATTGGCGTAAAATAACTATTTAATCAATCAAAATAAATCCAACAGCAATCAAAAGATAAAAGATAATTCTTTGACATGGACAAAAGTTAATAACAATCGGTATACTAGTTGCGGAGAAATGACCTTGGGAAAATGACCAAAAATGGTAACTTTTTCACATTGATGGTCACTTTCTAGGGGGGCTGCCGCAACCTACTAACAGTTTTCTAACCCATATAGATTTTCCTTATTTTTTGCCAGGGAGGCCAGGTATAGAGGCGAATTAGCCTGGGGGGCAAAGGTCTGGTAGGGTTAAACTTTAAGGCAGTCGGGCTTTATTCACATAATTTATGTGATAAACGTTGACTTTGTGTAATGCCGCAGTTTTATATTTGTTTTTAAGATGGTAGGGTTCATCAAAATGAAATGTATTAGTCATAAGTAATACGTACATAAACTTACATACATGTATAGTACAGTGGAACCTCTCACAACGACCCCCCTCTATAACGACTCCCCCGCTACAATGACCCATTTTATTTTAACCGATGTATTTCCTTATATTGCTGTCATCAGTATAGCGACTCCCTCGCTATAACGTCTAACGACCGATCTTTGCAGACCGTATAGCGACTTTCTCGGCATGACTGCACAATAAAAACTGTCTACGATCTTGTTCAGCACAGTCAGACAGGTACCTATATGTGACACGCCAGCCGATAAAGTAATCTTCTATAAGTTTGACGTCATCTTGTAACGTCACATTCTAGATTCTACTCGTTTGGGGTTTGCATTTCACTTTATTCACATCACGAGCGCGGCACTGAGAAGAAGCAAAGAAAGCGTGATGGGATGATGGAGTCTACAAAGAAAAGAAAATTTTTATCTCTGGAAGATCGAGTTAATGTTGTAAACAGACACAAAAAAGGAGAGACTGCCATTGCGATCGCAAAGAGTCTTAAAGTCGGAAAAACACAAATTCAAGGAATTATCCGAGACAAAGATGACATTCTTAAAAGGTGGGAAAGTGGTGATAATGCCGATCGTACGCGATCAAAACGGAGGAAGACAACATACTCGGAAGTAAATGAGAAAGTTTGGGATTGGTTTCTGGATGCTAGAAGAAAGAATATTCCGATCACTGGCAAATTGATTCAAGAAAAGGCCATTATGCTCTCTGTAAAGACCCCTCTCTATAAAGACCCCTCTCTATAAAGACAGATTTTTGTCAACATTTTCAAGGTCGTTGTAGAGAGGTTCCACTGTATTTACTTACCACATCCTACAGTAGAGAGCTTTGCTTGGAAAAACCTTCGAAGTAACCTGATTCCCTTTTTTTAGAACAGTACCTAAGAGTGTACAGAAACTTGGAATAAATGGTAGTCCATTTTTCTCTCTTCTTTCTCTCTGCTGCATCTTGTTACCGCTCCCTCTTGTAAACTGTAAAGTGCTTGATAATTACAATATAAATCATTTGATCTTTTTCAGGATCAAAATTTGGAACTCGGATCTTAAATCCATTCACACTTATAATGGTATTGTATTTTCTCTTTTCCTTTGAAGTATTTTATAGGAAGCATAAATGGTCATGAAAGATCGATCAGCATTTTTTGTTGTAATATATAACATTAAAGTATTATATATGTATTTGTGAAAATGTTCTTGACTTATATTGACTTATATTGATAGCAGTGTGAATCTATGTACTCACCCCCTCACACCCACTTCCACCCCCCCACCACCCCTCCTCCCACTCCCTCCCCCCAAAATAATTTCCAGATTTGTGCAAATCTGTGCAAGATAAGTCCTAGATAGTCTAAAAGGATTCCCAAAATATACGTCTATCTCACACCAGCTCAATTTCTATGAGAGCAGCACTTGGTCAGTGGCTACGTGTTTTGCATGCTGCAGTCTATTTATAGCTTGCCGACACCACCCCTCCCACAGCAAGGAAGCATTGGCCAAGCTATTTATAGATAGACTGGCTGGTCTGACCTCAAAATCTGAAAAGCTTTGGTAGAGCCGCTGTGGTTCGTTCATCTTCGTTCGATGTCTGTCTGTGCAAAAACTTTAAAGTAGCTAAGTGCTCAGAAACTATTTTGACTATCACAACCAAACTTGGTAAGATGGTGTATACTCATGAGGCCTCATAAATGATCATTGAATGAATGACTTCACTTCAAGGTCAAGGTTACACAGTCATCAAATGTTAGTCAAAAAAACGAAAAAATTTTAAAAGCAAAATTTCACTTTTTTTTCTAGGTTATTAATATGGAACTTATGGTTTTTTGATGCATGATAAAAATCAATGAGACACACATACTAAGCAAATGTGGTCAACCTTTCTCCAAGGTCACTGAAGCTGTCCAAAATCAGTATAGGTAATTTGAAGTGACCTTGACCTTAAACTATGAGAAATATGAAGTCCAAACTTGTTGTATTTAGAGATGATAGATTGATCTCTCATATATGTTCAGTTTTTGCGTTGATCTTGGTCAATGTAATTTTTTAGGTCTTGCGAAAACATGCAAAAAATTAGGTCATTGTACAGTGGAATGGCTGTTTATTTAACACATAGTATGCAACAGCATTGGGTTATTTGATCAGGCATGCATGAGAGATAATGTGAAAGTCAAGGTCAGTGAATGCCAAGGTCATCCCAAGGTCACCGTATTTTTGACAGAATACAACTTTTTCCTACTTCAATACTACATGAGTATAGTTGGAGCCAGAGGTCAATGTCATCTCAAGGTCAAGAGCATAATAAGATCGAAGTTGGTATTAGTTTGCATTTTAATGCCACCATTTCATTTTGTTTTTTTCTGAGCACTTGTTTTCATTTTAAATATTGCCATTTCCATAAGGAGCATGTGAGTCATATTGGCTTTTTTTTTTTTCTAATTAATTTGTAATATGTAATTTTTTCTTGTAATATAATATTTAAATCATAAAATAATTCTTTGTTGTAAATATAATACTTAAAATATAATTCTTTGTTGATATTAATTATAAATAGAATCCTTTGTTGTAATATAATATTTAAACTATCTATCTTTGTTGTAATATAATATTTAAATTGTCATTCTTTGTTATAAAGTAATATTTAAAATATAAAATATTATTTGTTGTAATAATATATATACAATATAATTCTTGGTTGCAATATTATATTTTAAATATAATTCTTTGTTGCTTTCCTATCCCATCCCGTAACAGAGGTCGTACGTAGGGGCACCACAGATGATCGTGTAACCAGCGTACTCCACCTTTCTTTGTCCTCAGCAACCCCGATGGCTTCACTCGTTGTCAAACCAGTCCATTCTCGAATATTGTCCTCCCACCTCTTTTTCGGTCTCCCTCTTCTTCTACCTCCTTGCACTGTGCCTTGCAGGATGGTCTTTGCAATACAATATTGGTTGCATTACAATATTAATATGAAAACTAAAATATAATTGTTTGTTATTATATATAGCAGGCCTGCCTACCGTCCTGGAGTACCTGTATTTGTCCAGGAAACCTAGTACAATTGATTAACCGTCCCAAAAATACGGTATTCGCCGTGGCGTCCCAGGAAAAAAAATTGAGCAGACGGCGGACATTTTGCGCCCTCTAGTCTCGCGTTGAATTTGATGCACTGATGATCGTGCTCTCCCGAGATCTTTCAGTCACGCGCATGCGCATAATCACCTGACAAGTTCGAAAATGGCGACAGAAAGGAAGGCAGCATCTGACACTCTCGGCGAAGCAAAAAAAAAAAAAAAAACGCGCTCAAATGTACATTGTGAAATATACTGAAAAATGGCTTTTCATCAAGCCTGGAAAAATTGATACTTCTGGTTTTTGTGAAGTGTGTGCTTGCGAATTTTCTGTGAAATCTGGCGGCAGTGACGAAATACTCAAATAGCTCGCCACGTGGAAACGAACAAGCACAAGGCAAACAAAAAAATACGTGACAGTCTAACTAGAACTTTGACAATCTTGTATATAGTGTTGTATATAATTGAATAGTTACCTTGGCTTAACTGGAAATGTGTGTAAATAACAATGCTTAGTTTACATTAGTCAGGTGTTAAAGGCCAGACCAATGACTTTTTTTTGGCTAAGTCTAGGCCAGTAAATTTCTGAACTGCTTCATTACTTAATAAGAATGTAAGCAATTTTTTAAAAATTTTCTGTGTTATGTTTTAATTTTAAAATTAACATATATTGATTTCATAATTTTTATCGCTGCGTTTGAAAAGACTGAAACTTGTGGAATGACCTGTCCCTGGAAATTGGTCTCTGTCCCTGTTTTCTGTAAAGCCTGTCCCTGGAAGCTTAAGACAGTCGGGGGTAGGCAGGCCTGATATAGCAGTGTACTAGATACAATCAAGATAAACCTACCTTTTAAAGGTTGTAAAGAAATAAGTTACAATTTTTTTTGGTTTAGTTAGATTGTGTCAAAGTGTTGTTTTATTTATTATATAGAATATTTTAGCCCTTTGAACTGATTTCTTGGTGTGTGTGTGCTTTTAAAAAAAAAAAGGTGATCTATAACTAATTATTGTTAGAGTTGTTCTTCTTTTATTAATTTATTTTCAGCACACAGTGACGTTGTGTGGAGCATACAGTGCCATCCCACGGAGCCCGAGTTGTTCATGTCATGTTCACAGGTAAGGTAAATGCAGGGCTTAAAATCCTCCTCGGATCCGAGGTTTTCCTCGTGAAAGTGATCTTCTTCCTCGGGAAAAAATAATAAATTTCCTCGGAACAAATATACCCTTCTAATAAAATATAAAAATTGAGAAGTATAAGGTGCGCTTTATTCGCAAATGGTTAAGTTTCTCAAATGGCTCAAGTCATCAGTTGGTTATTTTGTTTGGTTTGCTAACTACATTATTTGCTAATAGTCAAAATGGCTGCGGCAACGATTGTGAACCGGGGAGATTATTTTGATGACAGATGGAACCGAATGGCTTTTGAAGACTTGAACTGAAATGCTTTGGACCTCATTGATTTAAGATCAAGATATAGATGGCTAAACAGTAACTTCACAAACTGACTGGTTAAGTCGGTACCGAGTAGGCATATTTCCTTAGTTACAATGGAAGGAGAACAACTCCAATCAATCCTCCAATCAGTGACAAAAATGACTTGTATGATTCAAGAGAGAGTGAAGATGAAGAAACTGGCGTTGTTTTGCCAAGACTCGTGATTGTGTGATTCTATCAAAATGTGATGCACTCATTGACTCGGAACGTTAGTAATGCTAAAGAAAGTGATGTTTTGGCTGAAGGGTGTGTGACTGATGGTGGTGACATAACTTGCAAAAGTGACATGGACTGGCTAGTACGTCTGAGCTTACTGGGAGTAACTTAGCTTACAGGGAGTAACTTAGCTTACTGGGAGTATTTTCAACTTCCAGTTCCAGGTAGGATACACATTTCATAATAACTGTCAAATGCATTTATAACTGACACAATCTCCTGATTTCTGTTCAATGTCTGTGTACACCTGAACTAACACAAAAACAACTGTTTTGTGTTTAATTTAATTTAAATTTATTGTTTATAATAATTTTTTAAACCAAAATAATTTATGTTGATAAATCTCTTTAGACTTGATGGAAGCAGTCAACAACACACACTGATTAATTGTGCTAAATTTTAGTGTTTTACTCCTAGTAGTTTCTTAAGCTAGCAAAAAGAACAAAACAAGTAAATTACATTAATTTGTTCCCTGGCGTATAACTTACAAGGTGCATTTAATACAGCAGTAAAGGGGTAAACACTACTGCCCATCACAAAAAAGTGCACAGATTTTGAGCTAGATTCTGAATAAAAATTATTGAGGAGCCTGTCCCCAGACTACTTTAGACAGGGCCAGACCCAAGCCGGGGTGGTCCTGCTGCCCAGAAACCCCCTCTTCCCCCTGACTGACTATGTACCTCTTCCAAGGGTAACCAAAATAAATATCAAAGAAATAAAAAGTTTGTCAGTTAAATTAATTATTATAACAGTTTTATTTTTCAGAATGCACCAGATTGCACATATTTTAATCTAGATTTCAAAAATTTTTCGGGGGAACATGCCCCCGGACCCCCCTAGGAAGTTCGGGTGCTTCGCACCCTCATCTGATGTACCCCTACATAGTTGGGAAAACGCGCTGATTTTTCTCGGAGGACCATTTTAAAGGTCAACATCATTGAAATATAAAATTGAGCACAAAATATCTACATAATAAAAGAAGTCACATGCCAAACAACTTTTTTCTGAAAAATACTGCCTTTTTTTAATATTTAATAAAATCTACTTCGAATAAACTTTTGCACCTTCGAAAAGCCAGCTCACGTGACCACATGGCTCGTGACGTCAACTGCTGGAGACAATATAGAGTCCGATAGTGCCCCTTCTCTACCAGGGGCCGGGTAGCTCAGTTGGTAAGAGCGTCTTGCTAGTAACCGAAAGGTCGGTGGTTCGAATCCCGGATTGGTCAACGTGTGATCATATTATTTTCCCCTTTACCAACAACTGGTGTCAGTTTAAATCGGTCCAGTAGTCACCTATATGCGAAAGTGTCGTGTGACTATAATCTACATACAAACAAAAAACTTCTCTACCAAAACGCAGGAAAACGAAGAGCAGTGGCCTATATTGTGCCGTTGGAGGTTGTACAAACAAACAAGCGGATGGGATAACATTGCATAGGTTTCCAAAAAACGAAGAAGTGCGAAATAAGTGGGTGAGATTTGTGCGTCGTCAGCAATTTGCGCAAAACACTTCGCTGAAGACTGCTACCCCCCAAGTGCCACTTTTATGCGGAGTTTTGGGATGAAAACAATACAGACATTAAAGCCTATCTCTGTTTCAACGATCCAAAGCCTCAACAACAGCAACAGTGATTCAAGTTACTAGTAGTAGGCCTACTAGTACTGCTTCAACTTCAACTACAGTCACAGTGGCTACTACACATCCATCGTCTGCTATCACTTGCCGGGTGTCAGGAAAGTCAGAGGAGCTTTTCAGAAAAGGGAACGGGTCTAGCTCGTATAATTATTTGTTTATTATTACAATTAGTACTCGGGGGTCGAATTCGTTTCTAACAGAAGAGAGCACTGCTGTAACACGACAGATCGAGTGAAGAAACACTGCTTGTCTCGCTTGTAACTTCTTCACAATCGGCCATTGTCTACAGCTGCTGACGTCACTGCGAGGGGAGATCAGCGATAGCTGCGTTTTAGAGTATTACTTCCCTTACCCTTAATTACAGGTAGGAAATCCCACTTTCAGTGATCGATATCTATTAAACGATAGAGCTTTGCTTACCGAATTTTTTGCATCTGGTATTATTTAGTAAAGTTCTTTCAGCAGAAACTTTTTGACCGAGCACTGTGGTTGACCTTTAAGCCCTGTAAATGGTAATTATTATAACAGAGTGAAATAATTGTTCTTGCATGGCACTTGGAGGATTGGGCCCTGCCAGGTCTTTCTTGCCCAAGACACACTGCATAATGAAAAGAACCACTCACTCCATACCGGAAGGCCACATGCTTTATTTTAGCGATAGAGATGACGTGTACTCGGCGTTAGATTCTTGGTCCACAAAATACATTCTAGCCACTGTCATGGGTTGCTGCCCAGTAGATTCATTACCATCCTTCTGAGAGCAGCCCCTTTCAACATCACCATCATCCAGGTCTATGCCCCAACATCATACTATGACGACAGCGAAGTGGAGGATCTCTATGAACATCCACAGGCTGTCCTTGACCAAGAGCCAAAGGAGAACATAGTCATAGTGCCAAGGTTTGTCAAGATGCACACCACAACTTGGGAGACACATGTGGACCCCACTGCAACAATGAAACAAATGACACAGAGGTCTGAGACTCTTTGGAGCTCAAATACAACAATCTGATGCTGGCAAACACCCATGGTCTCCACAAAAATCCAGACGCTGTACATGGCACAGTCCCAGCTAGGAGCATCACAACCAGATTGACTACATCATGGTCAAGACACGCTTCAGATCAAGCATCAACATTGGCAGGACACGAACTTTTCCAGGAGCAGACATCTGAAGTGACTACAATCTCATGATGATTTACTTCCGGCTCCAATTGAAGAATGTAAACACAGCAAAGTGCACCAGACTGAAGTTCGACCTGGGCAAACTGCAAGACCCGGAGGAAGCAGAAATATTCCAAGCCACAATTGGAGGGAAATTTGCACCTCTGCTCATTTTTGGAGCTGGTGAAGTAGATGTCAACACCATGACCACCACCTTCAACTCAGCTGTGACAGATGCCGCCACTGAGATCCTTGGCAAGCACTGCCCAAAGAAGAAACCGTAGATCACTGAACTTTTTGACCAGTGTCATAAACAAAGAGAAATTAAAAGGAACATCTCACAGGGAGCTGATGCCTACCGAAAAATCAACAATGACATCTGAAAAGGCATACGCCAAGCAAAGGAGAACTGGATAGAAGATCAATGCCAGGAAATAGAGAACAGTCTGAACAAGAACAACAGCAAGAAGGCCTACCAGACTGTGAAGCGGCTGACACGTGTTAAACAGACCAAGGTCTCCACGATCCAAAGCAAGTCTGGCATATGCCTTACAGAAGAACAAGAAGCCTTGGACAGATGGACAGAGTACTGCTCTGACCTTTACAATCACAAACCAAATGGAGACCCATCAGTTTTAGCATGTCCAGAGAACAGAGAAGAAGAAGAAATCCTTCCAATTCTCTGAGAAGAAGTTGAGGAAGCAGTGCAATCACTAAAGAAGGGGAAGTCAGCAGGAGGGACAACATACCCGAGGAATTGCTGCAAGACGGAGGGGAAGCAATGATTGATGCCCTTACCATTATCTGTAACAAGACCTAGCAGAGTGGGGAGTGGCCTACACCATGGACCCAGTCGCTTGTCATCACTCTTCCCAAAAATGGTAACCTTCAGGAGTGTGAAAATTATCACACCATCAGCTTCATCAGCCGTCCCAGCAAGATCCTCCTGAAAATAATACTCAACAGGTTGAAACCCCAAACTGAACAAATCATAGCTGAAGAGCAAGCAGGAGTCAGGGCAGGGCGATGTACCACTGAACAGATTTTCAACCTCATAATAATCTGCGTGAAATACCTACAGCACCAACATTTATATCAAGTGTTTGACCGAGTCTGGCATGCAGCTCTGAGGGCAACCATGAGAGTGTACAACATCAGCCCTAAAATTATTGAAGTCATCAAAAGCCTGTATTACAAGGCTACCAGTGCAGTGCTCCACAGCAGCACCATCGGAAACTGGTTCAGAACAACAATCGGCGAGCGTCAAGGGTGCCTACACTCTCCAACACTCTTTTAACATCTTCCTAGAGCGCATCATGTCAGAATCCTTGCAGATCACGAAGGCACAGTCAGCCTAGGAGGTAAAGCAATCTCCAACCTCCGTTTTGTGGATGACATTGATGGATTGGCTGGAGAGGAACAAGAACTTTAACAGCTTGTACAGAGTCTTGACACCACCTCCAGTAAGTGCACAGAAGACCAAAGTGATGACCAACAACACCAAAGGCATCAACATGGACATCAAAGTCCAAGGCCAATCCCTCAGCACAGTGCATAGCTTCAAATATTTAGGAGCCATTGTATCAGACAATGGGTCGCGACAGGAAGTCATCTCCAGGATCGCACAAACAACTGCTGCCTTGACAAGGTTGAAGCCCATTTGGAAAGATAGGACCATCAGTCTACATTCCAAGGTAAGGTTGGTGCGCTCCCTTGTCATCTCCATCTTCCTATACGCTTGCGAAACATGGATCCTAAAGCAGACCTACAGCGAAGAATACAAAACATGGAGATGAGGTGCTACAGAAGACTTCTGGGCATTTCCTATACCCAGCACATCACCAACAACAAAGTCCGACAGACCATCACACAAGCCATTGGACAACATGATGACATGCTCACAGTGGTGAAGAACGGAAACTCCGATGGTATGGCCACGTCACCAGAGCATCAGACCTTGCAAAAACCATCCTGCAAGGCACGGTGCAAGGAGGCAGAAGAAGAGGGAGACAGAAAAAGAGGTGGGAGGACAACATTCGAGAATGGACTGCTTTGACACTGAACGAAGCCATGGGAGTTGCTGAGAAAAGAGAAAGATGGAGTACGCTGGTTAAACGATCATTTGTGGTGCCTCGTCGACCTTTGAGTTACGGGATAGGATAGGAAGATAGGATAGGCACACTTGCTAGCTCAAAGAGCTCCTCAAAACAATGGCCGAATCGAGATCAAACTTTACTCACCACCTTGCTGCATCCTCCACACCTCAGCACCATGGACCTACTTTGAGGCAAGGATAGGCTTTAGCCATAGGAATGTTTATGCTTATTTGTGTGGAAATAATTTTAATACTGTACTTTTATCATATTCTCTCAGTTTGGAAAAGTTGTATGTAAACAGAAGCATTGTGAATAAATATGTGATTCATATTGGAACATTGGAGACAGCTGTTTTAATTGCAAACTTTGTTTGGTTTCAGGACGGCAAAGCAGTGCTTTGGGATACACGAACCTCCAAACCTGCTTCTGTAATAGGTGTGGCACCCTTTAATATTCTTTACCATTTTTTCCTCTTTGCAGAATTTAACATTTTTGCTTTAGCTTTAGTCATGCATATATACACTCTCACACACCATGGTCTTCTAATGTTCATAATCCTACAATCCTTTTTGACTCGCATGCATAGAAAACAGTCTTGGTATTCAGCCGCTTTCACCCCCTCCCCCCTACCTTCCTGCATCCCCCCCCCCACCCCTCCATTTAAATTTATTTATTTATTTATATGTTCAGATTTGTGCAAATCAGTACCAGAGGAGTCCTAAATAATACACACAAAATGACATTTACCCCCCCAAATTGTCTGTCCGCTGTTCCTCTTGCAAAACTTGCAAGTGGATAAATATCTCAGAACGTATTTCAACTATCACAAGCAAAATAAGATGGTGTATACCCATAAGACCTCATATGTTAGTCCAAAAATGACAAACTTGCACTTTTTTTTCTAGGTCATTAATAATAATATTGAGCTTATGATTCTTTGATGCATGATAAGATATCAATGAGACACATATACTATACAAATTTGGTCAACTTCACTCCAAGGTCTAGGTCACTTTCCAAAGTCGGTTAGTAGAGGCGCTTTGAAATAACCTTGACCCCAAACTATGAGATATAAAGTCCAAACTTGTATTTAGAGATGATAGATCTTTCATGTATGTTCTGTTTTTGATCTTGAAGTTCAAGGTCATTTTAGGCCTTGCAGAAACATACAAAAAATAAGTTGGGTTATTTGATTATACATAAGCATGAGTGGTCACATGAAGGTCAAGGTCATCCCAAGGTTATTAAAGATCAATGTCATTCCAAGGTCACATTTTTTTGGGCATAATACAACATTTGCTGTAGTATATTTGATAGTACCTGAGTGTATTTGGAGCCAGAGTTCAAGGTCATCTCAAGGTAAAGAGCATATAAAGTCAGTGTTACTTTGCATTTTAATTCCATCATTTCAATTAATTTTTTTCTGGGCACTCATTTTTCATATTAAATAGAATACAGAAAACAGAATCTTTTTTGTCCCCACAAACACCTGCAAGGAAATTCTTGCGAGTTCCATAAGGAGCATGTGAGTCATATGGTCTTTGCCCCTTCTACGAGTTCTATTTTTCCTCATTTTTTTCAGCTCGAGGAAACACAGAGTTTGCTCCTACTTGTGCCCAATGGCAGCCAAATTCTGAAAACACCTTCGCAATTGGAGATGATGGGGGCAACGTTAGCTTTCTGGACAATCGTTCTTTTGACAAGCAGTTCTCCTACCAACCCCACAATCGATTCATCACAAGGCTTGCCTTTTCGCCAGACAGGTAGGTAGCTTATACAGTGATGGTCAGGGTCGGTATTCAGAAAGACCCGCTTGCAACCCTTCGATAGGTTATTTGTCTCAAGGTATAGACCTTGCGGTAGTTTTATCTTACCTCAGGGTTGGAGAAAACTGCCGTTCAACTTATCTCGGTACCTGACGCATGGTCCTTACCTCGGGCTAAATTTAAATCCTCCTCTATTACGCATGCGCTCTTCAATGACAACGCCACAACAGCTTTCTTGGCAGGCGACGGATCGCACAAAGGAAAGAGCATCTTTTCCCATCAAAAATATTTTGTTTAATTAGAATTGAAAGAGGAAACTCAAAACATTTTATTTTCGTATTTCGCTTTTGGTCATTAATCTACCATCAAAAAGAAAGTATTTTACGGCAATTTTACTGGCACAAGGATAAATAGAACTGGAAACTTAGTGCTAAACACAGTTGCAGTGGAGGAAGAAGTGACGATGCCGGTTCGCATATTGCAACTTCCTACTTCATCCACAATTCGCACGATGTCGATTCTTTGAAATGTAAATTTCATGTAATGTTCTTCATCATGAGGTATATTTAGAGGATTTTATCTGCCCCGAAAAATGCTGTTCCTTCATCTCCGAAGCAAAATCATTGCGAAAACAATTGCATTTGCCATTTTTACCTCAGCAAAGGTACGAGTTACCGGAAGGGGGTAGCGTCAGTAAAATTATCGGCCATTTGGCCGAGTGGCAGGGCAGTTTCAACTTCTCTGAATACCAGACAAGTCCAAACCAGCGGAAGGTAAAGATTTTATCCCTCCTCATGGTACATTACCAGCGGATATTGCCTTTTCTGAATACGGAGCCTGAATGGACTAAGTACGACTCGCATGGGCATAACTCATGTTTCATTTGAATTGTAATGAGTTTGTATTCATTGTCAGAAATATTTTGTTAGTAATTGAGAAGTTTTGTGGAATTGCCTTTATAAGTAAATGTTTCATTTTGCAGACCCAGTCTTTTGGCCAGCACAAGTGAAGATTGCAAGGTGGTGGTAGCTACTGTCAGCGATTCTGCTGCCACGTCACAGTAAGTGTTTCTGTTCCATCTATCTCGCATGGTGCGCCTCTTGGTGGATTTGTTGGTGTCGTTATCTACCCAACCTTTCATTATTCTACAATAACATTTATGGTGGACATTTTTCCATTGCATGAGGGCTTTCTGGCTACAGCAACATGCAGTGACAATTCTTTATTGGCTCTCTGCTTCCTGCATTTACTTAAAATGATAATTCAGTTTTGTTTCATAAAATTAATTAAGTTTACAGGTTTGATTTGATGAATAACAAAAGTCAGGTTTGGGTTAAAAATATAAATCTGTTTCTGTCGATTTGTGCAGTTACCAGTCAACGGACCACAAAGACTTTGTGAGCGGTGTGACATGGAACGGCCTCGACAAGTTTCTGACCAGCAGTTACGATGGCAAGGTGTTACAACATAATGTGGCCAAAGCCGATTCCAGCGACCCTCAGGTGAATGGAGATATCACCGATGTTCCTCCAGCTGACACTGCCAACAACTAATGGATCTCATGAACAAGGAAATAGAAAAAATGCTAAAATGTAAAACTAGTGTTTCGAGGGAAGCGAGTTATGATGAACAAAAGGGGGAACTACCTAAAGCGATATTTTGGAAACTCGACTATTTTGAAGATTTCACACTTCTCTTGTGATGAAGCATGACTTTCCTGAAGAGTGCCAAAAAATTGACATTTTGGGTAGGAAAATTCAGCTATCAAAAGTGTGCATTTCTTGAAAATAATACACACTGCAGTGAGATTTAGGGATTTAAAATGTCAGCTAGTGAACAGTGTCTGTAGAATAGCATTGTGTAGTTCAATGCATGGAAAACAACAGTATATTTACATAGTTATTGAAGCAATAAAGACGACTTTTTCCCACGACAGCAGTCAGGTTCCAATATCTATATGGCAACTCTACATGTTGAATTTTGCTAATATTTGGTCGCTTGGAAATGACAGTACGATTTTATTTTGACGAGTGTTTTCTGAGATTCCAAAGTGAATGCTTTTAGTGTGTGTGTATTGTACACACATACTGAATCCGGGTTATGATGGTTAAGTTGTGCTGGACCAAAACCTGTGGACCCAAGTTATGCACAGTTGAATTGAAGTGTTTCTTGGCATGATATTGAAGGAGTGGTATGAAAGTATTCAGTGTCAGATTTGATTCTTTTTCTGTGTAGCAATTGCAGTGGTTTATGACACTAGCCAAGGCAAGTTGTATGCAGGATCAGCTTGATTGGAAAGACAGCACAGAGGAAAATGAAAATATATATGTAAAAACACAAAAAAAGTTGATTCACAGCCAATTTATTTTCTCCTGAATAAGTTTCTCTCACTTTTTCTACAATTGTTGTATGTCTGTACAATTTTGTAACACAAAAATAAATTACTCTTGAAATGCCCGTACTTCGTACTTTCCAGAAATTGCATTATTTCTTTGAAGCCATGCTCTTTGAACTCGTGTACTGCTATCGTTCAGATTCAAGCTACCCACATATTTGTTTTGTGAAAGAAAGACATCGGAAAAGAATTCGCACACCACATTCAACTTGCAACCGAGTTTCATCCAACCCTGTAAAACGTCAAAATAGTGGAAAGCAAATTTGGGCTGATTGAACAGCCACTAACATTTGTTTCGCACAAAGCAAGGAAAATAGCTACCTCATGATCAACAAGACAAATGCATGCAGCTAACCTGCCACTGCAAAATTCTACTGTTAGGATCATCATTATGACCAGAACACGTGTGTGTGTATAAATGACGCTTGCTGAGCCACAAAATACGCATTAAAAAGAAAAACCCCAAACCACAGATCAAAGGTAAACTCTGTTACAGTCAATAGTTTTCCTTTTAAGAAGACTGAGCTTTTTTTTTTTGCTTTTTTTTTTAAACAGACGGTTTGTGCAACAAGCATGGAAAAAAATCTTACAATCCAAAAATTCCTTCATCTTTAAAAAGGTACCCATACTGCTTACTAATAGGTATTTTATAACTACACAACTCAAACGTCTCTCATTATACTAGTATAATAACGAATTTGATTGAGCACTATCACCATTGGTGGACCAGTAAATAAAAGGTACTATCTATATTGCAATTAATATAGCTGCAGACAATATTCATTCGCACAAACAGTTTTGATACAACAAAAGAAACATTTAGGGAAGAACAAACAGGAAAGTTTCCATGGGGTGTACTCTACTCTCAACAATCAAAAGCTTGCGTCCATTTTTTCCTCACTCCCAAATTTGCCTTCGAGAGACCTAGCTTTCACTTGTGTTTGAGACGTTTGTGCAGGAAAGCTGCAACCAGTTTTTTTTTGTTTTACTTCTGTTTTTGTTTTGTCTAGCGTTCACTTGTGTTAGAATCGTCAAGACAGCCTCAAGGGGCTGCATTAGGAAGATGAAAAATGACTACTCTTTGACTTGTGTTGGAGACCGCTGGTGGAGGGGGGTGGTGGGACGCATTAGCGAGCCATGCCAAACTCTCTGGCATCGTCTTCAGTAAAGTCACCATAGCACCACACGTTCAACTGAAACAAAACAGATGCAAAGTAAACATACCAATCTAATTTTTTTTCATGACTATAATTTCTGTAATTTTGCATCTTTTGTGCTAATTTTCCCCAAGAGTGAGAAATTAGCCCTTGATAAAGATTGCCTAAACTTGTTTAATTTGCATCAATCACTGTACAGTGAACTACAAAATGACATCCAATATATTCAAAACACACTTACACATAAATTCATTCATTTTTTTCTTATCTCAACTAAGTATCTTACTATCATTCTTACGAGTAAATCTCAACTTCTGCAGCCCATAAAAACTCAAAAACAGAAACATGCTCACAGAGCATTACAGTAATCTTTGCTTCAACTAAAATTTCTACAGAAATTTTTTAAAATTATCATCATTTAGTTCTCACCCTCTCCTTCTTGGCCTTGTCTTGCGCCTCCATATAGTCCTTCATGAGCTTGGCCAGCCTCTTCTCCTTTCGGTTCTCAACCAGCACGAAGCCTTCCTTGACCAGGTTCAGGCCCACGTCGTCTCCCTCCTCTTCCAGCAGAGTTACGTAGTCCATACCATTGCTGCGGTACTCCACGTTAAGCTTCAGGGTGTGATTCATGATGTCATTGTTCAATGCATCGATCGCATCCTGCTTGGCATCAGCCTGAGTAAAACAAAAACAAAACAAACGTCTTAATGTAAATGCTTTTTTTAACTACTTTTTGTATTCTTTTGTCATACCAATCTCCACACTGATACATCATAGATCTCTTCACCCCTAACCCTTCTCTCTCGGAGATCATGAAGGGCTAATCCAATTCCACCCGATGTCCACTTGTACGACGTACATCTCCATGTTGCAGAGTCTATAAGTTTAAGAAGCAACAAAAAAACTAGTTAGCGCATGCATTCTGTCTAGATTGGATTATTGTAATTCACTCCTTGTGGGTTGCACATAGAAAGTCCTTAGACCTCTTCATCAAGTCCAAAACTCTGCAGCTAAACTCATCTTCAAAGCACTGAAAGCACATCTTTTTTTCAAGAACTACACTGGCTTCCCGTTTGAACAACGAATTAAATATAAAACCTCATGTCTTTGCTACCACATCATCTCTGGAACTGCTCCTAGCTATCTTTCCGAACTTTTGACTGTCTATGTTCCTTCTAGCTCTCTCCGCTCTTCTGCAGATGAAAGGATGTTCCGTGTACCAAAATACCACAGAGTGAGACACGGTTGTTGAGCCTTCAGTTTCTTCTCCGTTCAGACCTGGAATTCGCTACCTCGGTCCATCCGTCAGTCCTTCACTAGCGTCTTTTAAAATCAACTTGAAGAAGCATCTTTTCAGAGAGGCCTTTTCTTAGGTGTCCTGACTGAGTGTTTTGGGGTGTCGGGATGCGTGTGTGGTTGCGTGTAATTGACCAATGTACACATGTTGTGTTTACATTTGTTTGTGTAAAGCGCTTTGTGATTTTGGAAAGCGCTGTATAAATTGCCTGTTATTATTATTATTATTATTATTATTAAAGAAAAAATGGCAGGTAATAAGGGGGAAATAAAATTATTACAATAATAATAATTAAAACAATAAATACAATTAAAAAGTAACACTAAAAACTTACATCAGGTGGTAATGACACTACGGCCAGACAGTATTCGGAAGCTTGTGCAGGCATGGACTGGAATGCTGATGGCAGCTGTGCAAGGTTGGTGGTAGATGTGGTCTCTTTCTGTAATAACGAAATAGTACTGGTTATAGCAAACCATGCAAGCCTAACTAGACTGGCAAAGCCCATATGACTCACATGCTCCTTATGGAACTTGCAATATTGAACATGAAAATGAGTGCCCGGGGTGGGGGGGGGGGGAGGGGAAGACCTTGACCTTCAAATGACTCTTATGGTCATGCATGGGTTAAATAGAGCCATGTTACTATATGATGACCTTTTTTTTTTTTTTTTGCAATGCCTACAATGACCTCAACCTTCAAGATCAACGCAAATACGGAACATATATATGAAAGATCATTCTATCATCTCTAAGTACAATCAGTTTGGACTTGTGATCTTGACTTGAAGTGAAGTAATTCATTCAATGATCTTTTTTTTCTCGAACGGTCCCAAAGGTTTGAGGACAAAGGGTTAAACTTGGTAGTTTATAAAACAGTGAAGATTCAAAAAATGGAAACACTGAAACACTTGCAAAACACTAGAACTTTGGTTTATTGTAACTGTTAGCGGACTTACGTTTCCGAAGTCGATGTAAAGAACGGCCGCTTTTCCCTGGTCCACCCTCTGAATCTTGGCTCTGTACCTGTCAACACACAATAAAACCATAACATTCTTCATGAACAAAGACAACAATTTTCTTCCTTTCCATCCAGTGTTTTTCATGGCCCATAGCTACAGAAAGGATTCAGAGGTTTCAGTGCTATAACACATTTGGTTCCGTCGTCGTTATATAGGACCCTAAACATTTTTTTTTTTTTTACAAAACACAGAACACTTAGGTATTCTTTAACTCTTAGCATCCTATAGCGCGGTAATGCGCGCCTCGCCCATAATCCTGAAGCGCTGTAATCCGCACCTCGTTAGTGCACCTTTTAGTCAGTAAATCACAGGAAATAGGAACTCTCCTGTGCGTGAGAGAAGGTTTAGTCAACTTCCGGAAAGGTTCCCGTGTGTTTTCCGCTTTCGTTTTCGCAAGTTTGACGAGGTTTTGTGAACCTTTTTAACGATTTTGTTTGAGGTTTGAGTTTGCGAAATTTTTCGGCCATGATGGCAGGGGTTAGCTCCGACAGTAATAGTGAGTTTTGTAACCTTATTGATGAGCTTATTGCTGAAAGAGCACAAGGACTTGGTGTAGACAACCAGAGTGAGTTTTCTTGTCTGTGTTGACTGACTGTGCACACATTCACATGCAATCCACACTGTCTTGTTGTTGTTTTATTAACATAGTCCGTAAAATACCTGTAATTAAGAATTAATTACAAGATTCCAACAGGTAAAAATAGTACTAAAGTCAAAATGGTTCTTTGGGTACATAGAATAACCATTTTGTAAACATATCCTAAAATATGAAATTAATGTGACAATAAATAATTTTTTGCAATTTTTTTCAAATTCATAACCCAATTTATTGCAATAAACTTGAAATCCTTACAGGATATAGACGCAAATGTACAGAAAACCTTATAGGACGCTAAGAGTTAAATTTAGTCATTGTGATAACTGTGTACTAGAAACACCAACAAACACTAAACCAAATTTGCATGCAAGTACATCTTATCAACCTCACTCGCATGTTTAAGTTACAATTTAGTAACATCAAATGGACTTCCTATGTTTATGTAGTAGGGTTTTTCTGAATTTTTTTTTCTCTCTTTCTTTCTTCTTGTCTCTAATCAGATATGAAAATAACTGTCCACTGCATGACCTAAAAAATGTACTGTGCATACTTGTGGTGATTAAAATTTCATTTTGGATGTAAAAAAAAAAACAACAAAAAATTACAAGGGCAAAGCCAATATAACTTACTTGTTCCTTATGGAACTCGCAATATTTAACATGAAAAATGAGCGCCCCAAAAAAACAACATGAAAAGGTGGCATTCAATGTTATCCAACAACAGCCTCCTCCTCTTCCTATCTTGCTGAATTGTCAAAAAGAAGACTTACCAGAGCTGGTCTCCAGAGAACTTGGCAGCACACAGGTCCCCACGTTTGGGTGTGTAGGCTCCAGGCAGAGGTGGGTTGTTCTCCAGTTCCTGCCGCATCTGGTCCATCATGCTCTCCAGCTGAGGACCTGACATCAGTGGAACAAACAGGAAACCATAAATAACTTCCTTGCAACACCAATACATCAAAGAAAAAACAACCAACAAAAAATCATATTCATAAACTTGTAGGTATAATTATTCTGGAGTACTAAAATTTCTTAACAGTTTGTTGCACTCAGTGTTCAGTGTTACATCTCTGTGTTCAAGCCCACTGAATACAATTTTACATCCAATGTATCGCCTCCCCTCCCCCTCTCCCCTCCTCCTCCCAAACATCAAAATACACCATACAAAAATGCAAATTTGTAGTAAATTTATTGTAAATGCTGGCAATGAAATGTATTATGATGCCTACCGTTAGAAACTTTCTGTGCAAAAAACGTAAGCTGGTCAGTGACCTCTGTGATGACCACTTTGGTGTAGTTGATCTTGCGTTCCACTGGTTCCTCCGTCACTTCCACTTCCTTGGGCTCTTCGTAGTTTGCCCACAGCTGATTACAAGATGAAAATCACTACAGTGAACATAGGTTATATCCAAGATTGCTTATATTCAAACAACTCTTTTAAATTCCCATCCTCACTTGGTTTGATTTGAACAATTGACTCTACAGCCAGTTGTATCATTGATTGGTTGAAAACAAGATCTGATATATTCACAGATTAGGTACATCCAAGTCGATTCTAGGTCTATGGCTGCTTCACATTATTTATTATCATCATAAGCCAAATCAGGTAAGAGTTCACCATAGCAGTATTGTAGCTGTTACCCAGCTCACACAAACTACTACTAGATGTTTGCAGAAAATGAAATAGAAATTTGATCAAAATGAAAATATGAATTACTTGTCCATCTTTTACTGGAAATGATTTATTTTCAAACAGTTGTAATATTACAAACACAATTAACTCTTAGCGTCCTATAGCGCGGTAATGCGCGCCTCGCCCATAATCCTGAAGCGCGGTAAACCGCGCCTCGTTAGTGCACCTTTTATTCAGTAAATCACAGGAAATAGGAACTCTCCTGTGCGTGAGAGAAGGTTTAGTCAACTTCCGGAAAGGTTCCCGTGTGTTTTCCGCTATCGTTTTCGCAAGTTTGACGTGGTTTTGTGAACTTTTTTAACGATTTTGTTTGAGGTTTGAGTTTGCGAAATTTTCGGCCATGATGGCAGGGGATAGCTCTGACAGTAATAGTGAGTTTTGTAACCTTATTGATAAGCTTATTGCTGAAAGAGCACAAGGACTTGGTGTAGACAACCAGAGTGAGTTTTCTTGTCTGTGTTGACTGACTGTGCACACATTCACATGCAATCCACACTGTCTTGTTGTTGTTTTATTAACATAGTCCGTAAAATACCTGTAATTATGAATTAATTACAAGATTCCAACAGGTAAAAATAGTACTAAAGTCAAAATGGTTCTTTGGGTACATAGAATAACCATTTTGTAAACATATCCTAAAATATGAAGTTAATGTGACAATAAATAAATTTTTTGCAATTTTTTCAAATTCATAACCCAATTTATTGCAATAAACTTGAAATCCTTACAGGATATAGGCGCAAATGTACAGAAAACCTTATAGGATGCTAAGAGTTAATATTTATGAACCTAGAATTGCTAGACAGTGGTGGTAAACAATATTGGGTCATGAGATTAACAATGTTCGGTCTAGAATTTTTAGGCAGAAATGGTAAACAATAATAAGCCCCTTCCCTCCTTCCCCCTCCCCCCTCTTGGCTCAGCCTACAGTTGTAAGGCAATAGAGGTCAAGACATACCTTGAGCTTGGCTTCCTTGGCACGTTCTTGTGCGGACAGCAGTGTTTTGTAGTGTGATGAACGTTCAGCAGTGAAGTGGACCTTGGCCAGACCTGCCTCCACCAAAGCCACCGACAGGTTGACGTTGTCAACGTACAGCCATCCAATGAAGTTGCCTCCCTTGTCAATGGATTCTACCTCTACCTCAACCTGTTTGAACACAGCACTGTGAGGTATATGTCAATGTCGGAATGTGCAACAATTCCAGTACACATATTCCTAGCCAACTTTCCCTACGGTTTATTCATTGGGAGTGAGCAATTCAAATGATCAGCAGAGCAATCATCCACTCCACTTATCTAAACCGCAAAACAAGATTCAAATAATCAAACCTAAAACAGTTATGGCTTAAGGTCAGAATTACAGATATGAAACTTACATAACAATAAACTAGAAGGGCAAAGCCCATATGTCTAACATGCTCCTTGTGAAACTAGCAAAATTTAACATGAAAATGAGTGCCAAGAAAATAACGAAATGAAACAGTGGCATTTAAAATGCAAATACCGACTTTAATCTTCCCATGCTCTTGACCTTGAGATGACCTTGAGAACCATTCTACTGTAAAATGACCTATTTTTTGAATGTTTTTGTAAGGCCTACAATGACCTTGACCTTAAAGTACAATGCAAAAACTGAACATATATGAAGGATCAATCTATCATTTCTAAAGATAACAAGTTTGGAATTTATATCTCTCATAGTTTAGAGTCAAGGTCACTTATATATACCTATACTAACTGAATTTGGTTATAATGATGATTGTATTCTATTTTGTTTTTGTAAACGGGGGTTCGATAAGTTGGGGTGAAGCCTCAGCCGTCCCCTGCGTGGGATGTCTTTATTGTAAAGTGACTGGCTGGTGGAGGGCATTCAGTTTTCCCACTAGGGTTGTTTCAGCAGATCTTTTATGCGGATTGGGGGTTATCCGGTCCTGATTTGGCTCGGAAGAGTCCGCTGGACCTAAAGCAACAATTATGTAATGTAATGTAATGTAACTGAATTTGGATTGCTCCAGCGACCTTGACCTTGGAGTGAGGTTGACAAAATTTTGCATAGTATGTGTCTCATTGATATCCATCATGCATCAAAAAATCATAATTTCAATAATAACTTTATTTTTTTTTTTTGGGGGGGGGGGGGGGGTTGGGGGGATGGGGTGGTGTCTAACATTTCACTGATCATTTATGAGGTCTCATGGGTATATACTATCTTACCAAGTTTGGTTGTGATAGTTGAACTAGGTTCTGAGATATTAATCCACTTTCAAATTTTAAATAGACAGACGGCGGACTGCTGATACCCCGCCCCCCAAATTTTTTTAGATGTCAAATTTGGACTACCACACAGATTTGCAAAACTCTTGCTTTTTTTGGGCGGTGCGGAGGGAGGGGGGGGGGGGGGGCAGAGGTGGTTGAGTACATAAGACTCGCTTTTCTATTCATGTGAGTCAATAAAATTAGAATACTTGAATTTCAAACCGACCTCTCTCTGAAGACACATCTCTTTGGTGAAGACAAGGGCTTCTTCCCCATATGGATCTGCATCAAATGACTGACCGCTGGGCAGTTGTCGTTTTCCTCTGGGACAGTCGATACCTGGAAACAGTAAACACAGGTTTAGGCTCATTTCCACAACAAAAGATGAGATGGATATTGGAAAGAAGCTTGCACCCATTATGAATTTGCCAAGCAAGCCAATGCCCGACAATACCAAGTTATAGGTTAATTTCCACAATAGAAAATGAGAGGGGCATGGAAAACAGTCTGCATCTATTATTGACTTAACTCATTTTTTTTTTATAATGAGATTGAGAAATGCTAACTTTTTTCTCTTTGGTTCCATATGGTAAACTCTTTTTATGTGCTTTTATTTCTGAAAAAGTCCAGAACAAGAGCACAGAATTCAAGAGTGATAAAAGGGAAGCAGAAAACAATTTTTCCTTGAACTTTGTGTCACTGAATGTTCACTGTACAGTGTGGCGAATTCAGGCACCCTTTGATGATTATTCTCAGCAGCTACTAGAAAGCAAAGGTTTAACAAATGAAATAGCAATCTAAAGGTTTAACAAATAAAATAGCAATCTAAAAAACCGAATAATAAAATATTTCAGATGACTGACCAGAGATGAGGAAGGTGATGAGACATGTCTCTCTGGGGAGAAAGAGTCGGAGGCGGGACCCACTGGCCACAAACTCTACCACAGCGTCTGAGCGGCCAGCGCGCTGAAGGAAGGGAAGGAACTGCTTGGCTTTGGGGATATCCTGAAAGGGACACATATTGTGTAGTCAGATACATTCAAATAGGCATTATCCCTAAATAAACCGAAAGTAGGTTGCTTCCCCTGAAAAGCGGTCAAACAATACATGTTGACAGCATAAACCGAAAGTAGGTCAATGAGAGTTGCTTCCCCTGAAAAGCGGTCAAAATACATGTTAGCTATTTAGGAAGTACTCCTATTGTCTTGAATTGTAAACAGACATTCTTGTACGCAGGAGTAGAAAGGGTAAATTGTGCACACTGGGAAGAAAAAGGAACCACAGTTAACAGAATGCCCTCTAATTTTGCAATAAGCATGATGAACCCCGAACGTGGTGTACGTAAGCTTTTACCGACTGCAATGAACAAATAATCTGCAAGCATTCAATAAGTTACAACCTTGGTCTTTCCTTGTACTGCAAACCTAGTGTATATACACAGGGTGGTTCCTTTCCCCACTAGTTCTTATGGTGTTTCTACAGCTCCACATTTCCAACAATTTCTTAATGTTGTATCTACATCTAGTATTTTCCAACTGTTTCACGGTAGTACTTCAAATAAACAAAAACTCGCCACATCCTCCTATAAAATAATGATAAAACGTCGTTACAAACGCTTGAACTTACGCCGGCGATGTCAGCCACACGATGCAGAGGAGATTCCTTCTTGGAGAACATGCCCACGCCTTTCTTCTCAGCTCTTGATTCGGCCGCCAGCAGCTCATCATAGTGCGAAGACCTCTGGTCGTCGTCTTGTCTGTAACGCACCACTTTGGCCAGACCCTTGCTTACCAGCGCCTCACCAATGTTGCTGTAAAAAAGAAAAAGTTCTTCTGTAACACTTTATTGTCCCTTTTTTATTGGGAAATTCTGGCCCGCCTCTCATTGGGAAGGCGTAGCCGCAGCCTGTGGCACGCCCAAACCCAACCTACCTAATATTAGTTGTGTTTAGTTCTGTGCTCTATAAAGATGTACGTACCGGGAGCATCGATTCATGGATGACAATGCCTCATCATTATCAAAATCCTGTGTTTTCATTCTGACTCACAACTAGGTACACACACTGATTAGTAATATGAGGCTTACATTCTGCACTCTGCTGTTATGGCGTATAGTTATTCAACCGAACTCTTAGAGACTCCATTCTTTCTCAACACTGCATGTCTGGGGATCACCCAGGCCTGCGCAATTGCCTCTCGCACACTCGCTACCTCAGCCAGTCTCCGGACGGTCTGCTGTGAACAGCGACCGCCTTACCCCCATCTCGCAAATGTTAAGCCTCTGCGAATCTGTACTACACGGTGCGCGAGGTACAATGACAAAGATTAGGACACTTACATTCCGCCAATGGTAACAGTGCAGCAGGTCTTTTCAGGGAAGCCCTGGTTGGGGGGCTGGATGTAGTCCACTTCCACATTCACCTTGTCACAACACAATATATGCAACTCTTGTCATTTCAACACATACAAAATAGATAACATGCACTTTGGAAGACACGGCAAGATGTATTCATTACTTTTGTTCTTTTCTTTTTATAACTAGAAGGGCTGGCATGCTTCTTATGGAACTCGCATAAAATGAGTGCCAAGAAAAAATATAATAAAATGAAGGCATTAAAATGCAAAGTAAAACCAACTTTGATCTTTCTATGCTTTTGACCTTTAGATGACCTTGACCTCCGGCTCCAAATACACTCATGTAATATCAAACAAACTACAGCAACAGTTGTATTATTCACACACAAAAAACCCAGTGAACCTTGGGATGAGCTTGAACTTTAGGGACCTTGACCATCACATGATCTCTCATATATGTCTGATCAAATAACCCCAAGTTGTTGCATTAACAGCCATTCCACTGTACGATGACCTATTTATTGTATATTTTGCAAGCCATAAAATGACTTTGACCTTCAAGATCAACGCAAAAATGGAATATATGAAAGATCAATATATTATCTCTAAATAAAATAAGTTTGGACTTTTTAACCTCTCATAGTTTAGGGTCAAGGTCACATCAAAGTACCTATAGTAACGGACTTGACCTTGGAGTGAGGTTGACAAAATTTGTAAATTACGTGTCTCAATGATATCTTATGCATCAAAAATTCATAAGTTCAATATTAACCCTTTAACACGCGGTGCGACCTAGAGCGATCAAAATTTTTGCTATATGCAGGCTTGCGGAGCGACCATCAGCAGCCAGTAATGACGTGGTCTGCTCAGAGGCTGCCATGTGGAAACCTATTTATAGCAAACGTGCGAGACTCACACACACGTGAACGTGATTTTCTGCGGTTTCCGGCAGAGTTTTCACTGCATTTTTAGAGTGTGTATACCACACACAGTGAATTTTCAAAGTTATATTAAAGTTTGAAATTTGAGAGGCGGAGAATTATGGCTGAATTATGGCTGAAGAAAATGACCCATTTGAAGGATTTTAGGAGGCTTATTTGGTACAGGTTAATGATGGAGAGGAAAGTGATTTGGACTTTCACTTTGACGATCAGTTTCCGTCGGATTTGAATAACAGCAACGATGAACAATCGGTGCTTTATTATTTGTGACAGTGATCGTATTGCTGCATGTTGTGCAGTATGCAATGTTGACATTCAGATTTTCTTTTCCAGTTGCAACACATTGTAAAAATTTATGTGTAACATTTCATTTTGAAGAAAAATATGTGGTTGATTTATTAATAATGATAAGTGGAACATAATTTTGGGTGGTGCATTTTTTTTTTTTTTTTTGTATGTGCATGGTGTAGCATTTTGACGGAGTTACTTGACTTGACCTAGGAAATAAAAGCAGATAATGCTTAGGCTCCTGTGGCGGTTAGAGGGTTAATAACCTAGACTAACAGTTCATATCCCTGTTACCCTGACCTTGAAGTCGTCTCATTCATTCACTGATCATTTAGGAGGTTTCATGAGTATCCACCATCTTACCAAGTTTGGTGGTGATAGTTGAAATATGTACTCAGCCCCTTTAAAGTTTGTGCACAGACATACGGCGGACAGACAGACGGATGGACTGTTTATTTCTATGACTATTTAGGACCCATCTCGGACAGATTTGCAAAACAAATCAGGACATTTTTTAACGGGTGAATACATAGACTCTCATTGCTATGCAGGCAAGCCAAAAATGTATTTTCAAACAACATTTTAAGCGGGTGGAATTGTTACATTTCTAGTTAAATAGTGTTGTTTTTGTTTTAAAAGTCACCTTCTTGCCAATGAGTTTTTTCCTCAGGAACTCTCTGGCTTCAAACATGTATGGGATATCGTAAAGGGGGCGCATTCTCTTGGCTCCTTCTTTGGCTGCTGGGGTTGCAGCTTCTCCATCCGTTCCCAACCTGCAAGTAACAATTTGTGTTATTGCAATGCCTGCTCCTGCATGAATCTGTGATACGCATTTTATGCCTTGTATGTTATTATCATCATCATCTTCATTTCTACTGTACTGATGTGACCAGAAATCATCAATTCCACAGAAGAGAGGGGGTAGCACAGTTGATAGAGCGCTGGTTTCCTATGCCAAAGGTCTTGGGTTCGAACCCCAAAAGGGAATAGCAAGACTTTTCAAGTCTCCAACAGTTTTCTCCCGGCACTCCGTTTCTTCCCTCCCTTCAATAATGGTGTTGGATGCAGTCAACCTAAATTTCACAAAGGAAAACTGACGTCTCTTCTGGATTCTGTAATAGCAGCATCTTCAGATCATCGCACTTGGTGCTTGATTGAAGAAAAAGCATGCGATAGCATCATGTATTATTATTATTATAATAAAGCAATTCCATGAAATACTACTACTAATACTATTATAGATCAATTCCATCAAATATACTACTATTATTATTATAGAGCAATTCCATCAAATCCTGACCCACTGCTTTCCAGTGGCAACAGACAGGCATGTGTAGAACTCACCATGCAGTTAAGACAAATCGCAATCTTTGTCCACATAATTATATTTGGAATCAAACGGTGCAAAAGGCGTTAGCAAAGGCGACAAAGATTTCAGGGGAGAGCGAAGAAGGGGGAGGGAAATAGAGGGGGAAAGGAGGGGTGGAAATATGGGAATGGGGAAAGAGTTCTACCAATCTCACCTTGGAGGTCTGATGCTGGCAAGGAAGATTTTCTTGTACGAGCTCTCCCCAATTTTCACCACCAGCCCATCCCCGTTGACAACCTCCACCACCTGCACAATACACAGCAAACACCATAGCTATTTTCTTACAACAGGTAAACACCCATTTAAAAAAATTACTACCAACAAATAAACACCAAGACGCTAGTTCAACAATCACAGACCCGCTTTTGTCAAGCCTGTTTGTAAACAGTTCGCCCCAAATCAATACTGTCAAATATATGTTCATAATTCTAAATACTCTTAACGTATTCTAATCCTTTCTGCATAGACTTAGCAAAAGCATGTACATATAGCCACCAACCTTGCCGCTGAACGATCTGTCCTTGACATCAATGTGAGAAGTAGGAGCCTCGTAACCCTTCCACAATTTCAGCTTCTTTTCTTTGGCAATTCTGCACAAAAGTCACATCCAAGTATTATACGTAAATAATTACAGCTACCATTAACCTTTAGGCTGCGCTGTCAACGTACGTATGCAAGCCTAATGCGATGTCTACGTACGTTGTACGAGCGATAGTATAAGGGAGGTAAAAGCGTTTATAATAAATCCTTGGTCATGATTGTGAAACAAAAGTTGTTTCCTTTCAACTGTAATGTTTTGGAAAGAAAAATCTTTTGGTTTAGAGGTAATTTTCAAACAAAAAGCACGTGTCGAAGCACTTTTTGCTGGCGAAATTTTCCACCTCGTTCGTCGCCATCATGGCACGCAGAACATACACGGCAGAGGAGGTGGCGAAAATGTTTCAGGATGAAAACTTTGATGATGATAGTGGCAATGAAGATTTTGATGCGGGTGATGATGTTTATTTGACGGAGGTTGGAGGGAGTGATTACGATTCGGACGAAGAAGATCGCCGCCTACAATCTTTAGCAGACGATGGTAGGTGGTAGACCTATAATAATATTATTTGCCTTTTACACAGACATTTCTGTATTTATCAGGCTTTGATTACAGTCCATTTTGGTTCACATAATTTTTGGTAATAAATCTTATTTCTATTTTGCAATTCTTTGCGTATGACTTCAAGAATGGGTGTGCAGTTGAGTGAGAGTGAATTTGTTTGCTCATGCCCCTAACTTTCCATCCCATAATTGTACTAACCAACAATCTTACATTTTTTTGTGTCTGTTCTTTGGAATCTTTATTCAATTTCCTTTCATTTGATATATACTTTTATATATCTAGGTGTAATAGTTTAGCAACAATGGCATATATAATAAGGCATGTGTATTTTTAATCGTAAGTCAAAATTTTCTTTAGCACAGAGCAGGAAAAACATGTCAGCAGGCTAAGGGTTAATTGAATGTGAAGGCACTCTATGCATCTTATACATGCTGATGAACGGTTAGACCATTGAAGTACGATTTTACATGCATGCAAACATAGCATGGAGACAACCCCAAAATTACTGTATACTGCTAATGAAACACACACACAAACTAAACATAAAAAAGATGGAAATAAGATTTGTTCACACTAATGCAGGCAAACCTACTGAAACAACGTTGCTCGTAAGGAAATGAAACCAGCACAGTAACTCACTTTTCGGCAGCCCTGTACTTTTCTGTTCCCTGTGTAACGACACCCATACTCCAGTCGACGCAGCGAGCAAAACCAGCGGCCAGCAGCGCCTCTGTGATATTTCCTTGCTGCAAAACATGAATATATCCATAAGGAACCACAATTTTCCCCAGGAACACATATACATAAAACTAGTAAAAGGTATCTAACCAAAAGTGAAGATGGGGAGGGGAGGGATAGGTGTGGGGTGAAGGAGTGGCATGACACTGAAACAAGCAAAAGTCTTGAAAATGCCAACTGTTCACTGCTTTTGGTGACGTATATTACAAGCTGCTGTTCTTTAAGTATCCATCCCTGGCCAAATCACAGCCAATTTACGGTGAGCCACTTTATGGCAAGCTTTCATCAAAGAGTAAATTACAACTGAAAGAAATTTTTTTAAAAGTATCATATTTGTAAAAATCACCTCTAGCTTTGCCTATTAACATTATAAAGTCTTTTTTCCAACAAAACAACCTTCTGCTCAAGTCTTCTTCTGTTTACCGAGAAACAATACTAGTAACATCACTCACAGGCATAATGACGGTTCCCAGGAGGTTCTGGTTTGAGACTCCCTCTAGTATAATTTTAACATCTCTCTGAAGAATGCGGCTCTCTGTGAAGTACTTGCATTCCTTGGCCAATGGCTCTGGGATCTGGTCTCCGTTGGCTTCCGTCTTGAACATGGGACACTGAAAACACACACACACACACACACAAGCCAACCATGAACACAGATGATAAAATACTTAACATCGCTAACAACGGATTCTTACATTTCTATAGAGAAAAATTCTGTCACACAGATAGTGGTTCCTAAGAAACATGTGACAGTTTGTGAGTTTCCACCTTCTATGCTAAATTCATGAAATAACCGAGGTAGTGTCCCACTGTGTCGGGCAAGATCGAGGTGGCCATTTTTATTGTCCATCTTAGTAGTATGATTGGTCTGGAGGTTCAGTGCGGATTTAGGTCCCAATCCCCTCTTTCCTGGGCTAACTCATCAGCCATACAGAGCTGCCAACTGCTATTGTTGGTCGGGAGTAACAAAAAGGCAACTTGGGAGTAGCAAAATGGCGTTTGGGAGTAGCATTTCAACAAAATGTTAACCCTGAACAAGGTCATCCGCTTATTTACTTTTGCACTTTAATACAATGCTACAAAACACGTGCTGGGCACTGACTTTTGAAGAAGTGATGCACGGATGTGTTTCACTGTATTTCGTTCGGTATTTCTGACAAGCATGACGCATTTTGGACTTGGGCGGTTCATTCGTTGTACTCGCTCCAGCAGGTCGCTTCGACATGTTGAAATGAAAATGGTAAAAATCTGCACACTCTGACACGGTCTAAAACCATGAAGAACTAAGATGGCGGTTAAGCGTTTCCGGTAATTTTGTACTGCGCTTTCCGATTGGCTAACACAGACGCAGTGTGCGTGCGTGCGGCAGATACAAAACGGTCACACAGCGACTTGCTGTTGCTGTGCGAGTTTTACACAGCCACTTTCTTGTCAAAAAGTGGTACGCTAGACAAAATTTGACCGAGCGTAGCAAATCGAGACCGGGCGTAACAGCGTAGCCAAGTCAACTCTAGCGTTGCAAACTACGCCCAAAGCGTAGCACTTGGCAGCTCTGGCCATACCGCCCAATGATGGCCTTAGACGTTTAAATTTCAATATTCATTCAAAAGAGGTGAAAAAGTAAACAAGCGCATGCCTAAAACAGACACACAGGAAATAGCAAACTATAGCAAAGTTTGTCAGCTGCATAATTGTCCAACGAAAGAACTCTCTATTTTAATAAAGGACTACTGAATTTACCTTGATACCAGACAGCATGATGGTGACATAGTCAAAGCTGGGCAGAAGGAACGCTCTGACAGTGCAGCCGTCACGGACATGTTCAATCACAGCTGGAAAAGACACAAAATGTCACACTGATAACAAAACTGGCTCAGTCACCTTTGTACTATTCTGCAGGCTGGAAGTTTTGTGTTTTATTTTGTATTTTTTTAAATAAATAAAAATAAAACCAGAACCAACAAAATCATGCACAACCAAATAGTGTAGTCCATCATGCACAACCAAATAATATACTGACCATCGATGGGCTGATTGTGGTGGGAGTCCACAAAGTGGCGAGGGTTCTCTACGGTCCACTTGATGTCACGGATGCAGGTGGCTGCGTCAGGGCTGAATTTGCCCTTCCCTGCTGCCTTGGCAGCCTCCTCCAGCTGAATCAGACGCTGCTGTTCCGCACTGTCCAAGAACACACTTTGGGTTTACATGTTAAGTAGTGATTCTTTTGCATTAGGACCGTTATGTTGCTCATAGACCAACAGATACCTGACGCTTATTTGAATTTGCGCAACTTTTTTCTTAATTTCACGGTTGATAGTAAGTTGAGGTGAGGGTGGAGCGTGAAATGTAGTGGGTTAGAGGGCATTACAAACGTATAACCACAGCAATTGCAAGAACAACTTACTCGTCCTTCTTGATCCCCATTCTGCGAACATCAACCAGGCCTTCAGCGATGAGCAACTCTGTCATATTTTCACCATCCTTATCTGACCAACAAACAAATAAGCAAAACCTAAACTTTAGAAGATGTTACTAGCAACGTAAATGGGTCTGTCTACAAAGCTGGTTCACTTTTTGTGACATGGGGGCCCCCCCCAAAAAAAGTTGTCAAATACACACATTTTGTGGTTTATTTGAAAGATATGTATGTGTGTGATCATGCCATGCAGGTTAGAAGATAGGTTTTGACCTTATATGCATGTAGCCAGACCTTTAGTGTACGCACTCAACGAAATGTCCAATGCAGATGTGCCTACCCCCAGTCTGACCATTTGTGTACTGGCTGCATGAAAAATGTGTATTTTGTGTAATGTCAGATTTCGCGCAACTCGCAATATTTGATCAAAGAATTACTATCATGAAAACTGCCACATTCACAAAACCTCAATTCATACTGATTCCAGCTCACCATTTTAATCCTCGTGAATCAAAATAATATAGAACTCAACAGGTTATGGTCACAAATGCACACTAATATATTATTTTTTGTGTTGTATTTTAATTTTTACTCCATAACCTCCCAAAAGATCTTAATATGTCCAACAATTAATTAATATGAATTATGAATATATATAAATGCATCATTATTTTCATATATTCTTCTTAAACTGGCAACACATTTTGTTTTCTGAGCATACTAGAGTGTTCTGAATTTTGTTGTGTAAATACAGTGCCTTTTTATCCACTTTGTATTAATCCTAAACATCTGAGCCATTTTTGGGAAAAACGCGTTTTATTTTTATGTGAGGGTTACCCACTTTGAACAGTTAAATGAGTGCCTTAATATTGACCGATTTTAACAATTTTAATTTTTTTTATCTTCTAAATTACTATATAATAAAAACAAAATAAAACATCCTGAACCAAAATAAACTGTTCGTCCGTAATACCTAATCTAAGTGTCGCTGAATGTCGTATGCAGAGCAATGCTGAACTCTTTGTTGCATAGAGCATAATGAACTCCTTTCGAAGATTCGATTATTCCTCAAAAACGTTCACGGTATTCGCGTAAGAAATGTCGCGCTTTTTGCTTACTTGCAACCTTACCCCGCTTTTCTTCAGACTCGCTCTCATCGTCACTCTCGTGTAAACGCTTTCGCGACACCATGTTTAGCACAATGGCGGATACAAAGTCTCGCACTACCTCTCACGCACGAGATTTCACTTTTGCGCATGCGCTCTAGGGTCAGCAAGTACAGGAAATAGATCAGAACATATATAAAAATCAGTGCGAAATTTTTTATTTATTTTTTTTTTTTTTGTGTACGCCACGAAAATGCGTATTTTTAAGGAATTGGTCGTATTGTCGTATTTTAGGGTGAAAATTCGTAAAAATACGCGCCAGCGCGTACGGTAGGCACCTCTGCCAATGTAACACGGAAACCAAATAGTACTTAAAAACCAACAATATATATATATATATATATATATATATATATATATATATATATATATATATATATATATATATATATATATATATATATATATATATAGTTGGCAAAGAATCTTTATTTATAAAGAGATTTGCTATCAAATAGATATAAGATTAAAAAGAATTGTTTACATTAGCAAAGAAGCTTATCTATTGATACATTATCAAGTCAGTCAATTTTCGACAAATTTTAATCGTTAAAAGTTCTTTTATACTTAAAGTTAAAATGAAACAACCTGAAACAGCTACTGCACATACAAATTGTGTATAATATTATAACATAATCACAAAATAAAAGTGAGATCTTACAGGTCTCTATTAAAAAAAAATCTGGTTCTTATTTAAAATATAATGTCCAATGTAACACGGAAACCAAATTAAGCTTGACGATAAATTACATTCGGCTAAATAATATTTATCAAACTTAGCATATCCAAATCAAGTCAAATAATAAATTTAAATAAGTTTACTTGTCACTGCTGTTTCAAAGAGCATTTTTATTTATTCATTAACACATTTTGAACGGATCTCATCATCCATCGTAACAAGAACGACAAAAAATTATGGTTTCTTGGCTTCTAATTACGTTGGACTAGCCGGAGATCTATTTTCATTAAAATAGGCACCACAGTTGAATTAAACTTATCCTAACAACTAAATAAACATAAAATATTATATAAACATGAAGAATTTTACCGTAAAGAGTAAGTTTTCTTGGTGACTCTGCGTGCGATATCCAACATAACAAGTACGTGATACTCGGAAACCACACACAATGAAAAAGATTCCCCGCGTAAAATGAAACCACGCGAGAAGGGACGAGTGTATATATCAATCCGCTAATGAGGCCTACTTTACGTCATTAAAATAGTTCTACTAGGTATGCTTTGAAATAAGCAAAATAAATTTGTGTGTAGTCCAACGTAACACGAAAATCCGGAAACGATGTCAACCGATGCTTTTCAGACCATCAAAGCATTTACATAACGACTAAATTGTTATTTGTACACATTGGAATTCATTCATAACATACCACCAAGAAAGACAACTGTAAAAAAAAAAATGTATTCTTGCGCTTAAGACAAAGATCAATTTTTGAAAACATTCTGCCTGTTTCGGAAACCATGCGTTACGTTGGACATCCAAATTTACTCTGGCTATAATACACAAAATACAAAACAAATTGTTTTTGTAAGTATTGTGCATGTTTAAACTATTACTAATGAGTAAGATTATAATAATTTTACGTGTTCTATGACATCTTTATTTATGTAAACACTTAAAAGAAAACCCGGTCATTCTCATGTCACAAAATTAGGTCAAATTTTAGGCCACTTTCAGACATTTACAAACCAAATACAAAGGTCCTATAGACATTTTCGTCTTGAAATTATTAATACTATCTCTCCGGTCACTTTTAAATAAGATAATAGCAAAAGGAAAGGCAAATAAGCAGCTTGTTGTGATAAATAATATCTAGAAAAGCAGCACCCCTCGCGGTGCTCAGCTTTGTAGACAGACCCAAATACAAAAAAATTGTGAATTGTTCTTTCTCCATACAATGGCAGACAAGGTAAACAATACATAAACGCAATACCACTCGTGCTACTTTGAACATAAATGTATTATCACCCTTGTCATTTACTGCTGCCACCTAACCTTACACTTACCAAATGAACAGGAAGCACTACTAACTACTACCACTGGTATTAATGATAACAACAATTTCTCACCTCTTCCAATGTAGAGAGCGCCATATTCTCGGCCTGAGCCTGGCACCTTGTATTCAGTGTAGAAGGTGACTTCCTTGCCAACGACCTTCTTTCTCAGAAACTCACGAGCTTCCCAGGCATATGGCTGGCGTGGACAGAAACAATTCATAAAGATTATCTAACCCCATCATAACAACCTGGCATTCAGGTCTTCAAGATATAGTTCTATTAGAAAGTTATGCCCGACTCAGTTAAATCCAGTAACAATAGTCATAGCTGTCATATCACTATATAAATAGTACTTTTATAGTTTTAATATCATTCATTATAACAATAATTTATTTTATACTGATAGTTTCACAGCTTATTCATCAGTGATCACGCTTTAGATTTTGACCGCCAGGACTACCTACAAGTGTTATGGACTGTCAAAAAGACAACATCAGCAAACATTTTTTCCGGTAGCCAAGACTCCCTCTTCCCATGTTTGTGCAAGTCTTGAATTTTACCTCTATGGGGAGAATTATTATTTTGAAATTTACCATAAACAAAAACAAAACAAAGATCATTTGTATTCTACCTCATCCTTGGTTTCAGTGGACTCCTCAATTTTGGGGTTTGCCCTGCGAGCAAGTTTTGGGGCCTGGATGTTGGAAAGGCACACCGTCCTCTCCGGAGGAGGACCTCCCTGGGGTTTTCCCCAAATCACCACAGTGTCCCCAGAAAGGACCTACAAACACAAGATCAGAAATAGTAGTATAATGTCAGAAAAATAATCGCAAGCGGAATCGTCCTCGTTTCCTCCAGTGATAGAAAGCAGCATCCAATAAACAAAGACCGGGGATCAGTCTTCCAAACTACAATGTATACAATTTACTGCTAATGTAAATATCAGAAAATATATTGATACTAATTTATGACAATGATTCAGGGAAAGAAGAAGGGAATGGTTGCTGTGTGTTAAGTGACTGATCTCGAATGAGTGCATTATATGTGTACCCACATGAAATAAAAACGAAGAAGAATAGGTCTAGGTATTTCTATGTGTATGTTGTGAATCAGTGATAGTGAATATAACTGAAATTACCATTAGCTGTTTACAGTATTCAGTTCTGTAGTGAGACTAGTGTGCGCTACTAGTCTGTGCAGCGTTTAAAATATTCCCGTCTGTCGCAGTGAACAGATGTCTGAATGTTCTTCATTGCTGATTCGTTTACTAGGCATAATAAAGGGCAGTTCCCAACCATCATGCATGATAGACATTTGAGACATGTAAAATATATTGCCGGCTGTCGATGTCGTTTGGGCCCATACTACTCTCCAAATGGTACGTTGTTTTTTTCCATGTTCCATGCAAGCTGGCAGCAGACACAAAACCGTTCCACCCCAAAATGAACACTGTGTTTGAATACTATGAATGAACGGACCTGGATTGTTAACGCACAATACAAGTTCTTATTCAACAACTTTACATCCGACCATAATGCAGCGATAACAGATCCATATGGCATGTTTCTAAACTCGACTCAACTCTTTCTTTGTTGACGTGACTGAAAAATCATGCAGTTTCTATCATGCGCTTTCTAACCATCGCTGAAAACGCGTTACTAATGACACAGTTACATTAAATTTAAGAAAAAACATAGATCTTGACTTATAAAACACAATATAGTAAAAATATAACTAAATTCTCTCACCTGCTTCACAAAACCTCGGAGCGTTGGCTGAGGTGCGCTCATGTTTGCTACTGCGACAAGAAAAGGAAGTTCAATAGTGTCACGTGACTTGAGGGGTTGGGTTTTAAAGACAGATTTCTTAGTAAAATAGAATGTAAAATGGTAAATATCTGTTTACCGTTGACTTAAACAGAATTTTTAACGATGTATGTCTTAAAATTACAGCAATTAGGCACGAAGTTAAGAATTTATTTTCATTCGCATGCTGATGATGTGGCGGACGCCATTAACGTACGACGGAGGAAATGGAATTGCATCTTTGATTGGACAAAAACAAAATACTTTTCGGTGTGGTATGGACAAAAGTACCAATAAATATTCCTGATCCTGAAAGTTTGAAAAAGAAAGCTTCAGCAACGCCGTCTTTCACTTTCTTCTTCTTATTCTTTTTTCCCCCTCTTCCTAGCAGTCCTCTGTTTATTCCTTGTTTTTATTTTAATTTTTTCTCTCTGAGGGGGTTCGCGAATTTACTGTAAATTTGAAGTAGGACTAAACTGGTCAAGGAATTCCACAGCTATAGTCTAGACGATTTCCTTTCTCTGGTCTCCTCAACCTATTATACTTAATATATCCACAAGACACACATGTCTTATTTATGTAATCTATTGCGATATTGGCAGTATCTGTCTATCCTATCCTATCCTGTCCCATAACCCGAAGGTCGTAGGGGCACCACAGATGATCGTTTAACCAGCATACTCCATCTTTCTCTGTCCTCAGCAGCCCTCATGGCTTCGCTCAGTGTCAAACCAGTCCATTCTCGAATGTTGTCCTCCCACCTCTTTTTCGGTCTCCCCCTTCTTCTACCTCCTTGCACTGTGCCTTGCAGAATGGTCTTTGCAAGGCCTGATGATCTGGTGACGTGGCCATACCATCGGAGTTTCCGTTTCTTCACCACTGTGAGCAGGTCATCGTGTTGTCCAATGGCTTGTGTGATGGTCTGTCGGACTTCGTCGTTGGTGATGTGTTGGGTATAGGAAATACACAGAAGTCTTCTGTAGCACCTCATCTCCATGCTTTGTATTCTTCGTTGGAGATCTGCTGTGAGGGTCCATGCTTCGCAAGCATATAGGAAGATGGAGATGACCAGAGAGAGCAGCAGTCTTACTTTGGAATGTAGACTGATGGTTCTGTCTTTCCAAATGGGCTTCAACCTTGTCAGGGCAGCAGTTGTTTGTGCGATCCTGGAGAGGACTTCCTGTCGAGACCCATTGTCTGACACAATGGCTCCTAAATATTTGAAGCTGTGCACTGTGTTGAGGGATTGGCCTTGTACTTTGATGTCCGTGTTGATGCCATTGGTGTTGTTGGTCATCATTTTGGTCTTCTCTGCACTTATTTCCATTCCATAGGCTCTGGAGGTGGTGTCAAGCCTCTGTACAAGCTGTTCAAGTTCTTGTTCCTCTCCAGCCAATCCATCAATATCATCCGCAAAACGAAGATTGGAGATTGCTCTGCCCCCTATGCTGACTGTGCCTTCGTGATCTGCAAGAGCATCTGACATGATGCGCTCTAGGAAGATGTTGAAGAGTGTTGGAGAGAGTAGGCATCCTTGACGCACACCGATTGTTGTTCTGAACCAGTTCCCGATGACGCTGTTATGGAGGACTGCACTGGTAGCCTTGTCATACAGGCTTTTGATGACTTCTATAATTTTAGGGCTGATGTTGTACACTTTCATGGTTGCCCATAGAGCTGCATGCCAGACTCGGTCAAATGTCTTCTTGAAGTCTATGAACACATGATATAGATGTTGTTGGTGCTGTAGGTATTTCTCACAGATTATTCTGAGGTTGAAAATCTGTTCAGTGGTACTTCGCCTGCCATGAATCCTGCTTGTTCTTCAGCTATGATTTGTTCAGCTTGTGGTTTCAACCTGTTGAGTATTATTTTCAGGAGGACCTTGCTGGGATGGCTGATGAGGCTGATGGTGCGGTAATTTTCACATTCCTGAAGGTTACCTTTTTTGGGAAGAGTGATGACAAGCGACTGGGTCCATGGTGTAGGCCATTCCCCACTCTGCCAGATCGTGTTACAGATAATGGTGAGAGCATCAGTCATCGCTTCTCCTCCTGCTTGTAGCAGTTCCGCTGGTATGTTGTCCACTCCCGCTGACTTCCCTTTCTTCAGCGATTGCACTGCTGCCTCAACTTCTTCCGGAGAATTGGGAGGATTTCTTCTTCTTCTCTGCTCTCGGGACATGCTAGAACTGATGGGTCTCCATTTGGTGTATGGTTGTAAAGGTCAGAGCAGTACTCTGTCCATCTGTCCAAGACTTCTTGTTCTTCTGTAAGGCAAATGCCAGACTTGCTTTGGATAGTGGAGACTTTGGGCTGTTTAACACTTGTCAGCCGCTTCACAGTCTGGTAGGCCTTTTTGCTGTTGTTCTTGTTCAGATTGTTCTCTATTTCCAGGCATTGATCTTCTATCCAGTTCTCCTTTGCTGTGCGCATGCCTTTTCGGATGTCATTGTTGATTTTTCGGTAGACATCAGCTCCCTGTGAGGTGTTCTTTTTCTTTTTTAACTCTCTTCGTTTATCACACAGATCCAAAAGTTCAGGTGTGATCCACGGCTTCTTCTTTGGTCGGTGCTTGCCAAGGATCTCAGTGGCGGCATCTGTTACAGCTGAGTTGAAGGTATTGGTCATGGTGTTGACATCTACTTCGCCTGCCCCCAAAATAAGCAGTGGTGCAAATTTCCCTCCAATTGTGGCCTGAAATATTTTTGCCACCTCCGGGTCTTGCAGTTTGTCCAGGTCGAACTTCAGCCTAGTGCACTTTGCTGTATTTACTCTCTTCAAATGGAGCCGGAAAGACATCATCACGAGATCGTGGTCACTTCCAATGTCTGCTCCTGGAAAAGTGCGTGTCCTGCCAATGTTGATGCTTGATCTGAAGCGTTTCTTGACCATGATGTAGTCGATCTGGTTGTGATATTCCCCGCCGGGACTGTGCCATGTCCATCGTCTGGATTTTTTGTGGAGACCAAGCGTGTTTGCCAGTACCAGATTGTTGTATCTGGCAAACTCCAATAGCCTCAGACCCCTGTCATTTGCCTCGTTGTTGCAGTGGGGTCCGCATGTGTCTCCCCAGTTGTGGTGCGCATCTTGGCCAACCTTGGCATTCCAGTCGCCTTGCACTATGACTATGTCCTTCTTCGGCACTTGGTCAAGGACCGCCTGTATATTTTCATAAAAATCCTCCACTTCGCTGTCTTCATAGTCTGATGTTGGGGCATAGGCCTGTATGATGGTAATGTTGAAAGGGGTTGCTCTCAGACGGATGGTAATGAGTCTACTGGAGACTGGGCGGCAACCCATGACAGTGGCTAGAATGTTCTTGTGGACCAAGAATCCAACGCCGTGTTCGTGCCTGTCATCTCTACCGCTGAAATAGAGCTTGTGGCCTTTGTCAGTCGTTGTTTCACCTAGGCCTTTCCAGCGCAGTTCGCTGATACCTAGAACGTTCCATCGATAGTGGTCCAGCTCGTGGGCCAGTTCTTCTAATTTTCCTTCCGCAGTTAGGGTCCTGACATTCCAGGTTCCTATGACGATGTTGTTTCTCGTGCGGATCTTGCTAATTTGTCCATCAGTAGCATACTTTTCACCTCCGTCCTGGTGGCCAACGGAAGGCGCGGTCCTTGTTCCGGGCGACGACCGATCCGGCATGGAATTAGTGGATAGCCTCATCATGTGTTGTGTCTTGGGCAAATAAGACCTGGCAGGGCCCAATCCTCTCCAGGCTGTTGGCCACAGCCGAAATCCACGAATACAGTGTGGCTCGCCTTGGCCCTGAGCACGTGGTCGTTGAACCTGTAGTAACCCTGGCCGGTGACTTCTGTGTAGAAGACTTTCGCCCAGTGATGCCGTGCTAACATCACCCCTGTTAGTCGCTTCTTACGACACGCCGGGAAACGTTGGGTCTATTCTATTTGCCCGAACCCACAGAGCCTAGTATCTGTCTAGGCTATAATATAGTCTTTAGGCATCAGGAGTGGTGGGCAGGAGGGGCCGGGTAGCTCAGTTGGTAAGAGCGTCTTGCTAGTAACCGAAAGGTCGCTGGTTCGAATCCCGGATTGGTCAACGTGTGATCATATTATTTTCCCCTTTACCAACAACTGGCCCGCTGGTGTCAGTATAAATCGGTCCAGTAGTCACCTATATGCGAAAGTGTCGTGTGACTATAATCTACAAACAACAGTGGTGGGGATTGGGAATGAGGTTGGTTTGGGAGTATCAGGAACTAGAGGTTGGATGTGAGGAGGCCCTTCACGCGAATTAAGGTGTCAATTTCGGGAGCATGTTCCAATCTCTGATAGTCCAGCTTTCCATTATTTTATTTATTTACTTTGTTAAGTTGTTCTTAAAATGCATTTAATTTTACAGCTAATTTTGAAAATCGCTCGTTTTCGGAATTTATTATTTTTGTTGAGGAATTTTTCTGTTTGTAGACAATTTACATTCTTCCAAAATGGCCACTGGGCAGACGCAAGCGTCCCAGCAACGGGGTAAAAGATAGCTTTTAAAAAATATGCTTGGTGTGATTGATTTGTTTAGCCGAGGACTCAGACATTTTCTGTTATACGCTCATTTACTTACAGTGCATTTCGTTCATCTTATGCGCACCTAGAGAACTAAAGTCTAATTCATATCGAATATAGCAGCGGATCATGCGCATGCTTGTTTCCCACTCTTGTTCAAGTTTTTGTTTTCACGAGTACAGTTTCTTAGTTATTTTTATTTCTTCTTCTTCTTCTTCTTCTTCTTCTTCTTCTTCTTCTTCTTCTTCTTCTTCTTCTTCTTCTTCTTCTTCTTCTTGATATGGATTAAATTATTGTAGCTGTTGGTTCCAAATGTTAAGTATTTGTCATTTAAAAATCATTGATTAAGACATTTTATTTCGCGTCAACTTTTACATCGAAGAAATCTTGGTGCGCATGAGATACTCAGTTGTGTAGGCCTATATATATCATTGTGTAGGCCTATATATATATATATATATATATATATATATATATATATATATATATATATATATATATATATATATATATATATATATATATATATATATATATCATTATGATCGTAGTTAATAATCTCTGACTTTTTGGCAGAGTACAACTGCAGGGATCAGTTTACTAGCGCGCCCTGCACCATTGACTCATAAAAATTAAAAATGACCCATCTACAATTCTTGCCAGGGGCCGAATGGCGCTTCGATTTTTTGTACCAGTGCGCCACCACAATAACAGTGCACTGTATTGGAGGCGTCAAGGATGCCTACTCTCTCCAACACTCTTCAACATCTTCCTAGAGCGCATCATGTCAGATGCACTTGCAGACCATGAAGGCACAGTCAGCATAGGGGGTAGAGCAATCTCCAATCTTCGTTTTGCAGATAATATTGATGGATTGGCTGGAGAGGAACAAGAACTTGAACAGCTGGTACAGATTCTTGACACCACCTCCAGAGCCTATGGAATGGAAATAAGTGCAGAGAAGACCAAAATGATGACCAACAACACCAATGGCATCAACACGGACATCAAAGTACAAGGCCAATCCCTCAACACAGTGCATAGCTTCAAATATTTAGGAGCCATTGTATCAGACAATAGGTCCCGACAGGAAGTCCTCTCCAGGATCGCACAAACAACTGCTGCCCTGACAAGGTTGAAGCCCATTTGGAAAGACAGGACCATCAGTCTACATTCCAAAGTAAGACTGCTGCGCTCCCTTGTCATCTCCCTCTTCCTATATGCTTGCGAAGCATGGACCCTCACAGTCACAGCAGATCTCCAACGAAGAATACAAAGCATGGAGATGAGGTGCTACAAAAGACTTCTGGGCATTTCCTATACCCAACACATCACCAACGACGAAGTCCGACAGACCATCACACAAGCCATTGGACAACACGATGACCTGCTCACAGTGGTGAAGAAACGGAAACTCCGATGGTATGGCCACATCACCAGATCATCAGGCCTTGCAAAGACTATTCTGCAAGGCACAGAGCAAGGAGGTAGAAGAAGAGGGAGACCGAAAAAGAGGTGGGAGGACAACATTCGAGAATGGACTTGTTTGACACTGAGCTAAGCCATCAGGGCTGCTGAGGACAGAGAAAGATGGAGTATGCTGGTTAAACGATCATCTGTGGTGCCCCTACGACCTTCGGGTTACGGGACAGGATAGGATAGGATAGGATAGTATTGGAGGTGACAAACGTGCTTTTGCTAAGGCAAGTTCAGCGATTGGCTATGAGGGCCCGGATGTTGATCTTTCAGCCAATAAGAAGTGTTGTACGATTCTTCATCCAGCTAGCCAGCATTGTGTTGACACACCCTGTGCATTCATGTGACTGAGCGGACCTTCAGTGTCCAAAATCTAGCTCTTACTGCCCTCAGGAACAGATTAAGTCCGGACAAACTGTCTCAATTAATGAGGGTGAAAATAGAAGGTGGTGAACTGAAGAATTTCAACTTCACAGCTGCTGTAGAGAGGTGGCGTGCTGAAAAGCGACGAGCTATATGTTCTCTTCAAAAGCACAGTAAACTGATCCCTGTTCTGGTTAGTGTTTTGTTGTTAAACATGCTTCACAAAACATGCACACTCACAATAATCTATTTTGTTTTAATTTCTGTAATAATATCTCCAGGTATCTTTTACATGTACGTAAATTACTGCTGAAATCATGGCCCATTGAAATTTGATCTGAGGGGCCCAATGGCCCATAGCTTTTTTGTGTCAGGCTGAACCCTGCAACTGTTTCCGACTTATCATTGTTGAAGAAATTTGCGAAAATTCAATCTAAATTGAAGCAGAATCAGTAAACTAAACTGAAGCAGAATCAGCCAACCAGGAAATCAAGAATGTGTTCAATGCTTCAAAGTCAACTGTATGCAGATTAAAACCAAATAAAGACTTGTCCATTAGCACTACCCTTGCCAAGTTGCTGTACAGATAAATTCTTGCTTAATCAGTTATGACTAGGCTGCGCTGTACAGATTTATCCATGTTTGGGATAGAATGAGTTAATTAATTTTTATTTTTTATTTTTTCTCTTATTTGTTTCAGGTCGAGTTCAAGTTGTCGTATCCTTTGTTAAAATTGAGGTGTTATGCATTTGTAATATTTATGCATTTTGTATACGGACAGGTCGAAGAAAGGAGACTCAGATGCTGCTGTGTCGGTCTCTTGGAGACATCTAGACCAGCCTTTGCAACAATGTTTACCTGATTTTTGTTCTGTTTATACAGCTGAGCTCAAGGCAATTCATTTAGCTCTGAAACAGGTTTATAAATCCAAAAGATCCTCATTTCTAATCATGTCTGATTCACTGTCAGCACTTAAGGCTTTTTTCATGAGAAAGATATCGCTCCCTTATCTGGCAGAGATCCATGACCTCCACAAACAACTTGTTTCTGAGGGTAAAAAGATAGTTTTTATGTGGGTCACATGGGCATCTGCGGCAATATTGCAGTGGCTAACGAAGCTCTGCATCTATATTTACCTTCAGAGATTTTCCAATTTGTTCCATATTCTGACCTGAGTTGTATGACTGGTTCTTATTGTAAACAGTTGTGGCAGACCGAATGGTCTAATCAAATCAATAACAAATTATTTCAAATTCATCCAGATTTGTCTGATTCTTTGCCGAACTCTGCATCCACTCACAAAGAAGAAACTGTTTTGGCTCACCTTCATATTGGGCATACTTATGTAACCCATAGTTTCCTTTTAAAAGGAGAAGAACCACCGTGGTGCTTTGCATGTGATAAGTCCTTTTCTGTCTGCCATTTTATGTCCGAATGTGCTGATCTGGTGGATGAAAGAGAAACATATTTTGGTTCTATACCCTTTAATGAGATTTGTAAAGTTTGCAATAGTAAACACCTTTTTCAAGTTTTACATGATGTTGGTTTGTTTTACCGCATAAAGATCATGTCGTCTTGTTTATATTCTTGGTTAAATTTTATTAGTAAGGCTGTTTTGAAAAAAAAAAATTTTCATATTTAAATGTTAGTAGTATAGTCTGATTTTGCTTAGTTTTGTATGGTCCTGACTCGGCTCTTGGCAGTCTGCTGGACTATATAAACATTGAATATCTAACTATCTATCTTTCATTTTTGTAAAGAAGAACATATAACATTTGTGAGTGCTTGATTATTTGGTTACTGTACACAGAGTTCACCATGGTTCCCTAAGTCAAGCTTTTGCAAAAGCTATACATAATAATAAACAGGATATAATAAACCAGACAGTATTCTTTTATAGATACCAAGCTTTTTATCCAACAGGACACAATATGTATATGATTCAAACTTCAACATATATTTATTCAGCATTGTCCCCATAATTTACAAGGAAATTGGGTTTGTGGCTTGACGATTTCGTATACAAGGACAATAATACCAACAGAACTAATATAACATAAAATTCTGCATATATATTACATTATCACTGAGCAATAAAATTACACTTTCATGAACAGTAAAATCTCTCTAACGTATACTTCCACGGACACACAGCACCACACCATTGGTACATAAGCAAGCATCCAGGCAATCAGGAACTAACACACTTACACTCAAGTAAGTGCTCTGCAACTGGCTGCAATCTGCCACCAAATAACACACAAACTGTCCACAAATTTTAAGTGTTTAAAAAAAAAGTTTTAGACCTACGTGTGTAATAAAAGTACAGAACAATGGTCTACAATTATTCAATGAAATCTACAGAGTGAACATTGAGGACTATCTGCTTTCCAATACAGATGGGAGAACAAGAGGTCACAAATACAAGCTAATAAACATCTCACTTGAAATCAGAAAGCATTCCTTCAGCCTGAAGGTGTTGGATGTATGAAATAGCCTGCCACAGACAGTTGTTGAAGCCTCCATCATTAAACTCCTTTAAAGGTCATCTGGACAGGAATCTGGCACACTATCGGTACTATACTGACTTCCCTGTTAAACCAAACATTAATAACAAGTGTTCTCATAAACAGCTGAAAAACACAGGATTCTGAAAACGAAGATCCGCAACAGGCCTAAAGCTTTCAACGAGGAACCACCTATGTATACCTATGAAACTGTGGTTAATAGCTTTGATAATATCGTTTTCAACACAGGGGAGCCAATAATCAAAACAAAGACAGGGCTTACAAATAAATAATACTTGAAATAAACCGACATCAACTTTCCCACCTTCACTGTCCAAGATATTGCATTGTATGGTTAATTCAATAATATTGCTGACCAAGGGCAACAAACAGCCCAAAATGCAATTGCTCTTCAAATATTTCAGCGGCGCAGTTGCTTCCCTTTAACAGGGTTTTGTGTTCCTTGACACACGCTAGCATTCTTCTCTGCCATATCAAGTTTTGTTGTACCTGAATGGATGGTACTTTGCTTTCTATTTCATCTGCGAACTCCTCATCTTCATTTTTAAAGGTAAGGAAGGATATAGGCTATATCTCTCTTCTGTAGTATTATTAGATTTATTCGTTCTCTTTCTCTCTCATTCTTTCTATTTCACACTCATAATTATATAATTTATGTTCCACCTACCACCGCCCCCCCCCCTCCCCTCTCACCAAACCTCGCCACCCCCCTCCCCCCCACCACACGCATACTTGACTCACCTCTGTTTCTGTTAATGTAAGGTGAAAACGTTGTAAGGAGTGCTCTCAAACACATTTTCCAATTATTTGAGTTATGTCCCTTACTATATAAACATAGACGCCTAAAGGTTAGCAAAATAGTCAAATCCAACCCAAAAAAGGCCTATGTACTGCTACAGAAACACCCAAAGAAAAGGCATACAGGGGAAAAAGGGCACAAGTCCAGACTGTAAAATGGGAAAAAGGCCTATTTCACAAACAACAATTCCTTTTTTGGGTTGGATTTTACTATTTTGCTAACCTTCAGGCTTATGTTTATATAGTAGGGGACATAACTCAAATAATTGGAAAATGTGACATGTGCCCTTTTTCCCTTGTGGTCTTCGTACAGGCATGTTGTTTCATGATGCTGAAGCTTTATCAATGGATTGTTTCACTTGTAGGAGAAACACTGCCATTTGCTGATGGAGTGCTGGCCGCGGAAGTCATTTTGGTCATCCTCTTGGGTGCTGTGGAAATCATAAGGTTATTCTTCGGTGAGTAGCAGTGTTCTGTAGAAGTTTGGTCATGGTAGTAGAAACCTCTCTTACAGTATTCCAGGAATTTTATGGTACACCGTATAAATTCTAGTGTGCACTTGAATAATGTATTGAAGGTCTGAAACCAGTGAAAGTTCAAGCATGGAC